>CM036756.1:89785830-90385830 GCA_020796225.1 Arion vulgaris
AACATTCTCTTCTTATTGGAATGCAGTCTCAAGTCAATTTGAAATAAATGACAAAAATAGTGATCCTTTTTTTTCTATATAAATTCTCCGTATGAAGTCTTATATTTTATGTTTCTTGTCCGACACGCAACGATTAGCGACACACACATACACAGAGTGTTCTACACGCAACGATTAGCGATACAGACATACACAGAGTGTTCTACATACAACGATTAACGACACACAAACAGAGTGGACAACACACAACGTTTAGCGACACACAAATAAACAGTGAGTCGAGAATAATAGCAAATGAAGTAATGTGTGTAATGTGTGTATGCACCAGAGACACGTCTTGTCAAACTAAAAGATACCTTTCAGATTTCCCCATCATGGGTAGTAGAGTTAAACTTTCCAGAGCATGTGATTACCTTAAGGTAATGGTTGACATATGACACCCACTCCTTCATGTGCTGACTACACCTAATTTTGTTCACTTCTCTTGTGTCCTTTTGCTTGATAAAGGCCCTTTAGTCGAAACGTTGCTGTGTATTGTTATTGTTTTTGTCAAACTACCGTACTTTTTTTTAAAAATGTGTTTCACCATGACTACGCCTTCAGGATACAGAGATCACTATACAGTGAGAAGGGGATTGGGGTGGGGTTGAAAATGGGAACTGCTAAACACTAAACTTCACTGAACCATGTTTCTCGAAACTACGCCATTTTTTCTTAACAGTAACCACGTGTCTTGCTAAACCTGCCATACGACTGCGGGAACCAGAGTTCGAACCTGCCCCAGGAGAAGTCACATACAAGACAGGAGAGAGAGCCAAATTGTTGTGTTCTGTGAAGCATCTCGGAGATCGCACAGTGAGCAGCCTCATAGTGATGTTGAGTTTCATCTACCTCTTAGATAATATTACATATTATTCTATATGTTGTATATGTTGTAAATGTTGTATATGTTGTATATATGTTGTATATGTCGTAAATGTTGTTTATGTTGTATATGTTGTATATATGTTGTAAATGTTGTATATGTTCTATATGTCGTATATGTTATATATATATGTTATATATGTTACCTACAGTTGTGTACATAGTTGATATCGCTAAAAGTGGTTAAACCCTATGTTACCTACAGTTGTGTACATAGTTGATATCGCTAAAAGTGGTTAAACCCTATGTTACCTACAGTTGTGTACATAGTTGATATCGCTAAAAGTGGTTAAACCCTATGTTACCTACAGTTGTGTACATAGTTGGATATCGCTAAAAGTGGTTAAATCCTATGTTACCTACAGTTGTGTACATAGTTGATATCGCTAAAAGTGGTTAAACCCTATGTTACCTACAGTTGTGTACATAGTTGATATCGCTAAAAGTGGTTAAACCCTATGTTACCTACAGTTGTGTACATAGTTGATATCGCTAAAAGTGGTTAAACCCTATGTTACCTACAGTTGTGTACATAGTTGATATCGCTAAAAGTGGTTAAACCCTATGTTACCTACAGTTGTGTACATAGTTGATATCGCTAAAAGTGGTTAAACCCTATGTTACCTACAGTTGTGTACATAGTTGATATCGCTAAAAGTGGTTAAACCCTATGTTACCTACAGTTGTGTACATAGTTGGATATCGCTAAAAGTGGTTAAATCCTATGTTACCTACAGTTGTGTACATAGTTGATATCGCTAAAAGTGGTTAAACCCTATGTTACCTACAGTTGTGTACATAGTTGATATCGCTAAAAGTGGTTAAACCCTATGTTACCTACAGTTGTGTACATAGTTGATATCGCTAAAAGTGGTTAAACCCTATGTTACCTACAGTTGTGTACATAGTTGATATCGCTAAAAGTGGTTAAACCCTATGTTACCTACAGTTGTGTACATAGTTGGATATCGCTAAAAGTGGTTAAATCCTATGTTACCTACAGTTGTGTACATAGTTGATATCGCTAAAAGTGGTTAAACCCTATGTTACCTACAGTTGTGTACATAGTTGGATATCGCTAAAAGTGGTTAAATCCTATGTTACCTACAGTTGTGTACATAGTTGATATCGCTAAAAGTGGTTAAACCCTATGTTACCTACAGTTGTGTACATAGTTGATATCGCTAAAAGTTGTTAAATCCTATGTTACCTACAGTTGTGTACATAGTTGATATCGCTAAAAGTGGTTAAATCCTATGTTACCTACAGTTGTGTACATAGTTGATATCGCTAAAAGTGGTTAAACCCTATGTTACCTACAGTTGTGTACATAGTTGATATCGCTAAAAGTGGTTAAACCCTATGTTACCTACAGTTGTGTACATAGTTGATATCGCTAAAAGTGGTTAAACCCTATGTTACCTACAGTTGTGTACATAGTTGATATCGCTAAAAGTTGTTAAATCCTATGTTACCTACAGTTGTGTACATAGTTGATATCGCTAAAAGTGGTTAAATCCTATGTTACCTACAGTTGTGTACATAGTTGATATCGCTAAAAGTGGTTAAACCCTGACTTGCTGTCCGAATGTCGTGGGTTTGAATTAGGACCACGCCCCTTCTGTTCAAGAGTACATTTTTTCCAGAGATTCCTAGCATTGTTGCCGGAGTTTCGGAGTTCGTGATTTGTACACTACTATCGGCAGAAGGTGTGCCATTTCTGCGGAGAGGGACCGAGCTATATGGGGTAAAACCCGGTGCTGATATCGTTAAGTTACAGAACTTCTAAAACTGTGCTAGAAATAATGAACAATGTCTTGAAATCTCAGGTAACCTGGAGAAAAGTTCCAGACAAAAACCCACTAACAATTGGTACATCAAGTTGGATCGTGGATCCACGGATCTCAGTGCAGCATAGCAACTATAACAATCAATGGGATCTGATTATAGATGGCGTGACAGCTCGTGATATGGGCCTTTACGAATGTCAGATCAGCTTTCGCAAGAAGTTACTGCGTCACGCGGTACAGCTTTATGTTATAGGTGAGTGTTACCTGATGTTACAGGTGAGATTTACCTTATGTTACAGGTGTGATTTACCTTATGTTGCAGATGAGAATTACCTAATAATACAAGTGAGAATTACCTAATCTTACAGGTGAGATTTACCACATATTACAGGTGAGATTTATCATATATTACAGGTGAGATTTACATTATGTTACAGGTGAGATCTATCTTATTTTACGCGTGAGATGTGTCTTATTTTACAGGTAAGCCTCACCTAATGTTAAACAGGTAAGCTGTACCTTATCTCACAGATGAGAATTACATTACGTTACAGGTGAGACATTATCTTATGTTAGACATTTAGCAATGTTCTTATTGTACAGGTGAGACAGACATTTAGCAATTTTCTTATTGTACAGGTGAGATATTTAGCAATTTTTTTATTGTACAGGTGAGACATTATCTTATTGCACAGGTGAGACATTTTCTTATTGTACAGGTGAGACATTATCTTATTGTACAGGTGATACATTTTCTTATTGTACAGGTGAGACATTATCTTATTGTACAGGTGAGACATTTTCTTATTGTACAGGTGAGACATTATCTTATTGTACAGGTGAGACATTTTCTTATTGTACAGGTGAGACATTTTATTATTGTACAGGTGAGATATTATCTTATTGTACAGGTGAGACATTTTCTTATTGTACAGGTGAGACATTATCTTATGTTAGACATTTAGCAATTTTCTTATTGTACAGGTGAGACATTTAGCAATTTTCTAATTGTACAGGTGAGACATTAACTTCTTCTGAGACATTTAAGAATATACCAACGTTAGGTAAGAATTGTCGTAATTTGCAGGTGAGAATTATCTGATGTTAGACAGATAAGAATTAGCTGATGTTAGACAGGTAAAATTTATCTTACGATACAGGTAAGACTCACCTGATGCTTTACATATTCGAATTACTTCATTCTCGACAAATAGAGTTGTAACGGTTAGTGAGGATGGGGATGTTGCTAGCGGGGGTTGGTAGGTGGAGATTTGCAAAGTAATGATTAGGGAGTGAGATCTGAGAAATGAGAAATGGAGAGGGAGGAGTGGGAACTGGTAAGTGAGAATGTGATGTGTGAAGTGAAGAGTGGGAAGTTGAAACTTGTGAGTGGGAAGTGGGTATTAGTTGCGTTATATTGTGAGTTTCAAGTTGTAAACAAACAGGGAGGGGTCAGTGGGGGTGGGGGACCTTGGGAAGTGGTAATCGGGAAGTCAAGTGAAACAACGCAATAGCGAAGTGAGAAGAAACCAGCCATTACATGATATCACGATAGTGTATCATAGCTGTGTATCAACATATATCACGATTGTGTATCATAACTGTGTATCAACATATATCACGATAGTGTATCATAGCTGTGTATCAACATATATCACGATTGTGTATCATAGCTGTGTATCAACATATATCACGATTGTGTATCATAGCTGTGTATCAACATATATCACGATAGTGTATCATAGCTGTGTATCAACATATATCACGATAGTGTATCATAACTGTGTATCAACATATATCACGATTGTGTATCATAACTGTGTATCAACATATATCACGATAGTGTATCATAGCTGTGTATCAACATATATCACGATAGTGTATCATAGCTGTGTATCAACATGATATCATTTCAGAAAGTGTCAGCAGCGGACAAGTCAAAAGAAACCCAGGTACAACCATTCACGTGACCGGCTTTAGTGTTTGTATGTTTGTGTCTACGTGTGTCCGTATGTATGTATCTAAGTGTGTCCGTATATTTGTGTCTACTTGTGTCCGTATGTATGTATCTATGTGTATCAATATGTATGTGTCTACGTGTGTCCGTATGTATGTATCTATGTGTGTCAATATGTTTGTGTCTACTTGTGTCCGTATGTATGTATCTACGTGTGTCCGTATGTTTGTGTCTACGTGTGTCCGTATGTTTGTGCCTACGTGTGTCCGTATGTTTGTGTCTAAGTGTGTCCGTATATTTGTGTCTACTTGTGTCCGTATGTATGTATCTATGTGTATCAATATGTATGTGTCTACGTGTGTCCGTATGTATGTATCTATGTGTGTCAATATGTTTGTGTCTACTTGTGTCCGTATGTATGTATCTACGTGTGTCCGTATGTTTGTGTCTACGTGTGTCCGTATGTTTGTGCCTACGTGTGTCCGTATGTTTGTGCCTACGTGTGTCCGTATGTTTGTGTCTGTATGTTTGTCTTTTTGTGTTTAAGCGTGTATGTGTTTACCTAAGTATGTATGCTTGTATCTCTCTATATACATCTGTATGTACATATGTATGTGTGTGTGTGTTTGTGTGTGCGTGCGTGCGTGTGCGTGTATTTATGTATGTATGTGTGTATGTATGTATGTGAATGTGCGGGCGTGTGTGTATGTGTGCGTGTGTGCGTGTATATCGTGTAAATATCAGGATCAAGTCAAAGACATCAGATTAAGTACAAGAAATAACTCTGAGATTAATGTTCCATCATTCTCCACTTATCACATCGCGTAAATATAATTATTTCCCTTGGTTAAAGTTTTGATTTGTCTACAGGTATTGCCATAAGCGGCACCCAAGTTGTCTCTAAGGGTGGTAACATAAACCTATTCTGCAACATCAGTAAGTTCACCAACCCTCGACGGGCTCTCGTGTGGTATAAGGACACGCACGAGATGACACCAGAAGTAGATAATATAACTCTGGTACTGACAGACTCACAAGAAAGGTAAGAGTAACTCTGGTACTGACAGCACAAGAAAAGTAAGAGTAACTCTGGTACTGACAGCACAAGAAAGGTAAGAGTAACTCTGGTACTGACAGCACAAGAAAGGTAAGAATAACTCTGGTACTGACAAACTCACAAGAAAGGTAAGAATAACTCTGGTACTGACAGCACAAGAAAGGTAAGAGTAACTCTGGTACTGACAGCACAAGAAAGGTAAGAGTAACTCTGGTACTGACAGCACAAGAAAGGTAAGAATAACTCTGGTACTGACAGCACAAGAAAGGTAAGAGTAACTCTGGTACTGACAGCACAAGAAAGGTAAGAATAACTCTGGTACTGACAGCACAAGAAAGGTAAGAGTAACTCTGGTACTGACAGCACAAGAAAGGTAAGAATAACTCTGGTACTGACAAACTCACAAGAAAGGTAAGAATAACTCTGGTACTGACAGCACAAGAAAGGTAAGAATAACTCTGGTACTGACAGCACAAGAAAGGTAAGAATAACTCTGGTACTGACAGCACAAGAAAGGTAAGAGTAACTCTGGTACTGACAGCACAAGAAAGGTAAGAGTAACTCTGGTACTGACAGCACAAGAAAGGTAAGAATAACTCTGGTACTGACAGCACAAGAAAGGTAAGAATAACTCTGGTACTGACAGACACACAAGAAAGGTAAGAATAACAATGGACAGTTTTGGTTACAGCCATTTCTCTGTCTGCAAGTTAGACATTGTCCACTAAATGTTATTAAATATTTGGTGAGACGAAACTCGCTGGAGGTACTGGTACAGACAGTGATCAGAGAAATCACCTTCATTTTTTTCCCTGGGCACGCAGGAGTCAGTGGTAATGAACGAGCTGGTAGATTGACTGTCATGGCTACAATATCAGAGGGAGCTGCCACATACCGAAATGACATTTCTTAACGCAAGAAGAGAGCCTTTCCGAACAAAGGAATTTCAGGGTTGCGAATCCCACTCGCTGACCAGATTGAGAGAGATGGGTATCGATATTGATGCAGCCCGAAAAGAACGACATACTAAATATGCTTAGAGATTGATTAATCAACATCGAACTGGCGTGTTGGGTCACTGGACACTGCTGGATTTGTTGAGGCGGAGATCGGAGCACCTATGAACGTGTCCGGAGTGCTATGATGATAGTCCTCATATAACTGATAACTGAAATTTTTGAGGGTTTGGATGAAATCTTATATTTCTCATTACATCTTCTTCTTCTTCACCTTCAACTCCCAACGGAGCACAGGTCTTCAACAAACTTCTTCCAGCTCTTCCTCCCTCGTGCCATCCCCTTTTCTTCAGTTTCAGTTTCAGTTTGGAATATCTTCATTGCACTCCGGACATCTCCATAGGTACTTGGATCTCCTTCGCAATATCTCCAACAGCGTCCAGCGACTAACTATAGCAGTTCGATGTTGATTGATGAACCTACTCATATACATGCTGTGCTCTTCTTGTCTGGGCCACTCCAATCTTCAATCCAAGCTCTCGCAATCTAATAGTTGACGTGGATTGCTTTAAATGAAAATCTTCTTTGCGGCTACACTCTATGAAAGCATTCAAAATGTTAGCTTTGTCCATTTCCATTCTTTCCACGTCGTACCTATCCTGTTAACATCAATCTCCAGCTATATTCTCCAACTATATTCTCCAACTCTATTCTCCAACTCTATTCTCCAGTTATATTCTCCAACTCTATTCTCCAACTCTATTCTCCAACTATATTCTCCAGTTCTATTCTCCAACTCTATTCTCCAACTCTATTCTCCAGTTCTATTCTCCAACTATATTCTCCAACTCTATTCTCCAACTATATTCTCCAACTCTATTCTCCAGCTCTATTCTCCAGTTCTATTCTCCAACTATATTCTCCAACTCTATTCTCCAGTTCTATTCTCCAACTCTATTCTCCAACTCTATTCTCCAACTCTATTCTCCAGCTCTATTCTCCAACTCTATTCTCCAGTTCTATTCTCCAACTATATTCTCCAGCTCTATTCTCCAACTATATTCTCCAACTATATTCTCCAGCTCTATTCTCCAACTCTATTCTCCAACTCTATTCTCCAGCTCTATTCTCCAACTCTATTCTCCAACTCTATTCTCCAGCTCTCTTCTCCAACTCTATTCTCCAACTATTCTCCAGCTCTATTCTCCAGCTCTATTCTCCAACTCTATTCTCCAGCTCTATTCTTCAACTCTATTCTCCAACTCTATTCTCCAACTCTATTCTCCAGTTCTATTCTCCAACTCTATTCTCCAGTTCTATTCTCCAACTCTATTCTCCAACTCTATTCTCCAGTTCTATTCTCCAACTCTATTCTCCAACTCTATTCTCCAGTTCTATTCTCCAACTATATTCTCCAATTATATTCTCCAGCTCTATTCTCCAACTCTATTCTCCAACTCTATTCTCCAGTTCTATTCTCCAACTCTATTCTCCAGTTCTATTCTCCAACTCTATTCTCCAGTTCTATTCTCCAACTCTATTCTCCAACTCTATTCTACAACTCTATTCTCCAACTCTATTCTACAACTCTATTCT
This sequence comes from Arion vulgaris, assembly GCA_020796225.1. Classification (NCBI taxonomy): domain Eukaryota; kingdom Metazoa; phylum Mollusca; class Gastropoda; order Stylommatophora; family Arionidae; genus Arion; species Arion vulgaris. The sequence goes on from CM036756.1 coordinate 89,794,111, forward strand.
CCAACTCTATTCTACAACTCTATTCTACAACTCTATTCTCCAACTCTATTCTACAACTCTATTCTCCAACTCTATTCTCCAACTCTATTCTCCAACTCTATTCTCCAACTATATTCTACAATTATTTTGAAGCCTTTCTCTACTCCTCTTTCCCTGAGGGTTCCAAAAACAGTTCCTGTCTTGCAATGCTTCCGGTCGGTCTTCTCAATGTGTGTCCTATTCATCCCCTGCGCCTCTTCCTTAGTTGTTTCTATATTGATATCTCCTTAGTTGTTTCTATATTGATATCTCCTTAGTTGTTTCTATATTGATATCTCCTTAGTTGTTTCTATATTGATATCTCCTTAGTTGTTTCTATATTGATATCTCCTTAGTTGTTTCTATATTGATATCTCCTTAGCTGTTTCTTCAGTGGTATCTGATTGTATGTTCTACGTATGGGTTAACTAAGTATGAGGAGAGGAATACACACGTCTCCACACATACACACGTCTCCACACACACACACACACACGTCCACGCACGAACACGCAACACACATGCCCACGCATACACAGACACACGCACAGGGCAGTGGGTTTAATAATTGCAAATGGTAATCTCTACTATCATACATACACATAACCAGTGGCGGCTCGTGTTTACTTTTGTTGGTGGGGCCAGACACAAATTTTGGGAATAATCATGGTTTTTGGTTATGTTATATTTTAATTATTAAATAATAAATACCCGTTACACATTATATTTGGTGGGCCCAGCCCTACTGGCCCTTAATGACGAGCCGCCACTGCACTTAGCGCGCATATATATATATATATATATATATATACACATACACAGAGTCAGCTAGAATAATGGATATACATTTTCATACAGAATATATTGTCTTCATCAAGTGACATATGATATGTATATGTGTGTGTGTGTGTGTGTGTGTGTGTCATGTGATGACTGTCATGCTAAATATAGTATGCGTTTGTTTACATATGTATGTAAATATATATCAAGGCCAAGTTTTCATTGTGTGAAGAATCGTTGTCGCCTTTGTCAGCAGAGATTTGGTCGTCAGTAACCTGCGCGTTCTGAATGCGCAGTCGGACGACTCGGGCTTGTACACCTGTAGGACACGTGATAAACGACTGATGACGTCAGCGCATGTGACAGTGGTGACAGGTAACTTATATTCTTCCTTCCTTCCTTCCATCATCGTTGTGCTATACATAGGTCTATAGCTAGGTCTATAGCTAGGTCTATAGCTAGATCTATAGCTAGATCTATAGCTAGATCTATAGCTAGGTCTATAGCTAGGTCTATAGCTAGGTCTATAGCTAGATCTATAGCTAGGTCTATAGCTAGGTCTATAGCTAGGTCTATAGCTAGATCTATAGCTAGGTCTATAGCTAGATCTATAGCTAGGTCTATAGCTAGATCTATAGCTAGGTCTATAGCTAGATCTAGATCTATAGCTAGATCTATAGCTAGATCTATAGCTAGATCTATATATCTAGATCTATATATCTATAGCTAGATCTATAGCTAGGTCTATAGCTAGATCTATAGCTAGGTCTATAGCTAGATCTATAGCTAGGTCTATAGCTAGATCTATAGCTAGGTCTATAGCTAGGTCTATAGCTAGGTCTATAGCTAGATCTATATATAAAGATTAAGGAACAAGTAAGAACCGTCAATTGATTAGATGTAAATGCGTTTATCAGATATCCGAGTAACTACAATCAACAATCAATAATATTCATCTCTCGACTACATCAGTATCATTTTATCCATGTGACATTTTTCTGCAGTATAATTGTATCCATGTGACACTTCTTGTTAAATTTAGCCTAACTTGTATAAATCTGTTTCTTCTACCAGGTGCTGGTGGTTCCAATAACGTCAAAAGAGGTCAGAAAGAAATTGAAATCATTCATATTTATGTCCTCATGTAATAATAGTAGTACCAGTTGTAGTAGTTGTTGTAGTAATAGTAGCGGTAGTTGTAGTAGTATTAGTTGCTGCTGTTTATGCTACTGTTTTTGTTGTTACTATGGTGATAGCAGTAAGTAGTGGTAATAGTAGCAACATTTGTGTGATTTGCTCTGATGGTAATAGTCACAGAATAGTATAATATTTTGGTAATAGGAAAGAATGTCATAGAACGATATTCTGGGGTGGCGAATGAACAAAACATAACGAAAAATAGTGCTACAAAACACAAAAATAAGATACATCGATGTATCGAACGAAAGGCCTTCATCAGGCAGAGATCAGTTCACCAAATGGTACAGGACACACTAAGATCTGCAAGCAAACAAGACCTTAAACTAAACAAGACGTATACACAGACCATCAGGCATATCAATATGTCTCAATGCACTGCCCCGCATGTGCCGTTTTTGAACCGTAGCTTGTTTTATACCTTTGCATGGGGAATCTCTCTGTGGCTAAGTGGGCTCAGCTCTGTAGAAAATATTAGTTTTAGTCAAAAACATTGATTTTTCAAAGTGTTTAGTTCTATAAAGTACAACATTCGTACTAACGATTACACATAATATTATGTTGTTTTATTTGCATATTAGCATTACAACATAATTAATAAGAAACGCCTAATCCCAACCTTTTTTCTTTCAAATTCCAAGTTTAAAATCGAGTTTTCTCAAAATCATTTTTTCCATTTGGTATGTGCCAGAAATCGCTACGTTTTGACAAATACTATAGATAGATGAAATTTGAGGTGAATATCGCACATATAATTTCGTAGCTACGGGTGCATTTCAGCTTTAATTTTTTTTTCTTGGAAATTTGATTTAATAATTAATTTTCAATGCGAAATGATGAAACATTTTGTGCGGTTCTTTGCCAAGCATAAGTTTAAAACTAAAAATATATTTCTGGAGACTTTACAGAAAATAAATGCACCAGTAGCTGTTAATATGCTAACAGTTTATGAATCATCCATTTATTTCTCAATATATTTGTTTGTTTTGTCAATTTTAGGATTCTAATAACATGTATTTATTTAAAGATGGCCGCTGTTGTCATGGCAACTATGCAATTTGTTTAAACATTAAAATAGATCTACATTCATAGTTTAACATGTTCAATTATAAAATAATTGCTCTAACTGAATTTATAGAGAAACAAAATATTTTTGGAGTCAAACCCCTTAGGCCCTTGCCTTGCCTTGCCTTGCCTTGCCTTACCTTGCCTTGCCTTACCTTGCCTTGCGAGTCGAAGGTCGTTGGTTCGAATCCGAACTGTGTCGTTCTGTTCATGAGTGCATTTTTTTCCAGAGACCCCTAAGACTGTTGCCGGAGCTACGGAGTTCGTGCTATGAAAAATACTCTCGGCAGTTCGTACCATTTCTGCGGAGAGGGACCGAGCCATATGGGATCAAACCCGACACAATGAAGTTAATCCTTCCACTTTAAAATAACCAGTGCTTGATAAAGACCTATGGGACGAAACGTCGATATGTCCTGTTTTTGTGCTTTGTAAAACTACCTTACATTTTTCAAAATGATTTATCATTAAGAACTCTCCATAAGAAAATATAACAAATGTAACATCAATAATGATCATAAACGCTGTACGCCTACATTGTCCTTGTCCACAGATGGTCTGAGCACCGTTACTCACGAGTCAGGAACTCTGGCCAGGTTTCATGTTGTCATCTCACACTTCAGCCTACTTCTTCTTACCATCGTAATACATCTGTTCATCACGTGATCTGGTCAAGAAGGACAAGGGCATGGCACGGACACAGAATCACTAAATCGGCCATCTCTTCACCCACATCGTTATACATCTGTTCATCACGTGATCTGGTCAAGAAGGACAAGGGCATGGCACGGACACAGAATCACTAAATCGGCATCTCTTCACCACATCGTTATACATCTCTTCACCCACATCGTTATACATCTCTTCACCCACATCGTTATACATCTCTTCACCCACATCGTTATACATCTCTTCACCCACATCGTTATACATCTCTTCACCCACATCGTTATACATCTCTTCACCCACATCGTTATACATCTCTTCACCCACATCGTTATACATCTCTTCACCCACATCGTTATACATCTCTTCACCCACATCGTTATACATCTCTTCACCCACATCGTTATCATCTTCACCACATCGTTATACATCTCTTCACCCACATCGTTATACATCTCTTCACCCACATCGTTATACATCTCTTCACCCACATCGTTATACAACTCTTCACCCACATCGTTATACAACTCTTCACCCACATCGTTATACAAGATCAACAGCTTTCTTTTCTCCATTCCTGTTTTGTCTCACAGCGTCAGGATAAGAAGAGATTTCTAGAACCGGCTTTTATGTGCGCTACATAAATAGTATCTTTCGTCGCCTCTGTTATCTCTGAGGTTCATCTTTTGCGTGGCCGTCTTTTTGCTTTGTATCCATTGTATTGGAGCAAAATAGCTCTTTGATGTGCCCTGTCTGTTGGCAATCTGCTTATGTGGCCGAGACATTTAATTTGTTGTTTCTTGATGAAGTTTAGTACTGATGTTTGGGACTGCCTAGAGTAGTTGATAGTAGCTCGGCCTGCTAGCTGTGAGACGCCTCATAGCTCGGGTTCGAACCTACTGTCTGGCATTTGTTCGAGTCCCCTGGTCTCAATCAGGACGATAACGTGAGTACCTCTGAAGTCGGAGAAAATCTGCCTGTATGGCGAGGGAATACTAATTACGAGTACATTGAGCACACGGCTGCCAGTGTAAAGTAATTTACAATGTGCACGCTGCTGCCATTGTAAGAAATTGGTAAAACGGATTTTCACGCAAAACTTCGTCTGAGTTGAAAGCGGACGAAAGAAAAAAAGTACTGATGTTGTACCCACTTTTTCCTGATGTCTTCATTTCTCAACCGGTCTCTTCTTGTTACCCCCAACATTCTGCGTAGACACTTCATCTCTGTCGTGACTAGTTTTCTTCTATCATTTGATGTCAGTGACCAGGTTTGGCACTGGTATCATAACGTGGGGAGAAATTATTTTGTTGAGCATTGCTCTTTTTGTATTCATGGTGACATGTTTGCATTTTAAAATGGGCGTCCTTTCATTTGATTTGCTTTGTTGCATCTGTGTTGAATTTCATTAGTTATTCTTCCGTTTGCTGCAAAAAAACAAAACGCTCCATAGATATGTATAGTCTTTGAATTGTTTTAATGGGCGATTATCGATGGAGATATTGGTAGCGTTTTCTCTCTAGCGAATGTCATTACTTCGGTTTTGTCGATGTTTATTCTCATATTGTATTCATGACATGTTAACTGGAGTCTGTTAATGTGTTGATGTAGCAGTTCTTCTGTTGTTGATATCATTGCCTGATTGTCTACAAAAAGAAATTTTACTCTACAGCAACATTGTTATATGATTACTGATAGAAGACAAATACCAACACAAGACAATTACTATAATATGAGCAGATTGGAACAAGTTGTTATTCTGCGCCTTAGAACAGGACACAATCGGCTCCGCAGCCACATGTATACACAATTCTAGATTGGCAATTCAGCCATGTGTACATGTGGACAGGCAAACCAGACTGCAGAACACATACTTCAAGACTGCCCGAATATGATACACTGAGGCAAACTCACTTGCCTAACGAAACAACACTTGACATAAAACTACACGGACCTCTGTGTGAGCTACAAAAGACAGTGAAGTTCATACAAGAGACAACATTGAATATATAGACATATTTCAAGCGAACGAAAGGAAGGAAGGAAGGACTGATAGAAGGCATCAACTAAAGGACAAGACTTTCTTTAGAAATTTGTTATTTTTAATATTGTCGACAAATTAACGACAATTTAGTTTACAATGAACTTTGTCAGCGCAATAAAACTTTGACAGTAGATCCAGCCATTCTACCTCTTTCTTCAGACAATATATTATTGATTATTGTGAATATTCTTTCAACGGGTACAGATATGCCTAGCAGGTTGAAGGTGTAATATATTATTCATTATTGTGAATATTCTTTCAGCTGGTACAGATTTGTCTAGCAGGTTGAAGGTGTAATATATTATTCGTTATTGTGAATATTCTTTCAACTGGTACAGATATGCCTAGCAGGTTGAAAATGTACACATGTCTAGCAGGTTGAAAATGTACAGATATGCCTAGCACGTTGAAAATGTACACATGTCTAGCAGGTTGAAGATGTACAGATTTGTCTAGCAGGTTGAAAATGTACAGATATGCCTAGCACGTTGAAAATGTACACATGTCTAGCAGGTTGAAGATGTACAGATTTGTCTAGCAGGTTGAAAATGTACAGATTTGTCTAGCAGGTTGAAAATGTACAGATTTGTCTAGCAGGTTGAAAATGTACAGATATGCCTAGCAGGTTGAAAATGTACAGATTTGTCTAGCAGGTTGAAAATGTACAGATATGTCTAGCAGGTTGAAAATGTACAGATTTGTCTAGCAGGTTGAAAATGTACAGATATGCCTAGCAGGTTGAAAATGTACAGATATGTCTAGCAGGTTGAAAATGTACAGATTTGTCTAGCAGGTTGAAAATGTACAGATTTGTCTAGCAGGTTGAAAATGTACAGATATGCCTAGCAGGTTGAAAATGTACAGATTTGTCTAGCAGGTTGAAAATGTACAGATATGCCTAGCAGGTTGAAAATGTACAGATTTGTCTAGCAGGTTGAAAATGTACAGATATGTCTAGCAGGCTGAAAATGTACAGATTTGTCTAGCAGGTTGAAAATGTACAGATTTGTCTAGCAGGCTGAAAATGTACAGATATGTCTAGCAGGCTGAAAATGTACAGATATGCCTAGCAGATATGCCTAGCAGGTTGAAAACGTACAGATTTGTCTAGCAGGTTGAAATGTACAGATTTGTCTAGCAGGTTGAAAATGTACAGATTTGTCTAGCAGGTTGAAAATGTATTCTATAATTTGAACAACAAAATGTTCTTGTCTTTAATATGAATAAATAGTTGTATCCATTTGTTTAGCAACTTGTATTTGTTCAAACGTCATAGTTTGCAGACCACTTTATCGACGGTACTGTTTGATTTCTTCCAAATACCCAGCACAAACTGGCATAATTATAAATGATCTTCTTTCTTCATTTCTTGAATCACCATTAATCGTGTCATGCCCTACAGCGTCAGGATAAAACGAGATTTCTAGAATAGGCTTTTGTCTGCACTTCATAAATAGTGTCACATAAATGAATTATGGGATGTCCAGTAAATTATAATATATTTCATCATTTCGTTCTTCTTCTCCTACTTGAACTTCTACTTGAGTCTTTGAGCTTCATTGCTGGACATTCACTTTGAGTTTCATTATTGGACATATAGGCTACCACTGACTTCACTTTGCGAGCTTCATTGCTGGACATATAGGCTACCACTGACTTCACTTTGAGCTTCATTGCTGGACATTCACTTTGAGCTTCATTATCGGACATATAGGCTACCACTGACTTCACTTTGCGAGCTTCATTGCTGGAAATATAGGCTACCACTGACTTCACTTTGAGCTTCATTGCTGGACATTCACTTTGAGTTTCATTGTTGGACATATAGGCTATCACTGACTTCACTTTGAGCTTCATTGTTGGACATATAGGCTACCACTGACTTCACTTTGAGCTTCATTGCTGGACATATAGCCTACCACTGACTTCACTTTGAGCTTCATTGTTGGACATTCACTTTGAGCTTCATTGTTGGACATATAGGCTACCACTGACTTCACTTTGAGCTTCATTGTTGGACATATAGCCTACCATTGACTTCACTTTGAGCTTCATTGCTGGACATATAGGCTACCACTGACTTCACTTTGAACTTCATTGCTGGACATATACTTTGAACTTCTAGCTTACTTCAATGTTTTCCCTAGATCGATTTTGGGCTACCTCGTGGTTTCTTTCCTTTATTTTGTGTATACAAGCAATGTTAGACTCTCTCTGTCATTCTTTCAACATGCACTAGACATTAATGGGGAGGGGTGGTTTCAATAAATTATAAATATTCTTATTGTTTTTCCTTCTCAATTTCTACTTGGATTTCAGTAAGTTGTGTTGTAGGACAAAGTGTATAACTCATTTCTTAACTACATTCTAGCAAGTTGTGTTGTAGGACAAAGTGTATAACTCATTACTTAACTACATTCTAGCAAGTTGTGTTGTAGGACAAAGTGTATAACTCATTACTGAACTACATTCTAGCAAGTTGTGTTGTAGGACAAAGTGTATAACTCATTACTGAACTACATTCTAGCAAGTTGTGTTGTAGGACAAAGTGTATAACTCATTACTGAACTACATTCTAGACTTGATTTCTTCTCCTATTATATTGAAGCTATTGATGTTTGTGTCCAAGTACTTTAATATTTCTCTTCTTTAGATTTTCCTATTATTTTCTTGTATGTATTCATCTCTAGAGTTTTATTTTCCTCTCTTGTTGTTATCATTATATCCTCTCTGTCTTGTTGTTATCATGATATCCTCTCTGTCTTGTTGTTATCATGATATCCTCTCTGTCTTGTTGTTATCATTATATCCTCTCTGTCTTGTTGTTATCATTATATCCTCTGTCTTGTCTAGATTGTATTTAGTTCTCATATTTTCTTCTTGTATGTATTCATCTACAGTTTTATTGTCCTCTCTCTCTTCTTGTTATCATGATATCCTCTCTGTCTTGTCTAGATTGTATTTAGTTTCATATTGTCCTCTCTCTCTTCTTGTTATCATGATATCCTCTCTGTCTTGTCTAGATTGTATTTAGTTTCATATTGTCCTCTCTCTCTTCTTGTTATCATGATATCCTCTCTGTCTTGTCTAGATTGTATTTAGTTTCATATTGTCCTCTCTCTCTTCTTGTTATCATGATATCCTCTCTGTCTTGTCTAGATTGTATTTAGTTTCATATTGTCCTCTCTCTCTTCTTGTTATCATGATATCCTCTCTGTCTTGTCTAGATTGTATTTAGTTTCATATTGTCCTCTCTCTCTTCTTGTTATCATGATATCCTCTCTGTCTTGTCTAGATTGTATTTAGTTTCATATTGTCCTCTCTCTCTTCTTGTTATCATGATATCCTCTCTGTCTTGTCTAGATTGTATTTAGTTTCATATTGTCCTCTCTCTCTTCTTGTTATCATGATATCCTCTCTGTCTTGTCTAGATTGTATTTAGTTTCATATTTTCCTCTCTGTCTTGTCTAGATTGTATTTAGTTTCATATTGTCCTCTCTCTCTTCTTGTCAGCACAGAACAAACTATACATGGCACAAAAACCTACTTGAGGCAAAGAGACCAATGAATGAATGAAATCTATTTTCTGGACAATACCATTTGTTGTGTCAGTTTTTGATAGAGGATCAATAGTTTATCACTGACTCAAGATTTCTGTCCCACTTCTCCCCACACAGAACACAAACATTTTCCCCCACACAGAACACAAACTTCTCCCCCACTCAGAACACAAACATTTTCCCCCACACAGAATACAAACTTCTCCCCCACACAGAACACAAACATTTTTCCCATATAGATGAATTTGTAATACTTGATTAAACAAAATAATGTCATTGAATAGTTCAAAGGTTATAAAGTTAATAATACAAACACAGGCACATGATGAAACATTACAGTAAGTACTTGGCACAATATGTGGGCAGGTAAAACATGTTATTGTAAACCAAATCTCTTTATAAAGATTGTAATTGTCCGCCAACTGTCAAGTAAATGATACTGGTCTGAGAAAGGTAAATTGACCGTTGACCTATTTATAATGAATGTTTGTTGTTGTCATTCAATATTTGTCAACAGATTTCTCTATTATTGTTATTATTCTCAACCAATCATGTCTAGCCTCAATGTCTGGTTATATAATCACTGTTTTGTTCACATTAACACATCTCTCTTTCTGTACGTGTGGGTGACGCACATCTCTCTTTCTGTACGTGTGGGTGACACACATCTCTTTCTGTACGTGTGGGTGACTCACATCTCTCTTTCTGTACGTGTGGGTGACGCACATCTCTCTTTCTGTACGTGTGGGTGACTCACATCTCTCTTTCTGTACGTGTGGGTGATGCACATCTCTCTTTCTGTACATGTGGGTGGCATATTTCTGTTTGTGTGTGTGTGGATGACATCTGTGTGTTTATCAATGACGTGTGTGTGAATGAAATATTTATGTGTGCAGGTGATATCTATCTGTGCATGTGCAAGTGTGGATGACATATCTCTGTGTGTGTATATGATATATTGAGCAAAGGAAATGTTTAGCTAAAGTACTATTTGAAGTGTGTACAAAGAGAAAGTATTGCTTACAAATGCTGTCAATAAAATATCAACAAAACGGAAGACTCCATTAAAACTATGTACTAAAGAAAAACATGTAAAAATAAAGTAAGGAGGTTTTACAAAGCACAAAAACAAGATACAACAAAGTGTCAACTGATGAATAATGATAGTGATGTCCAGAAAGTTGATACAAGAAGTAGAGATGTGAGATGTCAATCAAATACCAGGAACTCAACCAAACCAGGCATCAGTAGAGATGTCAATCAAATATCAGGAACTCAACCAAACCAGGCATCAGTAGAGATGTCAATCAAATATCAGGAACTCAACCAAACCAGGCATCAGTAGAGATGTCAATCAAATATCAGGAACTCAACCAAACCAGGTATCAAAACATCACTATATTATGTCAGCCTTCTGACGCTCATTAATTTATTCCTACTATCTCTTCCCATCCCCATGCTTGTCGGGATTCTTCACTATTCTCATAATTCTTGTGCCTTCATTGTTTGTGCATCAAAGATGATGACTTTCTTGATAGGGCGCTCAGTTTGATTTCTTCTAGTCACCTATACCTGCAGAATGTGCTTGCATCTGTTATACTTTGGGTTGAACAGAGATTTCTTGCCAGGATGCATCAGGGGCAGAATGAGGAGTGTGTTTAACCAGCGAGCCATGGGAACCATCAGTATGCATACACTTCAACATCTGCTGGAAGAAACTGAGTACCTATGGGTCTGCCGGAGTTCAATGACGTCGGCTCAGTTACCAATAACCAAAGAAGAGCTTTAAGTGGAAACGCGCTGTAATTTATATTTTTGTTTGTAGTTATTAATAACATTTACTTTGTAACTTGATATTATATACTTTGTCAAACTACTTGACTTTGATATTATCTTTGCATACTGACTTATTTGTAACTATTCTATTATATGTATACTTTGTCAAACTACTTCTTATTGATATGTATACTTTGTCAAACTACTTGACTTCATTGATATGTATACTTTGTCAAACTACTTGACTTCATTGATATGTATACTTTGTCAAACTACTTGACTTCATTGATATGTATACTTTGTCAAACTACTTGACTTCATTGATATGTATACTTTGTCAAACTACTTGACTTCATTGATATGTATGCAACTATTGATTTCATTGATATGATCTTTGTCAAACTACTTGACTTCATTGATATGTATACTTTGTCAAACTACTTGACTTCATTGATATGTATACTTTGTCAAACTACTTGACTTCATTGATATGTATACTTTGTCAAACTACTTGACTTCATTTATATGTTTTGTTTGTAGATAAATTATATAACTCAGTGTATACTTTGTCAAACTACTTGACTTCATTTATATGTTACTTTGTCAAACTATATACTTCATTGTATATACTTTGTCAAACTATTGACTTCATTATATGTATACTTTGTCAAACTATTACTTCATTTATATACTTTGTCAAATACTTGATTCGTTGATTTATTTTGAGCTGGAATTGCAGATTCTTTTATATAGTCTGCTGTTTGTTTCAGAATTTCAACTCTACCATACAACTTCTCTTGAGAAGATGGTGGTCTCATTCTTGTCCTGACGTCTGATTCATTGATATGTCCCTCAGTGGACAGTTTCAAGTAACATATTCTGTCAGTTCACAATGACAGACACTAGAGATGTCAATCTAGAATTTGATGTCGAAGTAATGTTTCATTTTGTTGTGTCCTTCTCTGAGATAAACTATCACTAAATGAATTTCTCTTCTAGAAGCTTGCTAAACTCTCCATATTCTTCTTTGTGTGTTTTTGTTCACTTTGCATTGTATTGTCCTTGGGTGGTAGTTTTGGTTTTCCTCATAGTTGATCAGGCAGTTTTCTTGTGGCAGTTTCATTCCTACTTTGGTCAGACTATCAGCTATTTCAATCTGATGGTATCCACACTGAAACACAACTCTCTAGAAGTTTGAAGTCATCCTTCCTAAGAACTTCTCTCATTCCAATCAGTGCTGCTGTTGTGTTATTTCAGTGCTGCTGTTGTGTTATTTCAGTGCTGTTGTTGTGTTACTTCAGTGCTGGTCTCATATTTCAGTGCTGTTGTGGTATTTCGGTGTTGTTCTCATATTTCAGTGCTGTTGTGGTATTTCAGTGCTGTTGTGTTACTTCAGTGCTGTTGTGTTACTTCAGTGCTGTTGTGTTATTTCATTGCTGTTGTGTTAGTTCAGTGATGTTGTGTTACTTCAGTGCTGTTCTCATATTTCAGTGATGTTGTGTTACTTCAGTGCTGTTCTCATATTTCAGTGATGTTGTGTTATTTCAGTGCTGTTATGTTATGTCAGTACTGTTATAACTGAGTCAAAGTATGAACCATCATCTCTAGGTTACCAGTAGTTCTAGTGTTTTTATGATTAGGGTCATTTCTTCTGTCCTGAGATTGTGTGAGAATGTTCCAGTAACTGCATCAACTGAAAATATGCCAGCCATGACAACAAATGTTGGATAGTTATACACACACACAAACAATCATCTAGAGTTGAATATTAGATTTTTAAAAGGATGTAGACAACATAATGACTGAACAAATGACACTCCATGACTGAACAAATGAGTCTGTGACAGAACATATGACTACATGACTAAACAAATTACTCCATGACTGAACAAATGACTCCATGACTGAACAAATGAGGAATCTATGATGACAGACAGTGTGATAATACATGAATAATTTCAAACATCTGATAATCAATTCTAACAAATCATAGATATACAAATAAATCATTGATAATTGTTGACTAGCGCAAGTTTGTGACCATTATTTCATAAAATGCTGATATACAACATATAACCAACAATATTTGTAACAGTATATAAATGATATACAACATATAACCAACAATATTTGTAACAGTATATAAATGATATACAACATACAACCAACAATATTTGTAACAGTATATAAATGATATACAACATACAACCAACAATATTTGTAACAGTATATAAATGATATACAACATAAACAATATTGAACATATATAATGTATACAACATACAATTTGTACAGTATATAAATATATACAAATAAACCAACAATATTTTGATAATAGTATATAAATGATATACAACATACAACCAACAACATTTGTAACAGTATATAAATGATATACAACATACAACCAACAATATTTGTAACAGTATATAAATGATATACAACATACAACCAATATTTGTAACAGTATATCAATTTGATGATATATAGATAATCATTATGTGATACAATTTCTTGATCTTTGTTCAAAAACCATCATTACATCAGTGCACCACATAATCAAACTCCATCAGCACACCACCACATGTTCAAACTCCATCACCACATCATATGTTCAAACTCTCCAATCTCTGCCTGTCTCCTCAGAAAGTGACTTGTAGTTAAGTTCATCTTTTGTTCGACAGATCAAAATACAGGTACTGATCAGTGCCATCAGCTGAGAACAAACATAACAGACATGTTCACATATTAGAAATGTGAATTTATCTCTTCAGAATACTATATTAGAAATGTGAATTTATCTCATCAGAATACCATATTAGAAATGTGAATTTATCTCATCAGAATACTATATTAGAAATGTGAATTTATCTCATCAGAATACCATATTAGAAATGTGAATTTATCTCATCAGAATACTGTTAGAAATGTAAATTTATCTCATCAGAATATCATATTAGAAATGTGAATTTATCTCTTCAGAATACTATATTAGAAATGTGAATTTATCTCATCAGAATACCATATTAGAAATGTGAATTTATCTCATCAGAATACTATATTAGAAATGTGAATTTATCTCATCAGAATACCATATTAGAAATGTGAATTTATCTCATCAGAATACTGTTAGAAATGTAAATTTATCTCATCAGAATATCATATTAGAAATGTGAATTTATCTCTTCAGAATACTATATTAGAAATGTGAATTTATCTCATCAGAATACCATATTAGAAATGTGAATTTATCTCATCAGAATACTATATTAGAAATGTGAATTTATCTCATCAGAATACCATATTAGAAATGTGAATTTATCTCATCAGAATACTGTTAGAAATGTAAATTTATCTCATCAGAACACTATATTGTTAATTATCTCTTCAAATACTATATTAGAAATGTGAATTTATCTCATCAGAATCTATATTAGAAAGTGATTTATCTCTTCAGAATACTATATTGAATGTGAATTTATCTCATCAGAATACCATATTGAAATGTGAGATTATCTCATCAGAATGTCACATATTAGAAATGTGAATTTATCTCATCAGAATACCATATTAGAAATGTGAATTTATCTCATCAGAATACCATATTAGAAATGTGAATTTATCTCATCAGAATACTATATTAGAAATGTGAATTTATCTCATCAGAATACCATATTAGAAATGTGAATTTATCTCATTTAGAATACTTGTTAGAAATGTGAATTTATCTCATCAGAATACTATATTAGAAATGTGAATTTATCTCTTCAGAATACTATATTAGAAATGTGAATTTATCTCATCAGAATACTATATTAGAAATGTGAATTTATCTCTTCAGAATACTATATTAGAAATGTGAATTTATCTCATCAGAATACCATATTAGAAATGTGAATTTATCTCATCAGAATACTATGTTAGAAATGTAAATTTATCTCATCAGAATACCATATTAGAAATGTGAATTATCTCATCAGAATACTGTTAGAAATGTAAATTTATCTCATCAGAATACTATATTAGAAATGTGAATTTATCTCATCAGAATACTATATTAGAAATGTGAATTTATCTCTTCAGAATACTATATTAGAAATGTAAATTTATCTCATCAGAATACTATATTAGAAATGTGAATTTATCTCTTCAGAATACCATATTAGAAATGTGAATTTATCTCTTCAGAATACCATATTAGAAATGTGAATTTATCTCTACAGAATACCATATTAGAATTGTGAATATATCTCTACAGAATACCATATTGAAAATATTAACTTCAGTCTACACCAATGTGAATTCATCTCATCAGAATACTATATTAGAATTGTGAATTTATCTCTGCAGAATACCATATTGAAAATATTAACTTCAGTCTACACCAATGTGAGGTACGGATGCCTTGTGTCTTCTATGAGTCATCAACAGGACGCTACACATTTTTACTATCCCCCTCTCCTAAGTGACTCTAGCCCATCCAATTCTGCTGGACGTAGAGTCAAGCCAAGAATAATAATATATAATAATAATAATAATAATAATAATAAAGTCCATAACCCGTTAGGGTCGTAGGGTGTCACTGTGGAGACATCAGCACAAAAAGCATGCCATGAATCTCTGTATTCAACTCTTCAAGCAAGTGTGGAGAAACTCTGTCCCGACCAGCTCTTGATGTTGTTAAACCAGGATTTTCTCTGTCCTCCGTTCTTTCTTCCACCCTCAACTGTTCCCTGTAGGATAGTCTTAGAGAGTGAGCTATGTCTCATCACATGCCGAACCACACAAGTTTATGCCGTTTCACAATTGTCAAGAGTGGTACTTGTTGACCTGCAAAGGTTGTTTATTTGGTCTCTTACATAAATATTCGTCTTATGTTCTATATAACTTATACGTAGTACCCGTCTGTAAAACTTATATTCGAAAACCTGTATTCTTCACTCCAATTCTGCATTGAGCGTCCAGCTCTCACAGCTGTACAAAAGAATGGATAGCACCAGCGATCTGTAGATATTGATTTTTGCCACAGAGTGCTGATTTTGCTTTTCCATATCATGTTTAGCCGAGACATAGTGACCGAAGCCATCTCAAGTCTTGAGTTTATCTCTTTACCAGAGTTACCATCGATGCATATGTAGGACCTGAGGTATTTAAAGGTTTCCACTTCCTCCAGCGTTTGTCAGTTTAACCAAATATTGGTGTGCTTGTGGTTGTTGCTCCTTCACCAGTATCTTACTTTTTTCGGTGTTAATTTCCATTCCATATTTTCTGCTCGCTGTCTCTAATTTTGACGTGAGCTCTTGTAATTCTTCTTCAGTGCCTGCCATAAGATCAATATCGTCAGCAAATCGTAGATACAAAGAGAGTCGGCCACCGATGGTTATTGATGTTTGATGGTCTTGCAATGTCTCCTGCATAATGTGTTCTAGGTATATATTGAATACAAGCCAAGAATACACCTTTCAGAACCCAGTACTATGTTCTAACAAAAACTGAACAAGTAGAAGATTTAACAGATAGTATTTCTAACTCAAGCGGTAGTGAGCTCGATCACAGACCCAAGCGAACCTGGTTCAAACCCCACAGTGGGCAAGTTTGGAAGCAAATTTGTTTCCGTGGGATTTTTACAAAGGTAAAAATAGACCTCACCGTTCAGAAAGCAATGGCAAACTACTGAACGTATAAGTGGTGCCTAGAAAATCAACGACTGTTTACTGTGGTTGATGGTTACGTCCTTTGGGATATGCCACAATTTTCATTTTCAGTTGTAACTCTCTAATCTTTCTGCAATCCAGTTTTGCCTCACAGCGTCAGGGTGAGAAGAGATTTCTAGAACGAGCCCTTGTGTACGCTTCATAAAGTCTTTTGTCACCTCTGTTCTCTGAGGTCCATCTTTTGTGTGGCGTGTCTTTTGCTTTGTATCCATTGTATCGGAGCAGCATTGCTCTTTGAGGTGTACTGTCTGTTGGTAATCTGATTAGGTGGCTGAACCATTTAATTTGTTGTTTCTTGAAGTTCAGTACTGATGTTGTACCCACTTTTTCCCTATCTTCATTTTAAAACTGGTCTTTTCTTGTTACACCCAGCATTCTACGTTAGACGCTTCATCTCTGTTGTGACCAGTTTCTTCCATCATTTAATGTCAGTGTCCAGGTTTGGCACTGGTAGCATAATGTAGGGAGAAAGATTGTGTTGTACATTGCTCTTTTTGTGTTCATGGTGACATGTTTGCATTTTAAAATTGGCACCATTTGTCCTATAATTTCATTTGCTTTGTTGCATCTGTGTTTGATTGCATTAGTTATTTCTTCCATTTGCTGAGAAAATGCTCCTAGGTATATAAAGCCTTTGACCTGCTTTAACGGGCGATTGTCGATGGAAATATTGGTAGCGGTTTTCCTTTCCAGTGCATGTCATCACTTTGACAATCGTTTAGTTGCAACAGTTCATCTAAATTGTTACAGTACTCAATCTACAAAGATTACATCCACATTTATCAAACAAATTTGACTGAAGTCGGATGCACGTGTCCTAAACGTATAGAAGTCTTTTCGTTTAGGGGCCTACAAACCAATATGCAACGTATACACGTTTTTGGCAAGATCAAACATTAAAATGAGTGATTAAAATTGGTTGTAAAGAACGAACGCGAAGAAGATCAAACAAATATGACCAATTGTTGGCAAAATGTACCGGATACTGTCTGTAGCTAATTATTACCCCCGACTCAACATGAGATGTCATTCATATGACTATCTCCTCAACATGAGATGTCATTCAAGACTTGATTTATTTCTCTCTCTGCTTCTCATGGAACTAAGGACCTCAACAGTTGTTTGCCACTTTTCCAGGTCTCTGGTTGTTTTCTATAGGGTCTCCCAGGATAGTCCAGCATCCTTCAGTTCGTTGAGGAGACTGCATCTCCAGATCTATTTAGGATGACCCCTTTCCGTTGAGATGTCATTCATAAAACAGAAATATTACTATCTGCTCAACGTGACATGTCATTCATATGACTATCTGCTCAACATGAGATGTCATTCATATGTCTATCTGCTCAACATGAGATGTCATTTATATTATAGAAATATGTATATCTGCTCAACATGAGATGTCATTCATATGACTATCTGCTCAACATGAGATGTCATTCATATGACTATCTGCTCAACATGAGATGCCATTCATATGTCTATCTGTTCAACATGAGATGTCATTCATATGACTATCTGCTCAACATGAGATGTCATTCATATTACTATCTGCTCAACATGAGATGTCCTTCATATGTCTATCTGCTCAGATGTCATTTATATGTATATCTGCTCAACATGAGATGTCATTCATATGTCTATCTGTTCAACATGAGATGTCATTCATATGTCTATCTGCTCAACATGAGATGCTTTTCATATGACTATCTGCTCAACATGAGATGTCATTCATATGTCTATCTGCTCAACATGAGATGTCCTTCATATGTCTATCTGCTCAACATGAGATGTCATTCATATGTCTATCTGCTCAGATGTCATTTATATGTCTATCTGCTCAACATGAGATGTCATTCATATGTCTATCTGTTCAACATGAGATGTCATTCATATGTCTACCTGCTCAACATGAGATGCCCTTCATATGACTATCTGCTCAACATGAGATGTCATTCATATGTCTATCTGCTCAACATGAGATGTCCTTCATATGTCTATCTGCTCAACATGAGACGTCATTCATATGACTATCTGCTCAACATGAGATATCATTCATATGACTATCTGCTCAACTTGAATGTCATTCATATGACTATCTGCTCAACTTGAGATGTCATTCATATTATAGAAATATGTCATCTACTGTAGAATACTGTAGTGAGACTAAAAGTTAAATGTTACCTGCACCAAAGCAAGAGAAATAGCAGCACAGGCAATGTAGATCAGGCTATCATTAAACTCATCTGTCAACTTGACCAGGCAACCCTGTAAATAGCAGCAATGACTAGAGCTACTTATATCATTATATACAAGACAATACAGTCTGGGATAATATAACTGACTTTTCTATATTTATACATATATATATATAAGAAAGTTGAATTAGATTGTGTGTGTGTGTCAAAGATATCTAAGTAAGCCTAATAATATTCTTCTTCTTCATCAATAATTTATACAGCAATATAAGAGGATATATAGACAAAAGTAAAACCAGAGAGCTACAGGAACCATCAGTACACATATCTTGTTCACTACCTGCTGGAAGAGACTCAGCAACTAAGTGTCCGATTCAAGTGCAGAGATGTTAGTTGTATTAACCAACAGCTCTGCAATATTCTATCTTGACTTGGATTCAGTGTTCATTTTCTCTCTCTCTCTATTGATATGCTTAAGTAATCTGCCCTTGAGTGGTCACATTTCTGCTAGACTTGTCTCTCTCTCTCTCTTGTGCCTTTTAAAATTTGATTGCAGCATTGGCCTCACACTCTGCTTTGGCTATCAACAGTTACATCAACAAACATCTTACGATATAAGAACATACTGAGCGTAGCAATTGATCTTAAATATATTCAGTTATTTAAGGAGTTGGAAATTAAACGTTGTACATATAGAAGGGCATTTAACAAGGCAGTGGAAAAACATATATGTGCTTTTGAATATAAGTGTTACAGAAGAGTCCTTCGTATATCTTGGACAGAGAAGAGAACAAATAGATCTATCTAGAAAGAACTCAAAATCAAAGAAAACTGGCTGATACTACATACAAGAATGAAAACATTGAAGTATTTGGGGCGTATAAAGAGACACGAAAGATTGGAGAAGACTTATGGAAAGAGGCATCCCGGTAAAGATAAATTCAGGATGTAACTATGATTTGAGCATGACAGCTGCAGAGGACGGAGGACAAAGTTAGAGTGACAAAGTTAGAGTGGCAAAGTTAGAGTGACAAAGTTAGAGTGACAAAGTTAGAGTGACAAAGTTAGAGTGACAAAGTTAGAGTGACAAAGTTAGAGTGACAAAGTTAGAGTGACAAAGTTAGAGTAGCAAAGTTAGAGTGGCAAAGTTAGAGTGACAAAGTTAGAGTGACAAAGTTAGAGTGACAAAGTTAGAGTGGCAAAGTTAGAGTGACAAAGTTAGAGTGGCAAAGAGTGGCAAAGTTAGAGTGACAAAGTTAGAGTGACAAAGTTAGAGTGGCAAAGAGTGGCAAAGTTAGAGTGACAAAGTTAGAGTGACAAAGTTAGAGTGACAAAGTTAGAGTGACAAAGTTAGAGTAGCAAAGTTAGAGTAGCAAAGTTAGAGTGACAAAGTTAGAGTGACAAAGTTAGAGTGACAAAGTTAGAGTGACAAAGTTAGAGTGACAAAGTTAGAGTGGCAAAGTTAGAGTGGCAAAGTTAGAGTGGCAAAGTTAGAGTGACAAAGTTAGAGTGGCAAAGTTAGAGTGGCAAAGTTAGAGTGACAAAGTTAGAGTGACAAAGTTAGAGTAGCAAAGTTAGAGTGACAAAGATAACTTGCTGATGTGTTCAAGGGCAAAACAAAATATTAAAATATGTGAACTTACTTTGAAGTTGGTGGTGACTGAACCCACAGTTTGATTACATACTGTCAAGTTACCTATGCAGCATGATGGTGGCACAGTGTCTCTGTGATTGAGTTTCCAAAATGTTGACACTTGCCAATCAGTGGCATTGTGTACCCCACAGCAGGAAAACTGTCAACATAAAAACATATTAATGACATGCTTGATGATGTCTTTCTGCTTGTCAGTTTATGATCAGCATATGATAAACTGTACCTTTCTCATCTCACCAACCTTCAACTTGTATCTAATAGCCTTATAACCTTTCACATCTCACCAACCTTCAACTTGTATCTAATAGCCTTATAACCTTTCACATCCCACCAACCTTCAACTTGTATCTAATAGCTTTATAACCTTTCACATCTCACCAACCTTCAACTTGTATCTAATAGCTTTATAACCTTTCACATCTCACCAACCTTCAACTTGTATCTAATAGCTTTATAACCTTTCACATCTCACCAACCTTCAACTTGTATCTAATAGCCTTATAACCTTTCACATCCCAACAACCTTCAACTTGTATCTAATAGCTTTATAACCTTTCACATCTCACCAACCTTCAACTTGTATCTAATAGCTTTATAACCTTTCACATCCCACCAACCTTCAACTTGTATCTAATAGCCTTATAACCTTTCACATCTCACCAACCTTCAACTTGGCTCTAATAGCCTTATAACCTTTCACATCTCACCCCCCTTCAACTTTGAACTAATAGTTATATAACTCCACAAATAAAAAAATGACGAGTGAATGCTTTTATGTCAATGTAAAGAACACAGAATGAATGAATGAATGACAGAACATATGATAGAAGAAATGTGTGAGATGTACTAGTACCTCTTGCTGCATGTAGACACACAGAATGAATGAATGAATGACAGAACATATAATAGAAGAAATGTGAGAGATGTACTAGTACCTCTTGCTGCATGTAGTCTATCTGATCCTTGTAGACACACAGAATGAATGAGTGACAGAACATATAATAGAAGAAATGTGAGAGATGTACTAGTACCTCTTGCTGCATGTAGACACACAGAATGAATGAATAACAGAACATATAATAGAAGAAATGTGAGAGATGTACTTGTACCTCTTGCTGCATGTAGACACACAGAATGAATGAATGACAGAGCATATAATAGAAGAAATGTGAGAGATGTACTTGTACCTCTTGTTGCATGTAGACACATAGAATGAATGAATGAATGACAGAACATATAATAGAAGAAATGTGTGAGATGTACTAGTACCTCTTGCTGCATGTAGACACACAGAATGAATGAATGAGTGACAGAACATATAATAGAAGAAATGTGAGAGATGTACTAGTACCTCTTGCTGCATGTAGACACATATAATGAATGAATGACAGAACATATAATAGAAAAAATGTGTGAGATGTACTAGTACCTCTTGCTGCATGTAGACACACAGAATGAATGAATGAATGAATGACAGAACATATAATAGAAGAAATGTGAGAGATGTACTAGTACCTCTTGCTGCATGTAGACACACAGAATGAATGAATGACAGAACATATAATAGAAGAAATGTGTGATGTACTAGTACCTCTTGCTGCATGTAGACACACAGAATGAATGAATGAATGAATGACAGAACATATAATAGAAGAAATGTGAGAGATGTACTAGTACCTCTTGTTGCATGTAGTCTATCTGATCCTTGTAGACAGTTACATTGTAGTTGTTGATAGCATCCATGAGATCATCTTCCAGAATATCCTCAGCCTTCAAACATCAATTATGACAATGTTATCAGTTACTAACAGAACACATCAATATATAATAGTATGTGCTTGTTGATTATCAACATTTGATTAGATTTTTCCTTCTACACACACATACACACACATATATATCACAAGCAATAAGTTGATATACTGGAAGAATCTGTGATTTTCCATTGGCAACGTATGGTTGTGAGACGTGGACCATTGACAAAGTGGCAGAGAAGATCATTTGAATGCAAATATTACAGAAGAATACTTAGAATATCATGGACAGAGAAAGGAACAAATGTTACAGAAGAGTACTTAGAATATCATAGACAGAGAAAAGAACAAATGTTACAGAAGAATACTTAGAATATCATAGACAGAGAAAAGAACAAATGGTACAGAAGTGTACTTAGAATATCATAGACAGAGAAGAACAAATGTTACAGAAGAATACTTAGAATATCATAGACAGAGAAAAGAACAAACGCTTTTGTTCTGCAACAGCTTGAATGTTTCTATTCATACTACATCCATATGTACACAATCCACGAAAGTTTCATCAGTTTGAATATATCTTATATATCTGCAAGCTATAAAACATGTTTCTATTCATACTACATCCATATGTACACAACCCGGAAATGTTTCATCAATTTGAATATATCTTATATATCTGCAAGCTATAAAACATGTTTCTATTCATACTACATCCATATGTACACAACCCGGAAATGTTTCATCAATTTGAATATATCTTATATATCTGCAAGCTATAAAACATGTTTCTATTCATACTACATCCATATGTACACAACCCAGGAAAGTTTCTTCAGTTTTTACGAATAAATAACATTTGTTAAATAGTTGTTATGTCAGAACTTGAAGACATTATTTAAAGTTGAAATTGCCTGTTAACAAAATTAGTTCACATTTTGTTTTGGGTTAATTCTGATCACAGTTTACTCAAATCTAAAAAAGCTATGTTCACAAGTCAGGCCAGAAATGGTGAATGATATTAAATGTTAAATTAATAAAGGTTTACTGGAATATAAATTTACTACAACTGTTTAACTTTTAGATTTGAAAAACACACTTTAGAGTGGCATTTGTAAATTGGTGTCAAACCTAGCATGGCATTTGGGCTTCTAAAAACATGACATTTCACACACTTTCATTTTCCTCTTCAAACACCTTTCTCCAGGTTTCCTTTAGTATGCCCTTTCTCCATCTTGCCTGGTTGCCTCATCTGTCTTTATCTTCTTGTCTCACCATACACAGTCTCAAAGTCTCTCACCACACACAGTGTCTTGAAGGTGTCTCATGTTCAGTTTCCTCTCAAACTTGCAATATAAATGTCTATGATATATTAAACACAGAACTTACTTTATTTCTGTAGATATATCCCAGACTCCCAGTGACCACTTCACAAACAAGCACTATCAATATGAGGCAGAAAAACTGTAAACAACATCAGAGAGAATGACATGTTAACAATTGTTGTGACATTCAGATAAAAAGCTAACTTAATTTCAGGATAAATAAATGTGACATCTAGACAATTTGCATCTCAATAATAATAATGTCTATCTATGAGACAATGAAGGGAGGAGCTATGACAAGTCTATGACAATGAAGGGAGGAGATATGACAAGTCTTTGACAATGAAGGGAGGAGCTATGACAAGTCTTTGACAATGAAGGGAGGAGATATGACAAGTCTATGACAATGAAGGGAGGAGCTATGACAAGTCTATGACAATGAAGGGAGGAGATATGACAAGTCTATAACAATGAAGGGAGGAGATATGACAAGTCTTTGACAATGAAGGGAGGAGCTATGACAAGTCTATGACAATGAAGGGAGGAGATATGACAAGTCTTTGACAATGAAGGGAGGAGCTATGACAAGTCTATGACAATGAAGGGAGGAGATATGACAAGTCTATGACAATGAAGGGAGGAGCTATGACAAGTCTATGACAATGAAGGGAGGAGATATGACAAGTCTATAACAATGAAGGGAGGAGCTATGACAAGTCTATGACAATGAAGGGAGGAGATATGACAAGTCTATGACAATGAAGGGAGGAGCTATGACAAGTCTATGACAATGAAGGGAGGATATATGACAAGTCTATGACAATGAAGGGAGGAGATATGACAAGTCTATGACAACATCTTACAACAGACAGATCAGGCAACCACACATATCACACAGATGAGGCAACCACCCACAACAGACAGATGAGGCAACCACATACATCTCAATAATAATGTATATCTATGAGACAATGAAGGGAGGAGCTATGACAAGTCTATGACAACATCTTACAACAGACAGATGAGGCAACCACACACAACAGACAGATGAGGCAACCACACATATCACACAGATGAGACAATCACACACATATCACACAGATGAGGCAACCACACATCTCAATAATAATGTCTATCTATGAGACAATGAAGGGAGCTAAGACAATGAAGGGAGGAACTATGACAATTCTCTCTCGCGATCGTTCTAGGCTAGTTTTTATCATTCTTATTGTGATATATAAACAGCCAAACATCAGAACGTAATGTACGTGCACCTACCGTCAGCACCTATTTGAGCACAGTTGCTTATCCTTCGGTGGGGTGTTCGATTTCAGCCAGCTATTGTGTGCGGTTCGCTCTCCACTAGCCTTTGACTGTCCCCAGCCGTAACCCACAAGGCAGTGGGTTGCTATTTTCTTTCAGGGCAGCGACCCTTAGGCGGCCTGCCCTTCCGGACTTATGAACACCATCTGCCCAGCAAAACAGGTCGTTTTAATGAACACCTTGGTTTGCCGCCGTTCAGGTTTGTTTGCGGTTTGCTCCGCTAGCCTTTGATTGTTCTCACTCAAAACTACAAGGCAGCAGTAGTTCCCTGCGAGCGGAAACGCGCACTGGCTTTACCTCTGATGGGCTTTCCAGTTGTTCTGTACATTTGGGTGGGACGCACACCCTGCTTACCGCTGCAGCGCTTGCGATCGTGTCATCTAAGGAATCTCGACAGATTTAATGAGCCATTCGCGGTTTCACTGTGAGACAGTGTGAACTTAGACATGCATGGTTTAATCTTTGAGACAAGCATATGACTACTGGCAGGATCAACCAGATAGCTGTCATGGACGTGACTGGACCGACAATGCCCAGGGTAGGAGATAGCATTCTGTGCAGAGCGTCCCTGGCAAAATGAAACGAACGACCGAGCGCTCACTTCCCACCATTTTGCCGGCAAGACTGCGCCTCGTCAAGCAAAGAACAACACCATAATTTTACCTGCGGACCCACAAGCTCGTTGCAGAGCCGGGCCTTTAACAAGACCACCGTCAAGTTTTAAAAATTTTAGACTGACTGTATCACATCACGACCGAGCAACTTCGATATAAGGACACACACCACCAGTAAGACCACGCGCACGAGTCTTAATAGCAGACGCTACCTTGTCCCTTATTCGCTGGGAGCCTCGTTCGCTTCGACGCGTGAAGAAGCGGAGAGGCACGCTCAGCCATTAGAGACTATGCATGCAATTGGTTATCGACACTGGGAACCACGCCGCTTACTGGCTCGCTCGTCCGGTTATTTTCAAAACGAGGAGGCACAGTTTGCAGACGCACAACCCAGATATGACAATTCTATGACAACATCTTACAACAGACAGATGAGGCAACCACACACAACAGACATATGCGACAATCACACATATCACACAGATGAGGAACCACACACAACAGACAGATGAGGCAACCACACACAACAAATAGATGAGGCAACCACACATATTACACAGATGAGGCAACCACACACAACAGATAGATGAGGTAAACAGAAA
This sequence comes from Arion vulgaris, assembly GCA_020796225.1. Lineage (NCBI taxonomy): Eukaryota > Metazoa > Mollusca > Gastropoda > Stylommatophora > Arionidae > Arion > Arion vulgaris. The sequence continues at coordinate 89,820,398 of CM036756.1, forward strand.
ATACTGATAGACACGAAAGCAACCTACCACAGATAGACAAGACAAGAAAGCAACCTACCACAGATAGACAAGACAAGAAAGCAACCTACCACAGATAGACAAGACAAGAAAGCAACCTACCACAGATAGACAAGACATGACAGCAACCTACCACAGATAGCACTGTCTTAGGTGTCTTACAAGCAGCAAGGCATGCCAAGATACCAATGACACACATGACTGCACTGATAGACAAGACAAGAAAGCAACGTACCACAGATAGACAAGACATGACAGCAACCTACCACAGATAGCAGTGTCTTAGATGTCTTACAAGCAGCAAGACATGCCAAGATACCAATGACACACATGACTGCACTGACTCCCATGATGATACCTGCTGGCAGGAGCATGAGGAAAGCATCTGCAATCGCATCATAATGGTCATATGTACTGAAGACCCAGATACCAATATATGACAAACCACCAGCTGTTATCTGAAATGTATAGACAAGAGTGGTTTATTCAAGTTGTCAACAGTTACAACACACATACATTATAACTGCTTACATGCAACCACCCGGTAGAAGTGTGACGACAAAAGAAGAAGAAGGCATATCACCGGTTACAACACACATACATCATAACTGCTTACATATCAATGGGAGAGAAATTCAGCACATAACTCTCCTCAGTTCTAATACTTGACATAACAATACATCTGACAGCTACAAAACTGAACGTATGTATCTAGTTGTACCTGTAGTTTAAGGTCACAAATTATAAATGTACACAATGTCGCCCACTAAAACAAGTAAAAGACTTCACATACCTGGGAGCATTTTTTCAGCAAACGGAAGAATAACTAATGAAATTCAACACAGATGCAACAAAGCAAATCAAATGATAGGGCAAATGGCGCCAATTTTAAAATGCAAACATGTCACCATGAACACAAAAGAGCAATGTTCAACACAATCTTTCTCCCACATTATGTTACCAGTGCCAAACCTGGACGCTGACAACAACGATAGAAGAAAACTAGTCACGAAAGAGATGAAGTGTTTACGCAGAATGCTGGGAGTATCAAGAAGAGACTGGTTGAGAAATGAAGACATCAGGAAAAAATAGGTACAACATCAGTACTGAACTTCATCAAGAAACAACAAATTAAATGGTTTGGCTACGTAAGCAGATTACCAACAGACAGTGCACCTCAAAGAGCAATGCTGCTCCAATACAATGGGTACAAAGAAAAGGCTGACCACGCAAAGATGGACCTCAGAGATAACAGAAGCGACGAAAGACACTATCTACGAAGCGCATACAAGGGCCCGTTTAGAAATCTCTTCTTGACCTGACGCTGTGAGGCAAACAGGATTCGAGAAAAGAAGATAGATTGTTGATTACAACAAGTTTTACTCTATATCTAGTTGTGTCTGTAGTCTAATGTCACAAATTATAAATGTAGACAATTGTTGATTACAACAAGTTTTACTCTATACTAGTTGAAAGCCAATGATATCTAATGTCAAACATATGAGTTTTTTCATCACTGCAAAATCATTGTGCAACTCAAAACAATGTTCAATACAATGGGTACAAAGATCAAAGTGCTGACAGTCAAAATGACTCAGAGTAACAGAGTGCGAAAGACCACTATCCTGAGAAGCACATAAAGGTGCTTTGAAACTATTCTTGACCTGAGCTGTGGCAACAATTCAAAAAGAAGTAGATTGTTGATTACAACAAGTTTAATCTATATCTAGTTGTGTCTGTAGTCTAATGTCACAAATTATAAATGTAGACAATTGTTGATTACAACAGTTTACTCTAGCCAGAGAAACCAATAGATACTCAAGTCTGTCAAACATATGGTTTTTTTCTATCACTGCAAAATCCTATTGTGGCTAAAATAATCAATTTTCTGCCTTTTGGCTAAGATCAAAGTGTAGATCCACTTGATTGCGGCTAAGGGTGGAGCCCTTCATAGAGCCAATAGGCAACTAAATACATTTAAACAAATTCCGAGCAGCTCTCATTTAAAAGAATGAGCTGTAGATGCCTTAACCTCATGGGCAAACAGATGGTGTGTCAGCATCACACAGATAAGTGCAGCACTACACTCTTTACTCTCTCTCCCAAACAAAAGCTGGCACCATTAAAATAAATGGAGAACTGCTAAGAAGACAACAACCTACCTATCTCGGAGTTACATTCGATGATAGACTGACGTGGAAGCAGCACATCAACAAAGCAGCAGCAAGGCCAGGAGGAAGTTAGCCATCCTGAGAAAATTAAGTGGAACCACATGGGCGCCAGTCTAAAATACTTTAAAATATTTATCAGCAGGGTATACGACCACACCTGGAATATGGGTCAGCTGCATGGTGTCCAGCATCAAATACCACATTAGGAGAACTGGATAAGGTGCAAAACCAGGTGCTTCGTGTCATCACAGGAGCAATGAAATCAACACCAATAGTGGAGATGGAAAGAGCGGGGGGAATACAAGCACTGAGAGAATGCAGAGACACAAAAGTGATGACGCAGGCAGAAAAGTTTCTGAGTATGCCAAGCCACCCAATGGAAAACAGATTCCAAAATCTAGCAATGGGGCGGCTGAAAAGAAGCAGCTTTATTCATCAGGCCAAAAGACTGAATAGGCAAACTTCAGACCTACCAAAAGTTGTTATTCCCCTAAAGTCTGTGCCAGAGCAAACCCTTGGAGAGAGGAGACTGAACCAGAAGTATGTATCCAGACGGAAGTTAAAGGAATACTCGACAAGGATGAGCAGAACAGCATACAACGCAAGGCAGTCACTCTCAGTTTACTTGATGAAGAATACCCACATGATCTCTGGGTCCGGATATACACGGATGGGTCAGCAGAAAATGCAGTGAAGAATGGAGGAGCAGGAGTATACATAGAATACCCAAACAACGCTAGAGATGCGATTAAAGTACCAATGGGGAAATTCTGTCACAACTATGATGCAGAAATTCAGGCAATCAAGATGGCAACTGAAAAACTGTTGAATACCAGACTCGATTCTCAACCTGTTGTATTTTTGACTGATGCAAAATCAGCACTCCAACACTCGTCCAGAAATTGCCAGGTCTACAGACCTACTGTCTAAATTGTCCAAGCAGCGCAGGTCGTCTTGCAGTGGATACCCTCTCACTGTGGAATACCAGGAAATGAAACAGCAGACCGATTGACCAAGGAAGGTGCTGCAGGCGAGCAACTGGATGTGCCAGTTACCTACCACCAAAAGAAAAGGATGATTAAATCAATGAGAGAGCCACAAATACCAACACAAGACGATTACTATAATATGAGCAGATTGGAACAAGTTGTCATTCTGCGCCTTAGAACAGGACACAATCGGCTCCGCAGCCACATGTATACAAAATTCAAGATTGGCAATTCAGCCATGTGTACAGGCACACCAGACTGCAGAGCACATACTTCAAGGCTGCCCCGAATATGATACACTGAGGCAAACTAACTGGCCTAACGAAACAACACTCGACAGAAAACTACACGGACCTCTGTGTGAGCTACAAAAGACAGTGAACTTCATACAAGAGACAACATTGAATATATAGACAAATTTCAAGTGAACGAAAGGAAGGAAGGATTCAAAAGAATGGCGACGCTCTGAATATTTACTTGTTTCAAGTGTACCTGGGTTCACCGCTGCGGAACTACCAGATACTGGCATAAATTTTTAAAAAGACAGCTCTATAATCAGCGATTCGATATCTTCTCAACTTTCTGGGTAAGTCGAAAGTGAGTTGCCCAATGCTAGATCTCTGACAGAATGTCAGAGCTTTCAAACAGTCAAATGACACATAATAACATGCTGTTATATTCAGATCAATGATTATTGTGTTCACTGTAAAACTATTGATTATTGTGTTTATTGTAAAACTATTGATTACTGTGTTGAACTCACCAGGTAAATGATGCCTGTAAGAACCAGCACATACTTGGATATGGTGACACAATTTGAAGATGTCATTCTTGTTCAGAAATGTCACTTCCAAGTGGTACAACCTGATATAGTGTGCACTGTCAAGTTTTTCTGACTGTCTCAATAAAGAACAAAATCAAAATATTATTCCTGTCATTTCTACTTATGATTTAGCCTGCAGGTCTTGTATAACTGACAGTGAGTCTGTAAGAAATACCATCTTGTCTGCAGGTGCTTGCAGCTTATTCATGTGTTGTGCTGCCATCAGAAGGGCTAATTGTTCTGCTTTGTACTTGGAACATTTGTCCAGTGGGGGCTGCTAGACACATGGTATGCCTCCATTACCGATCATCTGTATAAATTCTTATCCAGCTGTCTTCTGGAAACATGTAATGGAGATATTCCACTGTAGTTGCTGTCTTCACTCGATTAAATTTACTTAGAAGAATTATAATGACTATGTGACTACTATAGCCAGTATAATGACTAATATGACTACTATATCCAGTATAATGACTATGTGACTACTATATCCAGTATATCTTAAATTAAGCTTAAGGTTCTAAAGGCAAAGGATTGACTTCATTGTCCCAAATTTCCATCACTGTCGCTAAAAATGGCACATCATCTACCAAGAATGTTACACAAAGTACTAGCTCTGTAGCTCCAGCAATGATCCTAGGGATCTCAAGAAAAGATTGCACATGTGATTTGAACCCACAACTTTCAGAATGATAGGCAAACGTCTGAACTACTTCATGGGATCAAAGGGACGCGCGCCAGGATTAGTGAGCTGGCACTAATCAAGATCCTACCCCACCTCCATGTGGCAACCCAGGAAACTGGTTCATGTCTGGCTAAGTGGGTAGGGATCGAAGGAGAGCTACTCTGGTATAAGTAGTGATGCAGACATAGTCATGTTGGATGAGATCCGCTCGCAACACATTAGAGCAGAATCCCAGAATAACCATTAATGCACGGCCGATGGCAACAGCTGAACAAATAAACATAAAGGGATGAGGGGTGCATCCAGAGAAGAGACATGGGACCACATGAGGTGAAATTCAGAATCTGAAGGTGGGGGCCCCGAGTTGAGTTGCATGTGGGCCCACATGGGCAAAACTAGGAGCCCTGAGGTGGGGGCATGAATTGAGTGGTGTAAACATAAAGGGATGAGGGGTGCATCCAGAGAAGAGACGTGGGCCCACATGAGGCGAAATTCGAAGCCCATAGGTGGGGGCCCCGAGTTGAGTTGCAAGTGGGCCCACATGGGCAAAACTCAGAGCCCTGAGGTGGGGGCTCGAATTGAGTGGTATGTCCATAGTAAATGTGAGCACGGTGAGAGACCTGATAAACACTGTGAGCAGGCACCAAAGTAGAGTGAACACACATACGGGAAATACACAGGTGAACCCACCGGTGGGTCAGACATGCACGGTGCTGATGATGGAGCGACGAAAAGGCGAGGCAAACATAGGGGTGAGGAGAGGCTTGAATCCAGTGCGCTTTTCCCCTCACAGGGAACTTCTACTGCCTTGTAGTTAGATTAGGAACAATCAAAGATAGCGGAGTAAACCTTACACAAAACTGGACGGCAGGCAAACCAAGTAGTCAAAACCAAGTACCCAGGTAACCTGGGTAGATGACGCTCAGCAACCCGGGAGGGAAGGTTGTCTAAGGTAGCTCCCTAAAATAAAAAGCAACATGCTGCCTTGCAGGTCAGTTGGGGACAGCTAAAGGCTGATGGAGAGTGAACCAGGAAAACGCTGGCTGAAATCGGTCACATCGCCAAAGGATAAGCATCAGAGCTCCAAATGGCGCTGAAGATGTGACGAATCACACCCGTTCTTGGTGTAGGCTGTTTATATATCACAATAAGAATGATCAAAATGGCCGAAAAGAACAATCGAGAAGAAGAAAAGGAGAAGAAGAACTACATTATAGAGACCCCCTTAAACTGAAGTTAGATTTGTGAGTACGTCATTGGTCGAAAGTATCTAACAGGCAGCTCAGCCTCTCATTAATAATCTCTCATGTTGGTCATGGGTTGGTGCTGTACAATGTTGGACTAGCTGAACTAAGGCATACATGCTCACATAATCTCTCATTAGCTAAATTAAGTGAAAATTCTGATTGTATGATGTCTATTAGTATGCAATTGTTATAGTATGCAGTTGTTAGACAGTTCCAGCAGGTAAGACTATTTGTAATATCTCATTCTACTTCTGTACAGTGACTAATGGGCTTATCTTTAGTACTTAAACTTCAAGACTGAAGTATTTACTGACTAACCAGACTATTTTTAGCACTTCAACTTCCAGACTGAAATATTTACCCGACTAATCAGTCTATTATTACTAATTATTAATATTACTAATAATTACATATTAGTATTAATAATAATCATGACACTGGACAACAACCCTGTAACACTAACAGTTGAGTGTGATGAGATGACAAAAGGAATATACTAACTTAGTTTCCTGACTACTGCTACACTCACACTAGTCCACATACAGCAAGAAAGTTAAATTGTTTTTCCAGAGACCCCTAGGATTGTTGCTGGAGCTACGGAGTTTGTGCAATACTCTCGGCAGGTGGCGTGCCATTTCCGCTGAGAGGGACCGAGCCATATGGGGTAAAACCCGTGCAATGAAGTCAATCCTTCGGCTTTAAAACCCTTTAAACTATATTTTCAGCCAAATCAATAAGTAATACATTAATTACTATATTTATATAAAGAATATTATACTAATCTATAGTCTAAAATGAAGATATGTTGGACACACCTTGAGGAGAAATTATCAACGCATATCAAAGCAGGAATTGAAGTGGGATGCAAAGGGTTCAAGTAAGAGAGGTCGACCTAAGGAGACCCTGAAACGAACTTTGCTGAGAGAGGCAGGAAATATCGGTCTCAGTTCCATGGAGGAGATTGTAAAAATTGTTGTGCGAGTTATAATGTTGAAGGCATAATATATTATGTAGCGACTATGTTCAGTAAAATACTGGAATACAAACCAATCATTCACCACAGTTCTGAGTTCACATTTCTTCTTCAGGCTAAGCTCAAACTGGTTCAATCAAATCAGTGGTATGGGGGTACTAGTACTAGTGTACACTATACTTCAGAATACTACCAAAGATCATTGATACAGTATAAATCACTTTTCCGTTCTTCATAATCATATACTTATAATAAGTGGTATGTAGGATAAGAACTTGTGTAACTTTAGTTAAACTTAGTTTGTACACATATTGACGAACAATATAAAGCAAATGTCAACAATATTTAAGAAGATAATAGAGTTTGTCAACGCTTAACCTTTTTTTTGTTGTCAAAGTTATGTTATGTATAGACTTGACTTCTGCTCGTTCACCTCCGTTTCGCATACGAAACAAGGGAAGTAATTCTCAGAGTTCACTGTAGATCAGTGGTTTTCAAACATTTTATGTCCACGACTCTATTGAATTCGTCAATTCCCAAAGCTCTATCTATCTATTCTCTAATCATGTTTTGCCTTTCAGCGTCAGGTCGACCGACAAAGGAGACACCTGGAGCGAGCCTCTCCATGCACCTTGTCTTTATTTCTCTTCTCCAATCCTGATTTGCCTTACAGCTTCAGGGTAAGAATGGATTTCTAGCACGGGCTTTTGTGTGTGCTTCATAAATAGTGTCTTTCGTCGCCTCTATTATCTCTGAGGTCCACCTTTTGCTTGGCTGGCCTTTTGCTTTGTATCGGAGTAACATGAATAGCATATAATAACAATAGTAACATATATCAAAACATTAATCTCAAATTGAAAACATTTGTCTCATATTTGTGGTTTTTTTTAAATGATATATTTCGTAATTGTGCCGTCTCTTCACTAACACTTCAACTATTGATGTTAAAAAGTATAAATATTGATGGGGAAAGATCTTAAATTGATAAAGAATATGTACTGGCAACGAAGCGCAGCGATAAGACTAGAGAATCAGAGTGGAATCTATCAGGAGGTACACTTAGGAGTCTTCTTCGAACGCTCCATATCGACCACATGTTAATTACTCTTTGTGATTTATATGTGATCTGAGCCTACGATCGATTGTACGCAGTGCCAGTTATGCGCCTACAAGTAGGCCAGCACATCCGATTTCTGCGATGTTTTTATTTACTAGGGTAGCTTCCCTAGGTCCCTACCTTAGTCGCCTCTTACGACATGCTTTGTAGTTCGCAGTGTTACTATTCTTTGCTCCCCTTGCGAACCCCGGCAACACACAAGTAAATCAATCAATCCAACCGGTTATGTTACGCTTAATATTTAGTATGAAGCATGCATTTTTCATGTTACAACATATCGATACCAATAATGCGGTTAATCAATCAATCCAAGCGGTTATGTTACAACATATCGATACCAATAATGCGGTTAATTAATCAATCAATCCAAGCGGTTATGTTACAACATATCGATACCAATAATGTGGTTAATCAATCAATCCAAGCGGTTATGTTACAACATATCGATACCAATAATGTGGTTAAGCCATGCCTTGCGTTCCAAAGGTCGTAGATTCGAATCCAGACCGCACTGTTCTGTCATGGGTGCATTGATATATAATATATATATATATATATATATATATATATATATATATATCTAGAGAGAGAGAGAGAGAGAAGAGAGATTTGGAATGTGCGTTCTGCGTCTGGCTCTGCACCCAATAGAGTTGGGATAGGCTAGTCTTTCTTAGTAAGGACAAAAAGTTAAAATTAGTAACATGTTGATGACAACAGAACATACAAGCCAATCACACCTCTCAGGGATGTAGACCAGGAAACCTTGACAGCGAGATCCTAGTTAAGGGGCTCTGAACTGTCTAGGGCATCGTTTCCCAAAGTGGGCAGTACCGCCCCCCAGTGGGCGCTGAAGCGTACTAGGGGGCGATAGTGGGTTCAGAAGAATTGGGGGTGTAATTAGGAGGGGGCGATTAGAGGTCGGTGGCTCCTTAAAAAAGAAATTAATAATAAACATTTAATAATAAATTATTTTCGTGATTTTTGCGATTGAATATTCATTTAAAATTTGAATTCTGCATTTAAATTCATCTTATGCCGTCTTACACGATCCATTTTCCCATCAATTTTCTATTTCATGCATATAATCATTTGAAAATTAACCATGTATGACAGAAATAAATATCAGAGAGAAAAAGATCATGTATATATGTGGGGCGTTGGCAAAACTGTTATAATGTGGAGGGGACGTTACAAAGTTTATGTTGTGCAAAGTGGGTGGTGGGCCGAAAAAGTTTTTGAATCTATGGTCTAGGGTAATGTACTAGGGTAATGTAGGGTAGGATCAAGTTCTTGTTGGCCCGCGACTTGAGGAGGCGAACACTAAAAAAAGCATGCAGAAACCGGAAGTGCAAGTCTGTGATCTGTATACGCCTAACTGGCACAACCAACTGACGCTCTATAGAGGTGCAAATTACATACAGACCACAAATCTAACAAGTGGTTGATGTACAGAGAACGAAGAATAAGAATTTATATATATCTATATATTTAATTATTATAAACTGTTTTCATATACCTCATTTAACAGTCGATTAAGATTTATAAATATGATTTATAATTTATGGATACCCTGCATTATTTGTGGGGAAAAAAAACTATTTGGCCATCATTCGTCATTTGACCGGAAGCTGTTGTCTGATGCTAAAACTGGATGAATCTTGTTGCCGGAAAGACGTTACAGTTACAGATCGTCTCGAACGAAAGGCTGTTGGTGTAGTGGAGAACAATTCTTGAACGATGACTCGTAAGTCAAAATTAGTTCAACATTTTTTTGTTTACTTAAGTATTAAATAATAAAGTATGATTAAGCCATACAGTTGAACATACAAAAAACATATAACTATACAAATAAACATCTAACGGCACTTTAGTTTAGAAGTAGTTTAAGAATGAGTTTGATAAAAATTTAAAATATACACCTTTCCTGTTGACAACATGATGATGTCGTCAGCAGCCAATTTGTTATTGTTTCAAAATAACATACTCATTTGATTATTCCCAACTCGTAGAACATATGTAACCAGTTGTTCTTTGTGTATAAATTATGGAGAGTAAATCATGAAATGTAATTTAAGAGATTGTTGAAATGAATACTGGACCATATACTTCAAGTTCATAAATGTATAATATATCATCATTCATGAATCATATCATCATCAAGGTTCGTATCCTTTAAGTTTATAGGAGTATTAGGACGTTGCTCTCTTTGCATATATTTATATTACTTACATTATATATATATATATATATATATACATATATATATATATATATATATATATTATTAATTTATTATATAGGTGTGATGCTGATAGACCTAGTTGGGAATGACCTAATTTTTCCTTCAAATGAATGATTTGAATAATATTAATAGTTCAGCTGTTACTACTGGCACTGCTGTTAGGTTACTGCATACATTTAATATAAGTTTAGGTGTTCACAATTCTAATTCTAGCTCTTGTCCATCAACACAAATCCATGTTAATTCCATAAAAAGATACTAGAATGGGACTGTATTACTATTTGTTTGTGAGCAGTTGTGCTTTTTTTTTTTCCCATCTTCCCGGCAGAATTTTCATCTGTGATCACAAAAAATGTCAATATAGTATAATGTTAGAGTGTCTCAGTGTGGTTAGTACCCTCTTGAAGTGTAACTTAGTCATTCTGTATGTCTATTTATGTGTGTTTGGAGTATCATCATCAGGTGCCGGCTGGCGTAGGTGATCATGGATCTCCACAAATCTCTGTCGTTGGTGTTTGCTATCAACTCAGATGTTAACGCTCTACCGTGCCATGAAGTCAGGCTATCCAATATTTTCTCTCTCTGTCTTCCCTGTCTCGTCTACCCTCGATTTTACCGGTTGTCACAATGTGTTCTAAATCTCCCTCCTCATCACATGCCCCAAAAATGATGACTGCCTCTTTCTTATATTGATAAGCTTTCTCTGTGTCTTGATCTCATTCAGCACCTCAACATTAGTCATTTTAGCAGTCCATGGGATTCTCATCATTCTTCTATAAAACCACATTTCTGTGGCCCTCAGAGATTGTTCGATCTGTGTGTTCATTGTCCACGACTCGCATCTGTATGTCAGTATTGGTTCTATGTAGCACTGAATAACTCACATTCTGATCGGAATTGACAAGGACTTGTTGCAGATAGTGCTTCTCATTTTCAGGAACTATGTTTTCGCTTGTCCTATTCTGCTCTTTATTTCTGATCGGCATCTGATGTTACCAGGACTCTGAGGTATTTAAATTGCTGCACTTGTCTTAGATCAGTCCCATTTACTGTGATGGTGCATTTTGGCAAAATCTGCTTTTTTGATATTATAATAACTTCTGTCTTCTTAATATTCAAACTGATTCCTTTGTTGTTACTTTGCCTTGGTGTAGTCTATAAAGCACAAGTATAGATCTGCTTTTACTTCTATTGATCTTTCTATTAGTGTTCTTTATATAGTGTTGCTAGTGCCCTTGCCTTCAACAAATCCACACTGCTCATCACTGATTTCTGGTCTTATTCTGCTTCTTATCCTTCTCATCATTATCCTCAGTAGTATCTTTGTCATATGGCTCATGAGACTGATAGTGCCGTGATCTTCACATTCCACTGCTCTTGATTTCTTCCGCAAAGCAATAAATATGGACTTTAGTAGATCTTTTGGAATACAACCGCTGTCATATATGTCATTTAAAAGCTTCGTTATCACTTCTTTTCCTAGAGCTTGAATTTCTTCTGCTGTTATGTTATCTGGACCTGAAGACTTTCCCTTCTTAATGTGTTTTATGGCATCTTCAACTTCAGCTGCAAGTATTGGTGGTCCCTTGCATGTGTCTGGTATATTTAGTTCTCCTCTGTCATCATCGTAGAGTTCTCCAATATATTCCGTCCATCGTCCCGTTATGTTTTCTTCCCCCATTAATATCGTACCTTCTTTGGATTTTAGACATCCAGTTCGAGTGTGTGACTTTCTCCCTGTGATGTCATTTATTTGTTTGTGTAAAGATTTTGTGTCTTTGTTATGCTGTTTCTCAATTTCACTGCATCTCAGATTGAGCCAGTTCTCTTTCTCTACCCTGCACCTGTCTTTGATCTCCTTATTTAGTCTGTCATATTCTTCTGTATTTTGCTTGCTGTTTCGTCTTGCATCCATTAACTGTAATATTTCCTCCGTCATCCATTTCTTCCTTACATTGTGTTTTATTTTTGGTATGATTTCAGATGATGTTTGGCATATTGACTCCTTTAGCATTTCCCACTGTTCATCAATGCTTTGTATCTTTGCTATTGCGTTGTACCTATTCCGCACTATCATGTTGTACCTCTCTCTCATATCTATGTCTGTTCGAAGTAGAGCTAAATTTAATTTGATGTTTTGTGGAGCCTTCTTTATTCTTTTCAATTTTATTCTAAATTTTACGATTGCTGGTACATGATCGCTGTTGCAATCTGCTCCTGGCCTTGTTTTAATGGATAGCAAACCATTCCTAAATCATTTAGGGACTAGAATGTAGTCTATTTGATTCCTCCTCCATGTCCATAGACGTCTGGCCAGGTGTTTCCTATAATCATGTCGTGTGATCTGGCCCATTCTATCAAAGTGTCACCTGTCGTTCCTATTGCCCAGTTCATATTTTCCTGTTACACCTTTCACATTCTCGCTGCCTACCGTAGCATTGAAATCTCCAAGGAGCACAGTCATCTCGTGTCCTTTGCATTGTTCAATGGCCATTTCGAGCTCATTGTAAAATTGATCTAGGTCTGCTTCTGAACTGTCTGTAGTTGGAGCATATACCTGTAAAATGTTGATGTCTACAGGTCGTCCATTTAATTTCACCAAGAGGACTCTGTCTGAAACTGTCCAGTATCCCTTCAATGTCTTTGATCTCTCTAAATCTAGTATTATTCCTACCCCTCTATCGTGCGTGTTCCCTCCAGAGTAAATGATCCTATAGCTGTCTGATTGCAGCTCTCCAGCACCCAGCCATCGCATCTCACTTACGCCTAAAATGTCAATTCGCATTCTTTCCATTTCCTTCTTTATGTTTTTGAGCTTTCCTGTTTGGGCCATTGTTCTTACATTCCAAGTTGCCACATTTAGTTGGTGATTTGTTTTGATCCATAACATTTCTTGGGAAAATAATGTGGTAGTTTCCCCTTGCCTTTCACATCCCCATGAGGAGCTATTCTCCATCTTAGACAACCATTTGCGGTTGTCAGAACAAGTGAGTGCCCCTCTCCGATTAACAGCAGAGGTTTTCACTTATACTCGGTGATATGACTTATATGACAATATAACGGGAGAACACTGTGTTGTGTCGCTCGAACTGATAACAGTGTTCATCTCTCAAGAAACCACATCGACCCGATGTATTCTATGTTTTCAACTGAAACATTACATAAAAGTTGGACGAAATAACTATCCTTTCTTCCGAATAACACATCAAATCCACTGGAAATTCAAGAAACACTTGGAATAACAAGTGTTTTGATAACATCATCCCGTGGTTGGCACTCGTGGCTGTGGGCAGTTTCATGAGGTCATCAAATTTATAGTTAAAAATAACAGATTTTGTTTTAATTCCACATATTTGTTAATATTTCTCGGCTTGGCACTTACTATTCCACTCTTCTTTCCCCTTGTTAATTACACTTCCCCATTGTGTTCTTCTACTGTCTCTGTTGGTTCCTGTTAAGCACTTGTCTGGTTCTAAACTGTTATACCATTAAGCCCACCAAAGTGAACACAAAGCTCCTGTAACTTCTTTGAACACTCCATATCGACCACTCTTTGAGTCTATGTGATATGTATGTGATTTGAGCCTAAGAGTGATTGTATGTTGTGGCAGTTATACACCTACAAGTAGGCCAGCACATCCAATTTCTGCAATTTTTATTTACTAGGGTAGCTTTCCAAGGCCCCTACCTGTCACCTCTTATGACATGTCTTGTAAGTCGCATTGTTACTATTCTTTGCTCCTGTTGTGACAACACATGGGCAACTCCTAGAACAAAAAGTTATATTTCTGGTTCTGACATTACAGTAGCAGACAGGGCTCTGTGCTTGTTAGTATTCTGACATTACAGTAGCAGACAGGGCTCTGTGCTTGTTAGTATTCTGACATTACAGTAGCAGTCTAAGTCTAAACCAGGAGCAAGCCTGTGTAATATTTCTTAATGACTAAAACACCTCCTGACTTCACACAAAAGAAATGATCATGGTAGAAATTTCAGTGACAGCAGAAGGGTGAAACTGTGCTACAGTGACAACAAAAGAACAGCAGTCCCACACAAATATATCTTGTTAAAGGAAACAAGAGTGAGAGAATAATGGGAACTAGGTTCTATTGTATTTACAAGAAACATCTCTCAATCTTTTTATATTCTTTCATTTCAGGTGGTAACCAGCGAGAAGGCCGGGAAAAGGCTCAGAAAAAACAGAAAGAGCATGAAAAGAAAAAGACATCAGGTTCAAAGGATGGTAACAGGGGAATGACCCTGGAGGAAAGACGACATCGGTGAGTAGGCATCATAACAAAACTCAACAAACAGTAACAGATTTGGATAGAATTATTCTTGAACACACATTCACATTAGAGAGAAAAAAGGTAATATCTCTGACAATCTTATCTGCGATCAACTTCTACTATGCAACTACTCCGGTATGTGTCATAAACAGGGCGGTGTACTTGAGGTCTTCACTGGTCCTCCATGTTTTTTGTTCTGAAGGGTTGTTTGTGTTGGTCAGATTTCCATTCTCATACCACTCAGACTGAGCCAGTCTTGCAGGATGTGCTCTGGGGGCTGCTTTGGTGCTCCACATGTGCAGGCAGTTGAGACCCATTCTGTGGAGGTGTACTCTGAGATCGCTGTGTCTCTCTTATTCTAAGTCTGAAGACTTGTCTGCATTTTTCTGTTTGGGATATTTATATTGTCATGCTCAATTTTGCTGAGAAAATGTTGAGAATCTCATGAACTGATAAGGTGGTTAATGTTGATTGGTTGACAGAGATCAAGACACACAGAAAGCTGATTATCATAAGAAAGAGACAATCATCGTTGTTTGGTGGGCATGTCATGAGAAAGAAAGTTTCTAACATATGAGCTGACATCCAACAAAAACAATGGGGGAGGGAAATGAGATAGAGGATAACAAAGAGACACAATTCTGGACAACCTTAACTTGTGGCACAGAGAAACATCAATACTGATAGTTCTGAGGCAGGTATTTATACATATATCCATGATGACCTGTGCTAATTGACAGGGCATATGATGATGATATTCTCAGTGTGATGTGCTGGATTGTTGGTAGGATATTGTCTCCATGAAATGTTGTTCTGCTCAGTCTGAAGTGATATCATAAAACAGTTTGTTTTGGTTATTAGAATATTATTTGTGATGATGCCTGTGTGGTACCGGCCTGCAAGGAAAGCATAAAATAGTATGACGACGACTTACAATGCATGTTGTAAGAGGCAACTGATGTAGGACATAGAGAAGCTACACTAGTAAAACAAAAATACATCACAGAAATCAAATGTGCTGGCCTACTTGTAGGTGCATAACTGGCACTGCGTACAATCACTATTAAGTTCAGATCACATACAGTGGTTAACAAGTGGTCGATATAGAATGTTTGAGGAAGAATATTTGTGATGAAACATTGTAGTTGTGATAGAGAGATCATTTGCAAACACATGTCCTCTCAAGTTATGAGTCAAGAAATAGATGTTATTTGTGTGACCTCTATCAGATCAGGGCAACAAGTTGGTTATATTGTTTGAGCTTTGATATTGTCGGTCTGGTCTCACTATTATTGAATATCATTTTGCAATCTTTAAACATCAGTACTACTTAATGTTAAGTTTCCTGGTGTCAAGGGATATGAATAAATTCATCGGCTAATGGAAATTGCTTGAAAGTAAGTCTGGTCAAAAGCTTTCTTTAACCAAGAACTGCTTGTTTACACAGTGTCAGCAAGAGAATATGAACACCATCATCCAAATGAGACACTGGGATGGATCGGACATGTGATATGCATGGAGACTGTCACGATAACTGCACAAAGATGGACTCCAGAGGGTAAATGAAAACATGGAGGACCCAAAATGACCTAAAGGAGAACAGAAACAAATGAATTACAACTGGAACACAGTACAGAGGATTGCCAAGAACAGAGAATAATTGTGTGTATCTATTGCTGCCCTAAGTGTCAATGGTGTCATAGGCTAGAGAGAAGATTGAGCTGTACAACAGACTTCAAGTATTTTATGAACTAGATCTGTGAGCTGTGCAGCAGACTTCAAGTATTTTATGAACTAGATCTGTGAGCTGTACAGCAGACTTCAAGTATTTTATGAACTAGATCTGTGAGCTGTACAGCAGACTTCAAGTATTTTATGAACTAGATCTGTGAGCTGTGCAGCAGACTTCAAGTATTTTATGAACTAGATCTGTGAGCTGTACCAGCAGACTTCAAGTATTTTATGAACTAGATCTGTGAGCTGTGCAGCAGACTTCAAGTATTTTATGAACTAGATCTGTGAGCTGTGCAGCAGACTTCAAGTATTTTATGAACTAGATCTGTGAGCTGTACAGCAGACTTCAAGTATTTTATGAACTAGATCTGTGAGCTGTACAGCAGACTTCAAGTATTTTATGAACTAGATCTGTGAGCTGTGCAGCAGACTTCAAGTATTTTATGAACTAGATCTGTGAGCTGTACAGCAGACTTCAAGCATTTTATGAACTAGATCTGTGAGCTGTGCAGCAGACTTCAAGTATTTTATGAACTAGATCTGTGAGCTGTGCAGCAGACTTCAAGTATTTTATGAACTAGATCTGTGAGCTGTGCAGCAGACTTCAAGTATTTTATGAACTAGATCTGTGAGCTGTATAGCAGACTTCAAGTATTTTATGAACTAGATCTGTGAGCTGTGCAGCAGACTTCAAGTATTTTATGAACTAGATCTGTGAGCTGTACAGCAGACTTCAAGTATTTTATGAACTAGATCTGTGAGCTGTGCAGCAGACTTCAAGTATTTTATGAACTAGATAGAGATAGAGGATAACAAAGAGACACAATTCTGGACAACCTTAACTTGTGGCACAGAGAAACATCAATACTGATAGTTCTGAGGCAGGTATTTATACATATATCCATGATGACCTGTGCTAATTGACAGGGCATATGATGATGATATTCTCAGTGTGATGTGCTGGATTGTTGGTAGGATATTGTCTCCATGAAATGTTGTTCTGCTCAGTCTGAAGTGATATCATAAAACAGTTTGTTTTGGTTATTAGAATATTATTTGTGATGATGCCTGTGTGGTACCGGGCCTGCAAGGAAAGCATAAAATAGTATGACGACGACTTACAATGCATGTTGTAAGAGGCAACTGATGTAGGACATAGAGAAGCTACACTAGTAAAACAAAAATACATCACAGAAATCAAATGTGCTGGCCTACTTGTAGGTGCATAACTGGCACTGCGTACAATCACTATTAAGTTCAGATCACATACAGTGGTTAACAAGTGGTCGATATAGAATGTTTGAGGAAGAATATTTGTGATGAAACATTGTAGTTGTGATAGAGAGATCATTTGCAAACACATGTCCTCTCAAGTTATGAGTCAAGAAATAGATGTTATTTTGTGACTCTATCAGATCAGGGCAACAAGTTGGTTATATTGTTTGAGCTTTGATATTGTCAGTCTGGTCTCACTATTATTGAATATCATTTTGCAATCTTTAAACATCAGTACTACTTAATGTTAAGTTTCCTGGTGTCAAGGGATATGAATAAATTCATCGGCTAATGGAAATTGCTTGAAAGTAAGTCTGGTCAAAAGCTTTCTTTAACCAAGAACTGCTTGTTTACACAGTGTCAGCAAGAGAATATGAACACCATCATCCAAATGAGACACTGGGATGGATCGGACATGTGATATGCATGGAGACTGTCACGATAACTGCACAAAGATGGACTCCAGAGGGTAAATGAAAACATGGAGGACCCAAAATGACCTAAAGGAGAACAGAAACAAATGAATTACAACTGGAACACAGTACAGAGGATTGCCAAGAACAGAGAATAATTGTGTGTATCTATTGCTGCCCTAAGTGTCAATGGTGTCATAGGCTAGAGAGAAGATTGAGCTGTACAACAGACTTCAAGTATTTTATGAACTAGATCTGTGAGCTGTGCAGCAGACTTCAAGTATTTTATGAACTAGATCTGTGAGCTGTACAGCAGACTTCAAGTATTTTATGAACTAGATCTGTGAGCTGTACAGCAGACTTCAAGTATTTTATGAACTAGATCTGTGAGCTGTGCAGCAGACTTCAAGTATTTTATGAACTAGATCTGTGAGCTGTACCAGCAGACTTCAAGTATTTTATGAACTAGATCTGTGAGCTGTGCAGCAGACTTCAAGTATTTTATGAACTAGATCTGTGAGCTGTGCAGCAGACTTCAAGTATTTTATGAACTAGATCTGTGAGCTGTACAGCAGACTTCAAGTATTTTATGAACTAGATCTGTGAGCTGTACAGCAGACTTCAAGTATTTTATGAACTAGATCTGTGAGCTGTGCAGCAGACTTCAAGTATTTTATGAACTAGATCTGTGAGCTGTGCAGCAGACTTCAAGTATTTTATGAACTAGATCTGTGAGCTGTGCAGCAGACTTCAAGTATTTTATGAACTAGATCTGTGAGCTGTACAGCAGACTTCAAGTATTTTATGAACTAGATCTGTGAGCTGTGCAGCAGACTTCAAGTATTTTATGAACTAGATCTGTGAGCTGTATAGCAGACTTCAAGTATTTTATGAACTAGATCTGTGAGCTGTGCAGCAGACTTCAAGTATTTTATGAACTAGATCTGTGAGCTGTACAGCAGACTTCAAGTATTTTATGAACTAGATCTGTGAGCTGTGCAGCAGACTTCAAGTATTTTATGAACTAGATAGAGATAGAGGATAACAAAGAGACACAATTCTGGACAACCTTAACTTGTGGCACAGAGAAACATCAATACTGATAGTTCTGAGGCAGGTATTTATACATATATCCATGATGACCTGTGCTAATTGACAGGGCATATGATGATGATATTCTCAGTGTGATGTGCTGGATTGTTGGTAGGATATTGTCTCCATGAAATGTTGTTCTGCTCAGTCTGAAGTGATATCATAAAACAGTTTGTTTTGGTTATTAGAATATTATTTGTGATGATGCCTGTGTGGTACCGGGCCTGCAAGGAAAGCATAAAATAGTATGACGACGACTTACAATGCATGTTGTAAGAGGCAACTGATGTAGGACATAGAGAAGCTACACTAGTAAAACAAAAATACATCACAGAAATCAAATGTGCTGGCCTACTTGTAGGTGCATAACTGGCACTGCGTACAATCACTATTAAGTTCAGATCACATACAGTGGTTAACAAGTGGTCGATATAGAATGTTTGAGGAAGAATATTTGTGATGAAACATTGTAGTTGTGATAGAGAGATCATTTGCAAACACATGTCCTCTCAAGTTATGAGTCAAGAAATAGATGTTATTTGTGTGACCTCTATCAGATCAGGGCAACAAGTTGGTTATATTGTTTGAGCTTTGATATTGTCGGTCTGGTCTCACTATTATTGAATATCATTTTGCAATCTTTAAACATCAGTACTACTTAATGTTAAGTTTCCTGGTGTCAAGGGATATGAATAAATTCATCGGCTAATGGAAATTGCTTGAAAGTAAGTCTGGTCAAAAGCTTTCTTTAACCAAGAACTGCTTGTTTACACAGTGTCAGCAAGAGAATATGAACACCATCATCCAAATGAGACACTGGGATGGATCGGACATGTGATATGCATGGAGACTGTCACGATAACTGCACAAAGATGGACTCCAGAGGGTAAATGAAAACATGGAGGACCCAAAATGACCTAAAGGAGAACAGAAACAAATGAATTACAACTGGAACACAGTACAGAGGATTGCCAAGAACAGAGAATAATTGTGTGTATCTATTGCTGCCCTAAGTGTCAATGGTGTCATAGGCTAGAGAGAAGATTGAGCTGTACAACAGACTTCAAGTATTTTATGAACTAGATCTGTGAGCTGTGCAGCAGACTTCAAGTATTTTATGAACTAGATCTGTGAGCTGTACAGCAGACTTCAAGTATTTTATGAACTAGATCTGTGAGCTGTACAGCAGACTTCAAGTATTTTATGAACTAGATCTGTGAGCTGTGCAGCAGACTTCAAGTATTTTATGAACTAGATCTGTGAGCTGTACCAGCAGACTTCAAGTATTTTATGAACTAGATCTGTGAGCTGTGCAGCAGACTTCAAGTATTTTATTAACTAGATCTGTGAGCTGTTCAGCAGACTTCAAGTATTTTATGAACTAGATCTGTGAGCTGTATAGCAGACTTCAAGTATTTTATGAACTAGATCTGTGAGTTGTACATTCATCTTATTTCTATATCAGCACACTTGTAGCAAATATTTAACCTGACCAGACTTTCAAGAAATATAACTCCAGATTATTTGTCAAGGGAGAAACTGATCAATCTTAGACATGTAGAGGACTGCTAAATATGGGCACACTATTTGATGGTCAGCGTTTACAAATGATCTTATTGTGCCCGATTACATTTATTTTTCAGTGACGCAGAAATTATGAGGCAGAAGCAGGATAAAAAGCCAGGTGAGGATGGTGCTGGTGCAAGTTCAAGTGGAGGCGCCACTGGTGGAACTGAGGACTAACCAATCGCAAGAGATGAGAACCACTAAGCCAACAGTTTGGAACAAGAGCATCACCTGATATATTTTCATATTCAGACAACTGTTAATTGATCTATTCTGTAATCATATGATATCCTAGCTCACAACAACAACAGCAGCACATTTGTTCACATTGTCAGTTTGAAATTATAACATGTTTGTTTACTGTGTACATAGTGTCACTATAGCAACAGTATATTTAGTGTTCAGCTAATTTACTTTTTGAACAAATCTCTCACGGCTTGAGCTGGCTCTTCATTGAGTTGGTTTCTTCATTTAAACATTATTTTTAAACCATCGCATTTTGTTTACAGTTTCTAATTTTAAAAAAACTCTATAGAGATATTGATTGCTCTTTAAACAGTTGCTTCTTGTATAAGCTAACTTGATCAAAATTGAGTTTTTCCTCTCTATGTTCTTCACTGCTTTCATTTCTTCTTCTCTGTCCCTAAGGAGGCCTCACTTAGTGAATACAGCTGCTGGTTACATTGACATTTTATACCTCACAATAATCATTTCATCTAATTACGATACAATCACATTTGATGTACAGCTTGCAAATAAAAGACAATAATATGTATCATATGATGGTTTTGTTGTATTTATTGTCAGTGTTGAGGTGATATCATTTTGTTGTATTTATTGCCAGTGTTGAGGAGATATTATTTTGTTGTATTTATTGTCAGTGTTGAAGTGATATCGTCATTTTGTTGCATTTATTGCCAGTGTTGAGGAGATATCATTTTGTTGTATTTATTGTCAGTGTTGAGATATTATTTTGTTGTATTTATTGTCAGTGTTGAGATATCATTTTGTTGTATTTATTGCCAGTGTTGAGGAGATATCATTTTGTTGTATTTATTGTCAGTGTTGAGATATCATTTTGTTGTATTTATTGTCAGTGTTGAGGTGATATCATTTTGTTGTATTTATTGTCAGTGTTGAGATATCATTTTGTTGTATTTATTGTCAGTGTTGAGATATTATTTTGTTGTATTTATTGTCAGTGTTGAGATATCATTTTGTTGTATTTATTGTCAGTGTTGAAGAGATATCATTTTGTTGTATTTATTGTCAGTGTTGAGATATCATTTTGTGTATTTATTGTCAGTGTTGAGGTGATATTTTGTTGTATTTATTGTCAGTGTTGAGATATCATTTTGTTGTATTTATTGTCAGTGTTGAGATATCATTTTGTTGTATTTATTGTCAGTGTTGAGATATTATTTTGTTGTATTTATTGTCAGTGTTGAGATATCATTTTGTTGTATTTATTGTCAGTGTTGAGATATCATTTTGTTGTA
The DNA here is from genome assembly GCA_020796225.1 of Arion vulgaris. Taxonomy (NCBI): domain Eukaryota; kingdom Metazoa; phylum Mollusca; class Gastropoda; order Stylommatophora; family Arionidae; genus Arion; species Arion vulgaris. The sequence continues at coordinate 89,842,531 of CM036756.1, forward strand.
TTTATTGTCAGTGTTGAAGAGATATCATTTTGTTGTATTTATTGTCAGTGTTGAGGAGATATCATTTTGTTGTATTTATTGCCAGTGTTGAGGAGATATCATTTTGTTGTATTTATTGCCAGTGTTGAGGAGATATCATTTTGTTGTATTTATTGTCAGTGTTGAGGTGATATCATTTTGTTGTATTTATTGTCAGTGTTGAGGTGATATCATTTTGTTGTATTTATTGTCAGTGTTGAGATATCATTTTGTTGTATTTATTGTCAGTGTTGAGGTGATATCATTTTGTTGTATTTATTGTCAGTGTTGAGGTGATATCATTTTGTTGTATTTATTGTCAGTGTTGAGGTGATATCATTTTGTTGTATTTATTGTCAGTGTTGAGGTTACTTCTATTTTTCTTCTTCTATTCTCTAATACTGTTTTACATCACATTGTTAGGATAAGAAAAGATTTCTAGAACTGGCTTTTGTGTGCGCTTCATACAATAGTGTTTTTCACCGCCTCTGTTATTTCTGAGGTCCACTTTGTTGAGGTCTAACAACTACAAGATGTTTGTGTGTTACTTAGAGACAGTGCACATCATGTCCTGTCTCTAAGTAACACACAGACATCTTGGAGTTGTTACACTTCATACCAAGTCTGTGACAGTACACATTTGTTAGTTGACTCAATCATCTCGTAGCTGTTAGACTTCAGATCAACTCTGTGACAGTACACATTTGTCAGTTGAACCTCAAACAGAATAATGACAAGAGATTGCTAATCTAATTAATGAAGAAATAATTTGTTGAAACACACATTCAGAATTGTAACAAACAATCTTTAGAAGGTGCTTATATTTCAATGTTTACTTAATAATCAGACAATACAAATGAGTGCAAAGTAATCCATGAACGAAGCTGCCATGTGTTAGTGGGAAGCAACTAAAATGTCTGCTAAATGTTATAGAAAAATAAAATTATTGACATGAAAAGTTGGCAGTAGTTCTAACATTTTAATCTGGGGAGTTCAGACAGTTCTTCTAGCAATCATTTTTCTACACATTATTTTATCTCAGTGAGCTCTCCTATCGAAAAAGTTACCAGTGGAAGAGTTCAATCCGAGAAAGTGAAATTTGTTTTTAGATCCCTTGGGCTATAACTATGGAGTTTGTGCTCTACTCTCAACGGGTGCTGCACCATTTCTGCAGAGAGGGACCGAGTCACATGGGGGTAAGCCCGGTGCAATGAGGTCAATCCTTTGCTTTTAGACCCTTTTTATTTTGAGGGTAAGACAGTGTTAGGCCCATATTTGTTTGACCAATGTAACATGGTGTGTTCAATATCATACTGGACATCTTTACTTTCCATACATTCTCTGGTACACAACTGAATCTGTGCTGATAGAGAGATTTTTACTTTCCATACATTCTCTGATACTCAATTGAATCTGTGCTGATAGAGAGATTTTTACTTTCCATACATTCTCTGGTACACAACTGAATCTGTGCTGATAAAGAGATTTTTACTTTCCATACATTCTCTGGTACACAACTGAATCTGTGCTGATAAAGAGATTTTTACTTTCCATACAGTCTCTGGTACACAACTGAATCTGTGCTGATAGAGATTTTTACGCTATGAACAAAACCACACTCTGGAATATGATCCTGAACCATGCATGTACAAAATCAGTGCACTACTACGCTATCGAAACTCTTTCAATATATTTACATAGACAATATAAAAATGTCCAGCATATCTTAACAAAAAGTCTTGAATATTTCTACCAAAATTTGATGCATTGAGACATTAAACAATTATTTGTTGCTTTCAATTAATTTTTCTTCTTGCATAAATAATTCTTCAAAAGTTTCTATTTGTATTCAGTGTCACCAAATCATGTCAAAGGTCAAGTCAACAAACAATTCTCCTACCATCAGGTATTTGTGAGATATCAGGTTACACCAGTATTATTTCTTGGACCAGTCAAACATGATAAGTGACATGGCTTCTTAAGGGGTCTCTGGTGTAGAGGTATGGTGCTCGCCTCCCTCTCTCCATAGGTACTTGGTTCAAACACATTTTTTAAATAACCACTAAATGTCTGCCATCTTCAAAATTACATCAGGGACCTTCGGTGGCACTATGGAGTTTGTGCACTGCCGATGCGATTTTCCTGAGTAAGGAAGAGATTGGAGCACACATATTGATTTACCAAAGTGCAATGTGATGGTCCAATCAATAAGTTAGAGCTCTCCTATCAGAAAGTTACTTAAGTTCAATTCAAAAGCTCTATGTCAGAAAGTTACTTCAATATGTGAACATCATGGGTTCCCAGAATACTTTGTTCGAGCAGCCTCTTGACAAAGTATTCTGTGTAACTAGTGCTAGATATGACCAAGTCAAATCAATAAATTCAGTGGTCCTGCATTTTACATGCAAATAACAGACACAACACAACAAGTTTGAAAACCTCTTGTACTTGTCATTGATTATAGTATAGCTATTTGTCAAACATGACAGTCCAAATAAAAAATATAGTATAGCTATTTATCAAACATGACAGTCCAAGTCAAACACGACAGTCTAAAAAAATAAAGAATAACAATGAAATAATAAATGAACAAGACAACATCTTAAGTATTGACATTTCTCCACAGAAATGTATCATGTCAACATAGATTCATGAAATCTGTTTAATATAGCAAGTAAGGGTTCATCTAAATACCGCTCTCTACTACATGGTCACAACAAATTGTCCGTTTGTGTGTGTGTGTGTGTTGACTTTCAGAACTGATTGGTTGAGTCATTCAGAAAATGATCAATGAGTTTCATGAACAATTTGTTAACATTGCACTGAGTGTCATTGGTAATACAAAATATGGAAATATACAGAATACATTCAGAGTTGCTGATCTGGTGATAGCAGCAACAACAGTCTTTTTCAAGTGCAGACAGTTTCACCACAACAGTTTTCTTCAAGTGCAGACAGTCTCAACAACAACAGTCTCAACAAGTCTTCTTCAAGTGATGACAGTCTCACAACAACAGTCTTTCTTCAAGTACAGACAGTCTACAGTCTCAAGCAAGCAAACCAAGGAAATAACAAATACTATAAACAAATACAAGTGAGGCTAACAATACAAAAATGTCCTAATTACTGAAGACAATTTGAGCATATCAAAATTATAGCTACTTGATAACAAATACTCATACAAAGGGGACATTAGTCAAGCTGTTAAATTCTTATTGTTTGCATCCCTTACAAGATTGTTGTTGTTACTATTGTTGACCAAATTCCATATGTATAAACAGCTGAAACTATGAATCAATATTCCAGTTAAACTCAGAAATATCTCTAGTTTATGTTATATGCAGACTGCTAATGCTCTATCTTCTGCTGCAATGTTCTTTGATACACTCTGTCAATGATTTCTAAACGTCTGCTAATGAGCAGACATGTGTCTGCTAGTGATCAGACATGTAGATAATTTAAAATGATAGTGTTACTAACCCACTTGTCTCGTCTTCAAACAGCACTTGTCTCATCACACAACACTTGTCTCATCACACAACACTTATCTACACTTGTCTCATCTCATCTACACTTGTCTCATCCACAACATTATCCATCTCACTCATCTCATCACACACTTGTCTTATCCAACACTTGAGCTGTCAAAGAAATGTGATATCAACAAGAATCTTCTATGCCAAAGTTGATCTCTAGATTCATGCAGCATTGTTGGTAAGATCAAATCAAATACTGCAGTTCTTAACCAGACAACAGGATCATCAGCTAACCAGACAAAGTTCTTTCATGTCTGCTAGGATCAACAGCTAACAACAGTCTAGACATGTATTTTATATGAGAAATAGGAACAGCTGTTCTGTTAAAGAAATAATGTTACCAGCAAATCAGTTCATTCAATAGTTGCTGAGAATACAATCAAGGAGCAGTAGGAAGAACACAAGTTTGATGCCGAGAGTTTACTTGCCAAGTCACAAAGTATCTCATCCTGTACGAAAAACAAAAATCCTGCAAACAAATATGTTCATGCTTTATGATGTGGAAGGATGAGATCATGTGATGGAAGTGAAATCCTTTCCTTGTTGTTGAGTTGTGGTAATTACCAGAAAGTACTCCATGGAATATGAATAAGTCAATGTCTGTTTTCTCACCAAATGACAATGTCTATTGTCTCACCAAATGACAAGAATATGTGAGGACTAATGTCAAAAGCAGTCTTTCTATAATATTACAAACAAAAACTTTCTCAAATATTATTGTTGTTTTGTCGCTTCATTACAAAAAAATAAATCAATCTAGTTGAGTAACATCTATCATAGAACACTTCATTTATATTCAATGTCTCTTCAATACAAGAAAATAAATCAATCTAGTTGAGTAACATCTATCATAGAACACTTCATTTATATTCAATGTCTCTTCATTACAAGAAAGTAAATCAATCTAGTTGAGTAACATCTATCATAGAACACTTCATTTATATTCAATGTCTCTTCAATACAAGAAAATAAATCAATCTAGTTGAGTAACATCTATCATAGAACACTTCATTTATATTCAATGTCTCTTCAATACAAGAAAGTAAATCAATCTAGTTGAGTAACATCTATCATAGAACACTTCATTTATATTCAATGTCTCTTCATACATAAAAAATAAATCAATCTAGTTGAGTAACATCTATCATAGAACACTTCATTTATATTCAATGTCTCTTCATTACAAGAAATAAATCAATCTAGTTGAGTAACATCTATCATAGAACACTTCATTTATATTCAATGTCTCTTCAATACAAGAAAATAAATCAATCTAGTTGAGTAACATCTATCATAGAACACTTCATTTATATTCAATGTCTCTTCATTACAAGAAATAAATCAATCTAGTTGAGTAACATCTATCATAGAACACTTCATTTATATTCAATGTCTCTTCATACAGAAATAAATCAATCTAGTTGAGTAACATCTATCATAGAACACTTCATTTATATTCAATGTCTCTTCAATACAAGAAAATAAATCAATCTAGTTGAGTAACATCTATCATAGAACACTTCATTTATATTCAATGTCTCTTCATTACAAGAAAGTAAATCAATCTAGTTGAGTAACATCTATCATAGAACACTTCATTTATATTCAATGTCGCTTCATTACAAGAAAATAAATAAATCTAGTTGAGTAATATCTTCATAGAACACTTCATTTATATTCATAAAAACAGTAATTCTATCTAGTCTCAATATCTTAGCCATTACATGCGTTCAAAATATGAATATTTGGTCCCGAAATCTATAGTCGCTACATGCGTTCAAAATATGAATATTTCTTCCCGAAATCTAAAGTTGCTACATGCATTCAAAATATGAATATTTGGTCCCGAAATCTATAGTCGCTACATGCATTCAAAATATGAATATTTGGTCCCGATATCTTAGTCTTTACATGTATTCAAAATATGAATACTTGGTCCGATATCTTTAGTGCTACATGCATTCAAAATATGAATATTTGGTCCCGAAATCTATAGTCGCTCATGCGTTCAAAATATGAATATTTGGTCCGAAATCTATAGTCTTACATGCATTCAAAATATGAATATTGGTCGATATCTTAGTCTTTACATGTATTCAAAATATGAATACTTGGTCCCGATATCTTTAGTCGCTACATGCATTCAAAATATGAATATTAGGTCCCGATATCTTAGTCTTTACATGTATTCAAAATATGAATATTTGGTCCCGATAGCTTAGTCCTTATATGCATTAAAATGATACAAATTCAACCAGTTCAGTCTTTCTTCTGTAAGAGTGTAATGTTAAATTGTTCAACAATAACGATGTTGACTATCAAAAGAACAGTGAAACACAAGTTATAGAGTTGCAAGTGAAACACAGTTATAGTTAGTAAAACGTTATAGGTTGCAAGTGAAACAAGTTATAGAGTTGCAAGTGAAACACAAGTTATAGAGTTGCAAGTGAAACAAGTTATAGAGTTGCAAATGAAACAAGTTAGAGAGTTGCAAGTGAAACACATAGAGTTGATGAAAGTTATAAGTTGCAAGTGAAACAAGTTAGAGAGTTGCAAGTGAAACAAGTTAGAGAGTTGTTGTTACAAGTATCAGATAACAACTTGCAAGCACACAAACTCAAGTACTGTCAAGTAAACAAATGCTCGCTACATTATGTAGAAGCTACTATCATCATGTGACATATATTTCACTTACTAACTGCTTGATTGAAGATGCATGATTCTGTCATTACACATGGGATGGGGACATCTAGACACAGATATAACTGAAACATCCCCAAACCATACCAAAAATAACATGTTGACAGACAGTGGGTTGGTTACAAACACCATTTCATTAGAAAAATATACACAACTCATTGTGTTGCATTCTTATACTTCATGATGATTTCTCAATATTCAGACTGCTGCTATGTTAACTGTATGAGCAATCAGCTTATTTCCCAGTAATCTCTGCTCTCAGGGCAGATGAGATCCAGTGTCTAGTCTTGTAGATGAATGATAAAACATATATTCTGCCATGAAGTTAGCACATCAAAGAAGCTTGGCAGTAGACAATTGATAAGAGTAAGCTAGAAAGCCGTTCCCAGTAATCTCTCAGGGCAGATGAGATCCAGTGTCTAGTCTTGTTGTAGATGAATGATAAAACATATATTCTGCCATGAAGTTAGCACATCAAAGAAGCTTGGCAGTAGATAAGTGATAAGAGTAAGCTAGAAAGCCATTTCCCAAGCAAAAATAATTAATAACAAATTCTCTTATCAAAATAAGATTTACACCATCCTCAAAAATACATGGGGCACCCACACCAACACTAAATAGTTTGTGAACTGACGCTGAGATCTTCCTGTGTAAGTAAGAGATTGGAGTACACATGGGTTGACACACACCAACATTAAATAGTTTGTGAACTGACGCTGAGATCTTCCTGTGTAAGTAAGAGATTGGAGTACACATGGGTTGACACACACCAACATTAAATAGTTTGTGAACTGACGCTGAGATCTTCCTGTGTAAGTAAGAGATTGGGGTACATTGAGTTGACACACACCAACACTAAAGAGTTTGTGAACTGACGCTGAGATCTTCCTGTGTAAGTAAGAGATTGGAGTACACATGGGTTGACACACACCAACACTAAAGAGTTTGTGAACTGACACTGAGATCTTCCTGTGTAAGTAAGAGATTGGAGTACACATGGGTTGACACACACCAACATTAAATAGTTTGTGAACTGACGCTGAGATCTTCCTGTGTAAGTAAGAGATTGGAGTACACATGGGTTGACACACACCAACATTAAATAGTTTGTGAACTGACGCTGTGATCTTCCTGTACAAGTAAGAGATTGGGGTACATGTGGTTATTTACAGAAGTACAATAATGATGATAACCCTGTCGAACAATGAATTGGATAAACTTGAACAGTAAAATAAAAACAAATATTCATCAATGTTCCTTTCAAAAATTGATAATAAATCAACAAATCATATTTCAACAATATCTACTAGCATGTGCTGTCTCCATAAACATGGCAACATATGACCAGACGTAATTACTTGACAAGATCCTGGTACTTTGTTTATTATTACTGTCTCATATTGTGTTTGTCTTTCACAACACACATTGTAACAGAAGATTGCATTTACCTGCTTTTGTTTATGGACTAAGTCACTCACATTGTAACAGACAATTCCATTGACTTGCCTCTGTGTTTCTTGAATGTACAAGTGTAACAAATAAAGCACTTCTTTTTCTGACACTCAGACATGTCATCTTGCATATTTTCAAAGGAAGCATTGGTCAGGCTGTTTCTGAAGAGCTTGTCTATGAATGGTGTGGGTGACCAGACCATGAGTTTGTTTTCCTGTTCCCAGTGCCCGAGCCACTTGAGCAACAAATCTATTTACAGCTCTTGCCCTTGTTTCTTGATTACATTCAACCAGAAGTTATGTCATCTTGAGTTGGTTATTAAAATGTTGTGTGTTCTTAAGATTAATGACGAACTTATGTTATCACCAGGTTCATGCCCTCTTCTAGCAAACATTACAAAGTAACACCTCCATAACAAGAGCAGTAATTTGCATATAAGAAAGCTGGAGTTGCACAAAACAAAATTGCAATTAGAAAATACACAAAATAAAATCAAGGATAATCCCAACCTTAGAAACATTGCAGTCTATAGTGACTTCATTTGTTGGTTTTCTTCCCTTCCAAAATAAAACAAGGAGCGATAAAACAAGAATAGGCATATAAAGTTATCAAAAATAAAAAGGTTTTGAGATGAAATATAACTTTGACATTAGTAAACCTTCTTATACGTACAAACATATATGTATGTTGTATATGTAGAGCATATTGTAGTGGCTATATACATATAATAAAAGCATACATCTCCTAGCAAAGGTGATGTGATATGTTATCACAAAATGTGTTTTAATAAATGTGTATAAACTACTAGGACTATATAAAATGTGTATGCAGTTGTTTACCAACAAGAAAGTGATTCCTCTTCGCTGGCAAATTGAGTAGCTGATAAAACAAACTTACTACTGCTCATGTTGATACTAAAGATATCAAATCAAGAACTCTTGCTAGATATAAGAACATTCATTCATAAAAAACAACAACAACAACAATAGTAAGAGCAGAATGTGTAAACAGTGACAACAAATCTAATGACAACAAGTGTACAATTTTACTTGCTACAAATAAATTCATACAAATGTAGATGTTGAAAATAAGCAAATCAATTTGTACATAGATTTAAAGAGAAATAATTTGTCAACACATTCACTCTGTGTATGTTAGATAGACTTTGTTCATCAAGAAACTATAATCAACTATGCTAATTCACTCTGTGTATGTCAGATAGACTTTGTTCATCAAGAAACTATAATCAACTATGCTAAGCTAATGAAAAACTTGGAAGTGACATATACTGCCATGACTTCAGTGAAACGTGTATATTCTAAAAAATGACTGCAGCTGACACTAGTGAGATTAAAATGATAACAAGATATGTGGATATCATTATTTTCAAAGTTGCTAAAGTAGAACTTAGACATGTATGGATGAGCTAAAGTAGAACTTAGACATGTATGGATGAGCTAAAGTAGAACTTAGACATGTATGGATGAGCTAAAGTAGAACTTAGACATGTATGGATGAGCTAAAGTAGAACTTAGACATGTATGGATGAGCTAAAGTAGAACTTAGACATGTATGGATGAGCTTAGATTTCATGTCTAGAAAATAGTCAACAAAAATATATACCTTTATTTCTTGTGACCTGCGAATGATGTTCGAATCCAGTACAGCCAACTGTCCAGTCATGGACATGAAGTTGAGTACTCAGGCATTCTAAGTTGGCAGCAACATAAAAAAATGTTGTTTGTGCTACATATAAGAACTGCACAGCTGACAGTTTCAGCTAACTTCACTTTTCAAATACTGAGTACCTTACCTTAGTGCGTAGCAGTGGATTCTATCCAGTTTTCAGTGGATTTTATCCAGTTTTCAGTGGATTCTATCCAGTTTTCAGTGAATGTAAGTACAAATGTGTCATACTAATCCGCTTTCAATCATATACAAATATCCAGATGTGAAATATCTTGACTGCATTGTATACACCGTGAATATGTTGAATAATAGCTTCTATACATGACATGAATCTACATGAACATAACAGAGCTGTATACACAATCAAATAATATTACAGCTGTCTACTCTTATTGCATAGTGTCCACATACACACACATATATATATATGTTGAAACATGATTGCCAAAGATATGTTTATCTGGAGAAATTACTTGCTGAAATATTCTCAAATTTTCTCAACAATTATTTTTATCAATATCAAAAGCATTATCAACTAAGACAAGCACTAGAAACAAAGCATTAATAACAAACTATCATACCACATCAGTAACATCATAAATATGAGGACATACACATCAGTAACTGATCAAATAGTACTTGGTTCAGTAAAATATGAGGACATTCACATCAGTAACTTGATCATAAAATAGTACTTGGTTGCAAGTAAAATATGAGGACAATCACATCAGTAACTTGATCATAAAATATGAGGACATTCACATCAGTAACTTGATCATAAAATAGTACTTGGTTGCAAGTAAAATAGGACATTCACATCAGTAACTTGATCATAAAATAGTACTTGGTTGCAAGTAAAATATGAGGACATTCACATCAGTAACTTGATCACAAAGTCCTACTTGCAAGTACAATATAGGGACATTCACATCAGTAACTTGATCACAAAGTCCTACTTGCAAGTAAAATATGAGGACATTCACATCAGTAACTTGATCACAAAATCCTACTTGCAAGTAAAATATGAGGACAACGATTGGAAAAAGAAAATAATAAATAGCTATAAGCAGAAAGCATTGTGTATACGTTGCAATTGAATTTGTTGATAAATAAAATATAATTTGAACAAATAAACATTGAATATAGTAACTCTAAAGGGCAGTATGTACATAGCTTTACAAATTACAACATGATGAGAGAGAAGGGTTGTCCAAGGCAACCTGGATATGCATAAGATGAAATCACAACATGATGGGAGAGAGGGGTTGTCAAGGCAACCAGATATGCATAAGATGAAATCACAACATGATGGGAGAGAGGGGTTGTCAAGGCAACCTGGATATGCATAAGATGAAATCACAACATGATGGGAGAGAGGGTTGTCAAGGCAACCTGGATATGCATAAGATGAAATCACAACATGATGGGAGAGAGGGGTTGTCAAGGCAACCCAGATATGCATAAGATGAAATCACACATGATGGGAGAGAGGGTTGTCAAGGCAACCAGATATGCATAAGATGAAATCACTGAGAACTGAAGGGATAATGTAAGATGAAACTATATAGCAACAACAACAAGACTGGTTACCATGGATACCAGACAGTCAACAAATGTATGTAGTGGTCACAAACTAAAGAGAAAGAAGTCTCAGAAAGTCTTTGCTGTTTCTAGCCCAAACATCAAGTATCAGGAATGGAGTCACTTGTTGTTTCTAGCTCAAACATCAAGTATCAGGAATGTAGTTACTCAATACAACAGCTCTTGACTACTTGTGTGTACTTTTCTAATCCAACTCTAATCTCTTTAGTTGCAGATTTACAACTCGTTAGTTGCAGATTTACAACTCGTTAGTTGCAGATTTACAACTCACATTTAACAGTTATAAACTGTTCTGCTGTATCTTTGGTTTCAATATTGCCATGATCATCACGAGATGATTACTTATTGAAAAAGCTGACAGCTTGAGTAGCTTTTTGTTGCACCAAATCTTTAACAGGTTCCAGGAAATGTAGATTCTCTCTCATGGTGGAGATAAGTGGGTGTTTGACAGGGCTAAAGAAGACAATATAGAAAATGATGGCCGACAGTAACAACATAATTAGCATGGAGAGAGTAACAGATTTAACAACAACACCAACACTGGACTTTCGATCTGTTGGCTTTGCTAGTGTAACTGATTGTTTTGGTACAGTCTGTGGAGGTGATAACAGATCTTTCTCAACGCTATGCTGGATAATCTCTTCCTCAACCGCTTCAATATGACCATCAGATGATTTATCTGTCTCATCCTCCTCTTCCTCCTGCTTCTCCTCATGCTCATATTCCTCCAAGGTTTGGTTGGGCTCGTATGGTATAAAGTCATCTAGGCTGGTCTCAAGCACACCAACTTGATCTCTCACAACCTACAGATTAGATCAAATATCATGTCAGTATCTCACAACCTAGAGATTACATTATCAAATATCATGTCAGTATAAAGACATCCAGGCTGGTCTCAAGCACACCAACTTGATCTCTCACAACCTACAGATTAGATCAAATATCATGTCAGTATCAAAGAACTTCTTCTTTTGTTGTCACACTGCTACCGGTTGTTGCCCAGTGTTGTGGTTTTCTGCTTTTGTCTTGCACTGTTCTGGATTTCCTATCCATGTTTATATGAAGTTTTCCTATCCATGTTTTATGAAATTTCTATCTGTTTTCTATCATGTTTATTGAAGATGTCTATCTATGTTTTCCTATCCATGTTTATATGAAGTTTTCCTATCCATGTTTATATGAAGTTTCTATCTATGTTTCCTATCTGTTTTCCTATCCATGTTTATATGAAGTTTTCCTATCTATGTTTATTGATTTCCTATCTATGTTTTCTATCCATGTTATAAGTTTTCCTATCCATGTTTATATGAAGATTTCCTATCTATGTTTTCCTATCCATGTTTATATGATTCTATCTAGTTTTCCTATCCATGTTTATATGAAGTTTTCCTATCTATGTTTTCCTATCCATGTTTATATGAAGTTTTCCTATCTATGTTTTCCTATCCATGTTTATATGAAGTTTTCCTATCCATGTTTATATGAAGTTTTCCTATCTATGTTTTCCTATCCATGTTTATATGAAGTTTTCCTATCCATGTTTATATGAAGTTTTCCTATCCATGTTTATATGAAGTTTTCCTATCTATGTTTTCCTATCCATGTTTATATGAAGTTTTCCTATCCATGTTTATATGAAGTTTTCCTATCTATGTTTTCCTATCCATGTTTATATGAAGTTTCTATCCATGTTTATATGAATTCTATCTGTTTTCCTATCCATGTTTATATGAAGTTTTTCCTATCATGTTTATATGAAGATTTCCTATCTATGTTTTCCTATCCATGTTTATATGAAGATTTCCTATCCATGTTTATATGAAGATTTCCTATCTATGTTTTCCTATCCATGTTTATATGAAGTTTTCCTATCTATGTTTATATGAAGATTTCCTATCTATGTTTTCCTATCCATGTTTATATGAAGTTTTCCTATCTATGTTTTATCATTTCTATATGAGATTTCCTATCCATGTTTATATGAAGTTTTCCTATCTATGTTTTCCTATCCATTTTATATGAAGATTTCTATCATGTTTATATGAAGTTTTCCTATCTATGTTTTCCTATCCATGTTTATATGAAGTTTTCCTATCTATGTTTATATGAAGTTTTCCTATCTATGTTTTCCTATCCATGTTTATATGAAGATTTCCTATCTATGTTTATATGAAGTTTTCCTATCTATGTTTTCCTATCCATGTTTATATGAAGTTTTCCTATCTATGTTTTCCTATCCATGTTTATATGAAGATTTCCTATCTATGTTTTCCTATCTATGTTTATATGAAGTTTTCCTATCTATGTTTATATGAAGATTTCCTATCCATGTTTATATGAAGATTTCCATTATTTAAGCCAACTGTTTCTCAAAATTGACATGCTCCATCCGTACTCATTTTGGGCAGAGATTACACCTTTACCTTAGTTTTAGCAGGGTAGGTTCCCATGGTATTTCTTTGATGGGAGTTTGGTGCACACACACAGGTTGACTCAATATTCCTTTACATAACACAGCGGGGGGTGGGGGTTGCTTCTCTGGAGGTCTTCTGTAGGATCTAGCAAATACAGTCTATAGTTTGGCTTTCTAGATCCAAGGACAACCAAAAATCTGGACAAATATTGAATCTAGAATTTAGTTGCTAACAAATAATGTATTGATATAAGGTATGAATAATAATTGTAACCAGTTACCTGTCCATTTTCTTTGAGAGGACTGCTAGCAGAAATAGGAAGGTGAATTAGTAGACTATCTTCTAGGACTTCAGTAGCTACTGCTGGTGGCGTTGGTGGTGCTGGTGGTAGTGGTGGTGGAGCTGCAGCACTGACTTCCATGGTTGAAGACTGAATCAACTTCTCATCAAATGCTTCAACCTGTGCTAATGGAGCTTGGACTTTAGGACCTTGTTCCATAAGTTGATTCTTGTTTGAAGTTATTGAATCTTCTTGAGTGACAGCACTTGGCACATCTACAGCTGATTCTGCAAGAATAGCAACACAACTTCTTAATAACAAACAACAACAACAAAAAGTTGGATCATTTCATCAAGAAACAGTAACAAAAGACTGGTTAGTTGATCTCAAAGTCATTCTATACTTGCTAGTCGTCTTCTTTGTATGCTCCATATCAACCACTTGTTAACCACTCTGTGTCATTTATATGTGATCTGAGCCATTGTATGTTGTGCCAGTTATGCGTCTACAAGTAGGCCAGCACATCTGATTTCTCAGATACTTTTATTTACTAGGTAGCTTCCTAGGGCCTATATCAGCCCTCCCTTATGACATGCCTTGTAGGTCACAGTGGTACTATTCTTTGCTTCCCTTGCAGACTGCGGTACCACATGGGCAATACTCGCTAGTGAAACATCATCTGAATCAAATCTCATACATAGATAGAGTTGTTTTTTGCCAATTAAGACGATGATTAGAAACAGAAGTTGATGAATTGAAATAGAAGAAGTAAACGATGAACAAAGCAAAAACTAAAAGTAAATCTATATCTATGAACTCTGCGCACCCCACATAGGTGCTCAGTGACTTTCAGATATTTGTAAATGCCAGCAACAGATCACTGGCACTGTAGCTCTGGTCGAGATTCTACACTCAACTATACAAGGACACAAACACCATCCACCAGTTTGAGTATCCGGTTGTCACTCAACCATGTCATTACTTTCCTTCTGAACAAAACAAATGAAAACAGCAAACTTGAGTGACAGATGACAAGAAGGACATTATAGCACAGCTTGTGTGACAGATGACAAGAAGGACATTATAGCACAACTTGTATGACAGATGACAAGGACATTATAGCACAACTTGTGTGACACATGACAAGAAGGACATTATAGCACACTTGTTGACAGATGACAAGGACATTATAGCACAACTTGTGTGACAAATTACAAGTATGACATTATATCACAGCTTGTGTGACAAATGACAAGAATGACATTATAGCACAGCTTGTGTGACAGATCAGATGACAAGAAGGACATTATAGCACATCTTGTGTGACAAATGACAAGAAGGACATTATAGCAGCACTTGTGTGACAAATGACAAGAAGGACATTATAGCACAGCTTGTGTGCAGATGACAAGAAGGACATTATAGCACATCTTGTGTGACAGATCAGATGACAAGAAGGACATTATAGCACAGCTTGTGTGACAGATGACAAGAAGGACATTATAGCACAACTTGTGTGACAGATCAGATGACAAGAAGGACATTATAGCACAGCTTGTGTGACAGATGACAAGAAGGACATTATAGCACAACTTGTGTGACAGATCAGATGACAAGAAGGACATTATAGCACAACTTGTTGTTGCATCTCCAGTTTATAAAGCAATCCATTTCATTCTCTATTTGGTATCTAGCTATTAGCACAGACAAATCCTTGATATCTAGCTATTAGCACAGACAAATCCCAATAATAAATTAGCAGTATATCATGTTCAATAATAAATGAGCAGTATATCATGTCCAATAATAAATTAGCAGTATATCATGTTCAATAATAAATGAGCAGTATATCATGTCCAATAATAAATGAGCAGTATATCATGTTCAATAATAAATTAGCAGTATATCATGTTCAATAATAAATGAGCAGTATATCATGTCCAATAATAAATTAGCAGTATATCATATTCAATAATAAATTGAGAATATCATCATCTTCTTTTACTTTTCTCTAATCTTGTTTTGTCTGACAACATCATGATAAGAGATTTCTAGAACAGGCCTTTGTGTGCGATTCATAAATAGTGTTTTTCACTGCCTCTGTTATTTCTTAGGTCCACCTTTTTGCTTTGTATCCACTGTATCGAATAGCGTTGCTCTTTGTATCCACTGTATCGAATGCGTTGCTCTTTGTATCCACTGTATCGAATAGCGTTGCTCTTTGGGTACACTGTATCGAATGCGTTGCTCTTTGGATCACTGTATCGAATAACGTTGCTCTTTGGGTACACTGTATCGAGTACGTTGCTCTTTGGAGTACTGTATCGAGTAACATTGCTCTTTGTATCCACTGTATCGATGCGTTGCTCTTTGTATCCACTGATCGGAATAGCGTTGCTCTTTGTATCCACTGTATCGGAGTAACGTTGCTCTTTGTATCCACTGTATCGAATGCGTTGCTCTTTGTATCCACTGTATCGATGCGTTGCTCTTTGTATCCACTGTATCGGATAACGTTGCTCTTTGTATCACTGTATCGAATAGCGTTGCTCTTTAGGTACACTGTATCGAATGCGTTGCTCTTTGGGTACACTGTATCGAGATGCGTTGCTCTTTGTATCCACTGTATCGATAACGTTGCTCTTTGTATCTACTGTATCGAATGCGTTGCTCTTTGTATCCACTGTATCGATGCGTTGCTCTTTGTATCCACTGTATCGAATGCGTTGCTCTTTGTACACTGTATCGAGATAGACGTTGCTCTTTGGGTACACTGTATCAATGTACGTTGCTCTTTGTCTCCACTGTTCGATGCGTTGCTCTTTGTATCCACTGTATCGAATAGCGTTGCTCTTTGTATCCACTGTATCGAATAGCGTTGCTCTTTGTATCCACTGTATCGAAGCGTTGCTCTTTGATCCACTGTATCGATAGCGTTGCTCTTTGTATCACTGTATCGATAAGCTTGCTCTTTGTATCCACTGTATCGAGTAGCGTTGCTCTTTGTATCCACTGTATCAGAGTAACGTTGCTCTTTGTATCCACTGTATCAGAGTAACGTTGCTCTTTGTATCCACTGTATCGGATACGTTGCTCTTTGTATCCACTGTATCGAGTAACATTGCTCTTTGTATCCACTGTATCGAGTAACGTTGCTCTTTGTATCCATGTTCGAGTCCACTGTATGTATGCGTTCTCTTGTATCCACTGTTGAGTCCACTGTATCGATGTACGTTGCTCTTTGTATCCACTGATCGATCGTTGCTCTTTGTATCACTGTATCAGGTACGTTGCTCTTGTATCCACTGATCGATACGTTCTTGTATCCACTGTATGATAACATTGCTCTTGTATCACTACGATACGTTGCTCTTGTATCACTGATCGACTTATTATCCACGTCGGGTCACTGTGATCGTGCTCTTGGGCACACTGTCTGTAGGTAATCTACTTATGTGGTTGAGCCATTTAATTTATTGTTTCTTGATGATGTTCAGTACCGATGTACCCACTTTTTCCTGATGTCTTTATTTCTAAACTGGTCTCTTCTTGTACACCCAGCATTCTGTGTGACACTTCATCTCGTGTGACTAGTTTTCTTCTATAGTTTGATGTCAGCGTTCAGGTTTGGCACTGATAGCATAATGTTGGGAGAAATATTGTTTTGTCCAATGCTCTTTTAGTGTTCATGATGACGTTTGCATTTCAAAATTGGTTTTATTTGTTCTATGATTTGATTTATTGCATCTATGTTGGATTTCATTACTTATTCTTCCATTTACTGAAAAATGCTCCCTAGTTATGTAAAGTCTTTTCTTCTTCTTTCATTTCTTTTGTCGTCACACTGCAACAGAGCTGCTATGCCATCTAACCATCTTTTTCGTGGTCTTCCTCTTGTCTTCCTTCCTGATGTTCTGTTGTAGAAGACTCTGTATACTGTGGAGTTTGGATGCATTCTTACTAAGTGGACAAACCACTTCATTCTTTGTTTCTCAATGTAAATCAAGCAAGGTTCTGTGCCAACTTTCTTTCTTATGCTGATGTTGGTGACTCTTTTCTGGTGTCGTTGGTAACTTTTCATCAAGATGGCGTGGCCAAAGACTTCCATTCTCTCTCTCTAGCGCGATCATCACCCAGACCGATGTAACTGATTTCTCCATAAATTCATTCATGTGGAAATCTGATTCATGCAAGCTTTATTAGCATGGGTGAAGGGTTTCTCACATCTTGAGCGCCATTTAGAGCTCTGGTGCTTATCCTTCTGTGAGTGTCCAGGATTCATCACATTTACTGGGTCCTCTCAGTCCAGCCTTTGGCTTGTCCCAGCCATCCTGCAAGGCAGCAGGTTGACTTCTACACATTTAGGACATGTGCATCCAATTTCAGCCAAACCTCCTTAGTCGAGAATATTATGTCGTCTTTAAATTTTAAAAATGTTGAATATTTTGTCTGAAATAGAAATGTTAGTTTCAAGACCTTGCTACAAACTAAACTCTCTCGCGATTGCAGAAACTAAACAATAGATCGATAACAAGAAAATTAAACATCAATAGTAAGAATAAAAACAATTCAGTACAACACAAGCAGAGAAATTGTGCTTCACAACAAGGCACAAGATGATATGAAAGTCCATGCAGAACTATGCTCACACTCATGACATCATTATATTTATTGATCTTCAGAAACAAATGAAAGTGTTTATATACGTAATGTACTGATGGAAACATGGTGTCTAGACAAAATATATTCACATATTTATATATATATAATGTACTGATGGAAACATGGTGTCTAGACAAAATATATTCACATATTTATATATACAATGTATTAGCTAAGCTAAAGTCAGCAATAATATGTACAAGAACAACCATGATCACAACAAATCTGTGATACATTCAATTCTGTAAGCTGACACTCCTATCATATAAGATATATGACATGTCATATGAGCTATGACATGACTTAACAAATGACTTACAGTATGGGACACCACAAGAGCTAGTATCTGTTTTTTTCCTAACAATGCTTTGTTCTTATTTTCTGAGAGTACGCTGGGGATTCCATAGAGCTGAGAATAAAGTGTATCTTCGCCTGTAGACTTGAACACGTATGTCTGTATGCTGGGATTCTTATAGGTGAGGAATAAAGGCAGCTTGCCTGAGACTGCAGCCACACATGTCAAGATCATCAGTTTTATTTTCTTCCCAACATAAATTTTGCCGTACTGAAGAATCTCCATGTGAAAACTAACAGACTTTTAACCATTTGACCACCTACCCTCTATGGCCACCTGCCCTCTACGACCGCCTGCTCTATACTACCACCTGCTCTCTATGACCACCTGCTTTCTACCACCACCTGCTCTCTACGACCACCTGCTCTCTACAACCACCTGCTCTCTAAGGCAAACAGTGAGCAAAGAAAGAGTGCAAACAAGTCAATATAAATATGAAACAGCATGACTGTGACATGCTACATGCAGACTAAACGGGCATCGATATACTTCAACAGCAAATTTTGATATACTTACTACTAACAGCTTTAAATATGTCTTCGACAAATATGACTTTGAAATATTCTACCTATTTCTCATATTAATTTCATAAGACACTTTTATAGGGACACAATGATGCAATCCTACCATTAACAGATCTTGGACACACATTCAAGAACAATATGAGAAACAAATCTTGCAGATAAACACACAGAATGGTAACTGTGCTGAAAGAATGCATGCAATGTGCCAACATCCAGAAAACACAGAATGGTAACTGTGCTGAAAGAATGCATGCAATGTGCCAACATCCAGCAAACAATGAGAACCTAGCAGTAATGAATGATGACAAATTGGTTGACTTCTTGTTCTTTCCCGTCAGGATTGGACATTACAGTCACCTTCACACAACGTATGCTTATGTTATCATTGCTTGTGATGAATGGCTATTACACATATGGGATGAATGGCTATTATACATATATGTGATGAATGGCTATTATACATATGTGATGAATAGCTATTATACATATATGTGATGAATGGCTATTATACATATATGTGATGAATGGCTATTATACATATGGGATGAATGGCTATTATACATATGTGATGAATGGCTATTATACATGTGATGAATGGCTATTATACATATATGGGATGAATAGCTATTATACATATGTGTGATGAATGGCTATTATACATATATGTGATGAATGGCTATTATACATATATGGGATGAATGGCTATTATACATATATGTGATGAATGGCTATTATACATATGTGATGAATGGCTATTATACATGTATGGGATGAATGGCTATTATACATATATGTGATGAATGGCTATTATACATATATGGGATGAATGGCTATTATACATATATGTGATGAATGGCTATTATACATATATGGGATGAATGGCTATTATACATATATGTGATGAATGGCTATTATACATGTGATGAATGGCTATTATACATATATGGGATGAATGGCTATTATACATATATGTGATGAATGGCTATTATACATGTATGTGATGAATGGCTATTATACATGTATGGGATGAATGGCTATTATACATATATGGGATGAATGCTATCTAAATACATATATGTGATGAATGGCTATTATACATGTGATGAATGGCTATTCATATACATATCATGGATGAATGGCTATTATACATATATGTGATGAATGGCTATTATACATGTATGGGATGAATGGCTATTATACATATGGGATGAATGGCTATTATACAGTATGGATGAATGGCTATTATACATATATGTGATGGATAGCGTAATGTTGGACACTAAAGGTTTGTAGTTTATTTTCAACATCTGATATTTCACAAATGAAAGAAGGAATGGACCTCCTGCATACTTGGATCTAGAAATGTGATGTGACAGGCACTTCATGCCTCTGAAGATGAAGTAAGGCTTGCCTTTATGAGGAGGGACACTGGCGATTAGAAAATGCAAGCTTTCCAGCAAAAAATGTTAGCGGTGCCATAACCGCGCCTAAGTTCATAGCAGGAGAATGGGAAAAAACCTATGGTCTACAAAAGCTACAGAATTTATTTATTTCCCCCACACACACACATCCACAGACTATACATAAACAAAAAGAGGAAGTTTATCCAGATTCTCAAAATGTAGACAGTTTTTGTCTTAGAGATTTTAAAAAAATAGTCCTCCTCTCAAAAAAAACACTTATAAAAGTCGTACATAAAAAAAAATCAATGAAAGCATGAAGCTGTTATTAATGTAGCATGCCAGATAAGTTTTCAAGAAAAAACAAATATGTGCTAGAAATATCTGTGATGTTGTTACAAGTTAATAGTTGACATATAAAATCATGAAATAAATATAGATTATAAGATCATGCATAATTTCAGCAGAAGAAAATAATAATTTTATAATCATTGTTATAAAATCTCTCTCTACATATATATCTATATATATGATGTATTACTAAGAAGCATATGTTCAGTGAGATGTTAGAAATCTGATAAAATTCTCTCCTACTATTATCTTAAACTGTCAACCAACAGCTAAGACAAGTGGCTTAAACTGTCAACCAACAGCTAAGACAAGTGACAAGACTTGACATTTCTGGGAATTGAGTTATCAGCAAATAAAAGAATCAATATCAAAATATAACAAAACAAGCCAAACCATCAATCAAATGACACCAGTATTCAATATCAAAATATAACAAAACAAACCAAATCATCGATCAAATGACACCAGTATTCAATAGCAAACATGTATCTTGACATACAAAACCAGCCATATAAAATATGATAGTCATCTCAACTTTGTGCTACCAAATGTTTAGACACTTAGAGACACTGAAAATGACAACAAAAGAAATTAAATGTCTACAGATAATAGTGGAAGCAACAAGGAGAGATAAAAGATACCAAAAAAAAGAAGACTATTAGTGACTTGGTTGAAACAAACCAACGGGTAAGAATCAGGGACTGAGAGATAGAGGTCAACAGAGGGAAAAGATTCTAGACAGCTGAACATCATGGCACGGCAGGAAAACAGTATCAGAACTCATAGATAGAATAAGAGACAGAGGGTTGTGGAATAACAAGATAAACTGAGCATGGCACTTGATGCTGATGATGAACAACACCAGTGCTAGATCAGATCAAGAAGCAACAAACCAAAAAGTTTGGCTATGTCACACAATTACCATACAACAGTATCTCACAACAAGGAATACTATTTAGATACAATGGTTTGAGGTTAAAGGTGTAATGGGACAACGCCGCGCCAGGATTAGTGAGCTGGCACTAATCAAGATCCTACCCACCTCCACGTGGTGGCCTTGGAAATAGACAATGGTTTCTGTCTGACTAAGCGGGTAGGGATCGAGGGAAAACTACTCTGGTATAGGTAGTGATGCAGTCGTAGTCACGTTGGATGAGATCCGCTCGCAACACAGATGAGTGGAATCCCAGAGTGACTATTAATGCACATCTCTCCCGGTTGATGGGAAAAGCTGAATGGATAATCATAAAGGGATGAGGGGTGCATCCAGAGAAGAGACATGGGCCAAAACTCGGGTGCCCACTCCCGGGCCCAAGTTAAGTTGCAGCGGGCCCATATAGGCGAAACCGGAGCCCTGTGGTGGGGGCCCGAGTTGAGCTCCATGTCCGAATAATCTAGAGGCATGGTGAATGTGTGCATGGTGAGAACTAATAGACACGTTGGGCAGACACCAGGGCAGAGCGAACACACTTGTGAACGATGCACGGGTGGGCCCACCGGTGGGGCAGATGAGCACAGTGCTGATGGTGGAGCGACGAAGGGGTGTGGCAAGCGTAGGGTTTAGCGGACCACCCAAATGTGCAAAAAACTGGAAAGCCCAGCAGAGGCTTGAATGCAGTGTGCGTTTCGCTTGCAGGGGAAATACTACTGCCTTGTAGTTAGATTGGGGACAATCAAAGGCTAGCGGAGTAAACCGTACACAAAACTGGATGGCAGGCAAACCAAGTAGGCCAAATAAAGACCAGTAACATGGGCAGATGACGCTCAACAACCCAGGAGGGTAGGTCATCTAAGGATCGCTACCCTAAAAGCAAATAGAAACCTGCTATTATTTGTTACTAAACTGACATAATAGAACTTCAGGCAGACTCATAGGTGCTCAGTTTTCCCCAACATGTCAAAGGGTATGCATACTGATTGTTACACACAAAGGCACTTGTCAGAACTCTCCCTGATGCTGGAAGGCACAACAGCAATAGAGGAAATGAAAGAAAAAGAAATATGATCACCGTCACCACCTGCTAAAAGAAACTCTGCACTTATGGGGTGTACCAGCAGCGTAGTAAGAGCAGTTCTTGTAAATCTAACAAGAAGAGGAAAGATGATTGTCTTCACCACCTACTGAAAGAGACTCCGCACCTATAGGTGTACCAGTATGTGTAAGAACAGTGCTTGTAAATCTAATGAGAACAACTAGGGTATGGTAAGAAGATGTTCCATTGATATGGTTGTGACATCAGTTCTGATAAAACTAACAACTACTTGCAGCTGGGTTAGTCTTGCTTATGTACAAAAACAAACCATATTGTTTCCATAGAAATCTACATACATATTCTACAAGCAAGTGTACAGGAAATACTTCAAACAGAAATATCTCAGTAAACCAACAATTGTGTCCAACTGTATTAGAACACATGTCAGTTGCTAAGTTACCTTCTTTGTTTTTGCCTCTGGCCAGATACACTAAACATCAGACAATAAGGCATGTTAACAGGCCAGAGAAACAATGAGTCAAGTACTTTAAAAGTCACATAACAGCAATAAGATTCAGCAATAAGATTCAGCAATAAGATTCAGCAATAAGATTCAGCTGATCAACAGTGAAATGCCAAGAGTTTCTTCTTCTTTCTATTTCTTCGAGCGCTCCATATCGACCACTTTGTTAACCACTCTTATGTGATCTGTGCTTTAGAGTGATTGTACGTTGTGCCATTTATGCGCCTACAAGTAGGCCAGCATATCCAATTTCTGCAACGCTTTTTATTTACTAGGGTAGCTTCCATGGGTCCCTACCTCAGCTGCCTCTTACGCTATACCTTGTAGGTTGCAGTGTTACTATTCTTTACTTGCTCCCTTGTGAGCCCCGGCAACACACAGGCATATCTAAGTTTAAATCTGATGTTGAAAATGCATGTAGGAAATATGACATGAAAATATTGCTTATTGAGTCGGCAGCACTGTGGGTAGACCCTTAGGTGCTCAACATCCCCAAGCAAATGTTAAAGGGTAAGCATGGTGATGGTTTCCATGGCTTACTGGTTAAACATACTCATTATTCTGTGGCTTATCTGTCCAGCACATATTTGATGACAAATTCTTGCCCATGTTGTATAGATTTGTCTCAAATTGTTGTGTCCATATCCAACATGCAATCATTGAGTAACACAAACATGTTTCCCTTATCCATCTTCAACATTTCAAATATAGATGTTTTTATGCAACCTGTATATACCTGTAGTCCAACCGTTTACTGTGCGCACAGCAAAAATAATTTTTGGGCCAAAGCTGGTCTTGAACCCTGAAGTTTCCATGGCATGTGGTTACTAGCGAAGTATGTTATCGACTTCACTATTGGCACCCCAGATTCCTTGTCTGATGACATTGTACAAGTGGTAAGTCCATCAAAGTCAGATGTATATAACCTTTTATTTATGTTGAAATAAAACTTGAATCTCAACACATTCGGATAACAACTCTACACATGTGTTACGTCTCTGTGTTCTCTAATATTTGTAAATAACACAACATTTACTAACAATAATTGAACTCAGAAAACTACTAGTGCAAGGGTTAATATATAAAGGTTATTTAATTAGACAAACTAATCATTTGAATTCTTAACAGACAACTGATATGTGCTATATTTGATTTTATCTACACTCATTTTAGTTTTGTTTAATTTATCCAAATAATGTCAAGTCGATGGAGGAGGATTGATCTAGCGCAGTTTCAAGTGAAAAATGAAAGAATTTACTACTGAATAGATATGTTTATTTGACTAGCCCCATACATTCTGTTCTGATACGTCAATGAAACAAACATGAGAAAGTCTTCAAGTGCTGGTGTCATTAAACATCTGGAGAATTGTGAGAGAGTGTGTGTAAGAGAGAGTGTGAGAGAAACATATGATAACATTCATTCTGTTTGTAAGAATATCTCTCAAAATCATTCACCGTAGCATACAAGTTATGAGTTATATGAGGACTATCATTATAGCACTCCATCAGTGCTCCGATCTCTGCCCTGAGCAAATCCAGCAGCATTCCGCCGCCCAATGTGCCAGTTCAATGGTGACTGATCAATCTTTTTGCATATTTAGTATGTATTTATTTTCAGGCTGTACCAAAATTGAAACCAGTCTCTCTCAATCTGGTCAACGACTGCAATTCACAACCCTGAAACTCCTCTGTTTGGAAAGACTCTCTAAATGCATTAAAAATGTCATTTGGTCCATGGCAGCTCCTGATATTGTAGCCAGCCAATCTCTCAGCTCGATCATTATCCCTGACTCCTGCATGCACAATGACAAAAATGAAGGTGATTTCTCTGATCTGCACAATGTCATGGTGACCAGTAAAGATATCGCTGTGTTGGTTTGTTAAACTTAATGATGATAATAGTTGAATGTAAGGAAGACATAGTCAAACTATGTTCATTTGTCCACAGATAATCTAGCATTGACTAAGAAGAAAGAGTGAGAGACAAAATATACATGATATATCTGCTGAAACTAATGTCTAGTCAACCTACATAGGAAATGTTAGTAACTTACCATTAAACTGTCTTCGATCTAAGATAGAGGAGAACAAACGGGGGAAGGGAGAAAATAAAAGAAAGCAGTAGTTAATTCTCAATAATTATTTGAAAATCTGGAAGGATCAAGCAAATAAAGAGATGAACACGCAATCACAAAACATCATGTAATAGCTCACAGGTACAAGAAAATCTGGGGGTTTTTTGGGGGGAACTAAAACTGTGAGAAATATCTGGCTAATTTTGACTTAATTGATGAAACAATTGAACCAGCACCCATAACGTGGAGTTCATATTGGGGGGAAATTCTAACCAAGTTTAATTAACAAATGCTGGAGTTTATATTGAGGAAAAATTCTAACCAAGTTTAACAAATGCTGGAGTTTATATTGAGGAGAAATTCTAACCAAGTTTAACAAATGCAGAAAATAGAAATGTATTCACATGAAAATTAGTTTCAACATTAATAAATCATTATTTTGTTGTTGATCTTGAACAATCAAAGTTGACAAATATCATCACAATGTTACATTTACTAAATTAATGAAGATATCTGCGTCAAATAATTCTCATGATAATTGTATGGTTGGTTGTATCATTGTTGTCCATGTCAGATGACTGTACTATTCTGTTTGATACTGGAGAAGCAGACAATTTATCTTGTCTGCTGACTATACCAGTTCATGTACAAGCTAACCACAGTCACAAAATCAAATGTGCTGACTGTAACAGTTTACATAGAAACTAACCACAGACATACAATCACATTGTGCCCACAAAACAGCAGAGCTGAAACAACCAGGACAAAGCATGGTAAGTAATACTCAACCCAGCACCAACAAACAAGACCTCAAGCACATTCAATAAACTCCCAAAAATTGTGCAATATAAAAGACCAGAAATTGTGTGTGACCAATATTTGAAATCTAGACATTTTCTTGCTTGAAATTATGTCTAAAATAAGTAGAATCACATTAAACTTGTTCTAAGCAGAACTTTGCTACTATAAGTCATTTAGAATTATTTTCTCTCATCAGTCGTCATGCTCAAATCATCAGTTAAACCTTTAATCCACCTTCTCCGCAGTCTTTCTCTTTGCAGGGATCATTTATCCCATAATGGTCTTCTCCACCCTTTGTGTCTATATGTTCAAAATACTTCCATTTTCTCATTCTTATTTGTAGCATCAGCCAGTTTTCTTTGATTTTGAGTTCTTTCTGGATAGATCTATTTGTTCTCTTCTCTGTCCATGTTTCACACTTATATGTTGCCATTGGGAATATGTATGCTCTTAGTATTGTCATCTTTGTCCTTCTCTCTATAATGATCACATTTTAATATAAATAACTTTGAAATGTCTGTTCATCTTCTTCATTCTCATTGATGGCAACCTCTGTTCATCTTCTTCATTCTCATTGATGGCAACCTCTGTTCATCTTCTTCATTCTCATTGATGACAACCTCTGTTCATCTTCTTCATTCTCATTGATGGCAACCTCTGTTCATCTTCTTCATTCTCATTGATGACAACCTCTGTTCATCTTCTTCATTCTCATTGATGGCAACCTCTGTTCCTCTTCTTCATTCTCATTGATGGCAACCTCTGTTCATCTTCTTCATTCTCATTGATGGCAACCTCTGTTCATCTTCTTCATTCTCATTGATGGCAACCTCTATTCATCTTCTTCATTCTCATTGATGGCAACCTCTGTTCATCTTCTTCATTCTCATTGATGACAACCTCTGTTCATCTTCTTCATTCTCATTGATGGCAACCTCTGTTCATCTTCTTCATTCTCATTGACGACAACCTCTGATGTCTATTCATCTTCTTCATTCTCATTGATGGCAACCTCTGTTCATCTTCTTCATTCTCATTGATGACAACCTCTGTTCATCTTCTTCATTCTCATTGATGGCAACCTCTGTTCATCTTCTTCATTCTCATTGATGGCAACCTCTGTTCATCTTCTTCATTCTCATTGATGGCAACCTCTGTTCATCTTCTTCATTCTCATTGATGGCAACCTCTGTTCATCTTCTTCATTCTCATTGATGGCAACCTCTGTTCATCTTCTTCATTCTCATTGATGGCAACCTCTATTATCTTCTTCATTCTCATTGATAGGGAACCTCTGTTCATCTTCTTCATTCTCATTGATGGCAACCTCTGTTCATCTTCTTCATTCTCATTGATGGCAACCTCTGTTCATCTTCTTCATTCTCATTGATGGCAACCTCTATTCATCTTCTTCATTCTCATTGATGGCAACCTCTGTTCATCTTCTTCATTCTCATTGATGGCAACCTCTGTTCATCTTCTTCATTCTCATTGATGGCAACCTCTATTCATCTTCTTCATTCTCATTGATGGCAACCTCTGTTCATCTTCTTCATTCTCATTGATGGCAACCTCTGTTCATCTTCTTCATTCTCATTGATGGCAACCTCTGTTCATCTTCTTCATTCTCATTGATGGCAACCTCTGTTCATCTTCTTCATTCTCATTGATGGCAACCTCTGTTCATCTTCTTCATTCTCATTGATGGCAACCTCTATTCATCTTCTTCATTCTCATTGATGGCAACCTCTGTTCATCTTCTTCATTCTCATTGATGGCAACCTCTGTTCATCTTCTTCATTCTCATTGATGGCAACCTCTGTTCATCTTCTTCATTCTCATTGATGGCAACCTCTGTTCATCTTCTTCATTCTCATTGATGGCAACCTCTGTTCATCTTCTTCATTCTCATTGATGGCAACCTCTGTTCATCTTCTTCATTCTCATTGATGACAACCTCTGTTCATCTTCTTCATTCTCATTGATGGCAACCTCTGTTCATCTTCTTCATTCTCATTGATAGCAACCTCTGATGTCTATTCATCTTCTTCATTCTCATTGATGGCAACCTCTGATGTCTATTCATCTTCTTCATTCTCATTGACGACAACCTCTGATGTCTGTTCATCTTCTTCATTCTCATTGATGGCAACCTCTGATGGATAAACCTGGTTATTTTCTCTTTGTCTCATGGTTTCTATGTTGTCCAGTTTTAGTGTTGAACAAATAGAGCTAAATGTAGACAGACAAACTTATTGTTATGTTACTGATGTCAGCAGACAAACTTATTGTTATGTTACTGATGTCAGCAGACAAACTTATTGTTATGTTACTGATGTCAGCAGACAAACTTATTGTTATGTTACTGATGTCACTGCTATAAAGAATCAAATCTGATTGTTTACATTGCAAAACTTGCAAAGAAAATCTTGGTTACAGTTCAGAGAAAATGCTATGAGACACACTTGCACCTCGTTACTAGACGGAGAAAGCTTACCTTCTTGAAAACTTGTAGAAGCTCTAGTTTGAGTATCTGGGACTGTATTGTTCTTGTGACCATGGTTCTTCTTTCCAAAATTGGGCAATGAAGAAGTTCTATTCAAATATTCAATATTATATGTCAAACACAACTGCAACTATTGTTATAAACAACACACACAGCACATACAACTGCAACTATTGTTATAAACAACACACACAGCACATACAACTGCAACTATTGTTATAAACAACACACAGCACATACAACTGCAACTATTGTTATAAACAACACACACAGCACATACAACTATTATTATAGTCAATCTCACAACATTATATGTCAAACAGACAAGAAAGACTATATATAGACAAATAATGGGTAGCCAGGAATCAAACCCACACATTCTATAACCTGTACATTCTCTTTATCAAAATAAGAGCATTGTTAACAAAAGTATTGGGACCGTAATTATTTCCACTGGAAACAAATGCAGAAACTAAGGTACAGTCATCACGATGGAGACCAGTCATCACGATGGAGACCAGTCATCACGATGGAGACCAGTCATCACGATGGAGACCAGTCAATGCGATGGAGACCAGTCATCACGATGGAGACCAGTCATTGCGATGGAGACCAGTCATCACGATGGAGACCAGTCATCACGATGGAGACCAGTCATCACGATGGAGACCAGTCATTATTCCAGAGAAAAAAAAGCAAGGAATTTGCACAGCAATGTCATAGGCATGTCAGCAATTTTCTTTGACTCTCATGGGGTGCTGTATCTCAAACATGCACCACAAGGTCAAAACATTACTAAACAGTATTATCTGGAGGTTATCCAACACCTTATTGAGGCTGTGTGACACAAATGAACAGACGTGTTAGCAAAGGGAACTTGGCAGCTTCATCATGACATCACATCCACCAATTCTTTGCTTCTGATTCAAACTTTCATGAGCAAACACTAAATTTATGTGTGCTCTATTAGACTCCCGACATGGCTCCTTGTAATTTTGTATTGTTCCTCAAACTGAAAATGTTACTGAAAGTCATCTGATTTATGTAACCAGAAGACATTATGTGAAACACGATGGCAAAGCTATACTCTATTCTAAAAAGATTTTTCTGAAATGCTTGCAGCAATGGGTGGGACTACTGGAAGAAGTGTGTGTGCAGTCACAAGACAATTTCTCTCTAACATAGGCCATCTTTTGTCTCGGTATCTGTCTCATTCTTGTTATCTATCACATTATCTTGATCTCTCTCTGTTCTGCTGTCATAGAGAAATGTACATAGCAATGCTACATTGACTTGGTCTCCCTCTACTCTGATGGCATAGAGAAATGTACATAGCATTGCTACATTGACAACATGTTTGGTGACAAAGACAAAAATACCTGGCAAAAGGTGGCTCAGCTCTGTGGATGTTCCCACTGGCTTCATAAGCCTCATTCTGGCACCTGCCACTAGTGACAAGTAAAAGATAAGTAGTTCAGGATGATAGCATGAAAAAAACACATTAAATCGAGATGCGTCAGGTCACATGTGACTTATACATCAATACTTGAACTACATGTGATTTATACATCAATACTTGAACTACATGTGACTTATACATCAATACTTGAACTACATGTGATTTATACATCAATACTTGAACTACATGTGATTTATACATCAATACTTGAACTACATGTGATTTATACATCAATACTTGAACTACATGTGATTTATTCATCAATACTTGAACTACATGTGATTTATTCAATGATAAAACATGTAAAAACAAAGTACTGTAGTTTTACAAAGCACAAAAATAATGTACAACGATGTTTCGACTAAAAGGCCTTTATCCAATATGATCTACAGATAGATAGATAGATGACAGACAGACATATAAATAGATAGATAGATAGACAGACAGATAAATAGAAGCTTCTCTAAAACAATGAATCATAGTACAATACTGAAGAATATCTCAATTTGATTATTTTTACCTGAATCTAAATTTAGATCCTCGAGAAAACAGATTTCCTCCTGACCTAACCTTTGGTGCTGCAGTTGATGTTGTCAATCTGAGGACAAACCAAACAAATGATTCAAACACAGTGTGTACTGTCCACAGAGATATAGTGACCAGCTGACCAAGTTCAAACACAGTGTGTACTGTCCACTGTCTACATAGAGATATAGTGACCAGCTGACCAAGTTCAAATACAGTGTGTACTGTCCACATAGAGATATAGTAACCAGCTGACCAAGTTCAAACACAGTGTGTACTGTCCACTGTCTACATAGAGATATAGTGACCAGCTGACCAAGTTCAAACACAGTGTGTACTGTCTACATAGAGATATAACGACCAGCTGACCAAGTTCAAACACAGTGTGTACTGTCCACTGTCTACATAGAGATATAGTGACCAGCTGACCAAGTTCAAACACAGTGTGTACTGTCCACTGTCTACATAGAGATATAGTGACCAGCTGACCAAGTTCAAACACAGTGTGTACTGTCTACATAGAGATATAGTGACCAGCTGACCAAGTTCAAACACAGTGTGTACTGTCTACATAGAGATATAGTGATCAGCTGACCAAGTTCAAACACAGTGTGTACTGTCTACATAGAGATATAACGACCAGCTGACCAAGTTCAAACACAGTGTGTACTGTCCACATAGAGATATAGTGACCAGCTGACCAAGTTCAAACACAGTGTCCACTGTCTACATAGAGATATAGTGATCAGCTGACCAAGTTCAAACACAGTGTCCACTGTCTACATAGAGATATAGTGATCAGCTGACCAAGTTCAAACACAGTGTCCACTGTCTACATAGAGATATAGTGATCAGCTGACCAAGTTCAAACACAGTGTGTACTGTCCACATAGAGATATAGTGACCAAGTTCAAACAAGCAACTAAATATTCAAATATATTGTGAACTATGTTGACATGAAAGTGCTGGTATGATTGTATTGAACACAGTGGGAACTAGAAAAGTGAGAACTAGACAAGTGGGGAACTAGACAAGTGGGGAACTAGACAAATGGGGAACTAGACAAATGGGGAACTAGACAAGTGGGGAACTATACAAGTGGTAACTATACAAGTGGGGAACTAGACAAGAGGGAACTAGACAAGAGGGAACTAGACAAGTGGGGAACTAGACAAGTGGGGAACTAGACAAGTGGTGAACTAGACAAGTGGTAACTAGACAAGTGGGGAACTAGACAAGAGGGAACTAGACAAGTGGGGAACTAGACAAATGGTAACACAGTGCTTTCATTTCTGTTTATATATATATATATACTCTATTCATAAATAAATCAATGTTACCTTTCAACTTCTTTGAACCCTACTCCACAATGTGTACACATTTTTATATATCAACTTGACCTCACACAGGCAAGCAGTAACAACAACAAATATTACAAAAGTCACATGTATCAAGTGATTGTTTGTCAGTCATAAACCACAGCCCACATGGAATAGAGTTAATTGAATCAAGTGACTGTTTGCTGACAGCTACAGTACACTCCAGCTACAGTACACTCCAGCTACAGTAAGACTCACGTAAAGAACAGCTGCTGTTCAACAGTGCATCTCCACAAGTACTTGGCCGCAGGAGCTGTCTGACACTTGTAGCCAATCGCTTGATGTTTCTGCAGACAGGAATTCAACATTCATCAACTCAGAAATAACATATTTTCATTGCCTCATTCATCATCATTATCATGATGGAGACTAGATTTAATCTTACATTCAGTTTAACATAATGTAGACATTATATTCTTATAGTTTAAGGTCAGATCAAACTCCTCAATGTAAATTTTGAGAATCCAGAATTTATTTATGATTCTAAATTATCAACTTGATGTTAAACTTACATTTTTTTTAA
This sequence comes from Arion vulgaris, assembly GCA_020796225.1. NCBI lineage: Eukaryota > Metazoa > Mollusca > Gastropoda > Stylommatophora > Arionidae > Arion > Arion vulgaris. The sequence goes on from CM036756.1 coordinate 89,875,280, forward strand.
AAATCAAAGCATGTATATTCTATGCAATTATTGTTAATATAGTGGTTTTTTAAATCCAAAAATACACAAAAAGCAACCTTGTCAAATACAGGATATTAGTTTACTGAGGTTAGCGCTATCGAAATGTTAGATTTTATACCCACATTTTTGTTAATACAAATTCATATTTTAAAACCCAAAAGTCTGGAGTATGAGATATCCTCTTACATGAGACATAAAAACTATTTAATGAATTCTAATAAAAGTGGTAGCGGATCAATACATTTGCTTAAGGTAGAAGTGTGAAAGTTTTTACAGTTATCCTTACAGTAGTTTTTGAAAAATATTGTAAAAATCAACTTACATTTATGGAAAATAATTTTCAGACAATGCAAAAAAAACAACAACATATTTTCAAATATTGACCATATTGCAAATCATGAGGAATGTTACAGAAGATAGCGGAAAAGAACAATATGTTCCTTTTATAATCGGAGGAAGAGAAATACCTGAACTACGATACGCTGACGATACAGTGTTACTGTCAACATCACAAAAAGGGATTGAGAAATTATTAGGGAAGTGAAAGATAAAAGCGAAAAACAAAATATATATCTCAATGTGGCTAAACAAAAATAATGACAAGAGATAAAACGAACATGACAAAAGATATTTTTATCAACGGAGAGAAAGTAGAAAATGTGAACAGTTTTGAATATCTTGGTTCACTGCTAACAACAGATGGAAATGGGATGAAGGAAATTAAAAGAAGAACAAACATGGCTTTACAAAAAATTAAACAACTCAAAACAGTATGGAACGGAACTGATAAGAAAACAAAGATCAGAATACTAAGAGCATGCATATTCCCAGTGGCAACGTGTGGGTGTGAAGCATGGACATTTAATAAAGCAGTGGAAAAACATATATGTGCTTTTGAATATAAGTGTTACAGAAGAGTCCTTCGTATATCTTGGACAGAGAAAAGAACAAATAGATCTATCCAGAAAGAACTCAAAATCAAAGAAAACTGTCTGATGCTAGAGATAAGAAAGAGAAAATTGAGATATTTCGGACATATAAAGAGACATGAAGGGCTGGAGAAGACCATCATGGAGGGAGGCATACCGGCACAGAAGAGAAGATGAAGACCACGGAGAAGATGGATTGAGGATGTGACTGATGGTTTGAACATGACGGCTGCAGAGGCGGGACATCTGGCCTATGAGAGAGAAATTCTGGAGGACTGTTGGGGTGGCAAAGTTCTGCTCAGGACTAGCTATTTGATGATGATGATGACCATATTACTTTACTTTAGTCCGATCGCCTACGGTGATCCTGTAGTCTGATCACCTACGGTGATCCTGTAGTCTGATCGCCTACGGTGATCCAATAGTCCGATCGCCTACTATGATCCTGTAGTTCGATCGCCTACTATGATCCTGTAGTCCGATCACCTACGGTGATCAATATTCGATGCCTACTATGATCCTGTAGTTCGATCGCCTACTATGATCCTGTAGTCCGATCGCCTACTATGATCCTGTAGTTCGATCGCCTACTATGATCCTGTAGTTCGATCGCCTACTATGATCCTGTAGTTCGATCGCATACTATGATCCTGTAGTTCGATCGCCTACTATGATCCTGTAGTTCGATCGCCTACTATGATCCTGTAGTCCGATCGCCTACTATGATCCTGTAGTCCGATCGCCTACTATGATCTTATAGTTCGATCGCCTACTATGATCCTGTAGTTCGATCGCCTACTATGATCCTGTAGTTCGATCGCCTACTATGATCCTGTAGTTCGATCGCCTACTATGATCCTGTAGTCCGATCACCTACGGTGATCCAATATTCCGATCGCCTACTATGATCCTGTAGTTCGATCGCCTAATATGATCCTGTAGTCCGATCGCCTACTATGATCCTGTAGTTCGATCGCCTACTATGATCCTGTAGTTCGATCGCCTACTATGATCCTGTAGTTCGATCGCATACTATGATCCTGTAGTTCGATCGCCTACTATGATCCTGTAGTTCGATCGCCTACTATGATCCTGTAGTCCGATCGCCTACTATGATCCTGTAGTCCGATCGCCTACTATGATCTTATAGTTCGATCGCCTACTATGATCCTGTAGTTCGATCGCCTACTATGATCCTGTAGTTCGATCGCCTACTATGATCCTGTAGTTCGATCGCCTACTATGATCCTGTAGTCCGATCGCCTACTATGATCTTATAGTTCGATCGCCTACTATGATCTTGTAGTCCGATCGCCTACTATGATCCTGTAGTTCAATCGCCTATGGTGATCCTGTAGTTCCATCGCCTATGGTGATCCTGTAGTTCGATCGCCTACTATGATCCTGTAGTTCGATCGCCTACTATGATCCTGTAGTTCGATCGCCTACTATGATCCTGTAGTTCGATCGCCTACTATGATCCTGTAGTTCGATCGCCTACTATGATCCTGTAGTCCGATCGCCTACTATGATCCTGTAGTCCGATCGCCTACTATGATCTTATAGTTCGATCGCCTACTATGATCCTGTAGTTCGATCGCCTACTATGATCCTGTAGTTCGATCGCATACTATGATCCTGTAGTTCGATCGCCTACTATGATCCTGTAGTCCGATCGCCTACTATGATCTTATAGTTCGATCGCCTACTATGATCTTATAGTCCGATCGCCTACTATGATCCTGTAGTTCAATCGCCTATGGTGATCCTGTAGTTCGATCGCCTACTATGATCCTGTAGTTCGATCGCCTACTATGATCCTGTAGTTCGATCGCCTACGGTGATCATGTAATCCAATCGCCTACTGTGTGCACATTGAAAATTGTTGTCCCAAATTGGCCTCAAATGCCAGCATGAACCACACAATAAACTCCACATAACAATGATGATGTTTTCTCCTGGCTACACAAAGTTTTCTCACAGACAAGTTCATATTTCTTGACTTCTAGTTTAAGTGTGCACAATCTTTCTATTCTGTATTGTTAAAGTACATTACAATTTGTCACCTGGCTACACAAAGCTGTCTGAGAAAATAAGTAATTTTTAATAACTTCTTGATTAAATGTGTAGATTTTCTCTTTATTCTGTACTCTAGACAAATATCACAATCTAGACAACTCTTAACTAGACAAATATCACAATCTAGACAACTCTTTAACTAGACAAATATCACAATCTAGACAACTCTTTAACTAGACAAATATCACAATCTAGACAACTCTTAACTAGACAAATATCACAATCTAGACAACTTTTTAACTAGATAAATATCACAATCTAGACAACTCTTTAACTAGACAAATATCACAATCTAGACAACTCTTAACTAGACAAATATCACAATCTAGACAACTCTTTAACTAGACAAATATCACAATCTAGACAACTCTTAACTAGACAAATATCACAATCTAGACAACTCTTAACTAGACAAATATCACAATCTAGACAACTCTTAACTAGACAAATATCACAATCTAGACAACTCTTAACTAGACAAATATCACAATCTAGACAACTCTTTAACTAGACAAATATCACAATCTAGACAACTCTTTAACTAGACAAATATCACAATCTAGACAACTCTTAACTAGACAACTCTTAACTAGACAAATATCACAATCTAGACAACTCTTTAACTAGACAAATATCACAATCTAGACAACTCTTTAACTAGACAAATATCACAATCTAGACAACTCTTAACTAGACAAATATCACAATCTAGACAACTCTTAACTAGACAAATATCACAATCTAGACAACTCTTAACTAGACAAATATCACAATCTAGACAAAGGACAAAGGTAAACTTTGGAAATGGACAAAAGTCCAAAAATATGGTGAAATGTCAACAGTCCTACACACACTATGCTGCGGAGACTCCTGACGTAATAAAAATAGATTTAGACATCGCCATTGGTTGAAAGCAGAGCTGGCATGCAGGGACAGAGGTCATTACTATGTGTGTTCAATCAAACATAAATATGTGCACATGTGTCATAATACAAAACTGAAAAATTGTCAGTCTTGATAAGTCGAATGTCGACTTATAGGAAGTTGAACTTATATAAATGATATATATATATATATATATATATATACAATTTGATAGCCACCAAAGTTATGATATTAACATGTATCAGACAATCTGACACACATTACAAAATAATTTTTAGTAATCTGAGGTTAAACCGAAACAGAATTCAAACCAAGCAGGACATCGCTGCTAAATTGGGACAATCCCAGCCAAACCAAAATGTATGATAATTCCACTAATAGATTGATGCCTAACAAATAACTGGGTGGCGACACCTTTGACCTGATAAACTGTGCATGCAAAATTTCAAGTTATATACAAAATTGACCAATGATACTGCAAGGTTTATATTATAATTAGCTACAATTTTCATAAATATGTCAAGGACAAAGCAAGCAGTGTAAATGTCTGCTGTACCCAGAGCTCAAGAACTATATGTACTGTACCCAGAGCTCAAGAACTATATGTGATGTACCCAGAGCTCAAGAACTATATGTACTGTACCCAGAGCTCAAGAACTATATGTACTGTACCCAGAGCTCAAGAACTATATGTGCTGTACCCAGAGCTCAAGAACTATATGTAGCTGATTTACCCCAGAGCTCAAGAACTATATGTGATGTACCCAGAGCTCAAGAACTATATGTACTGTACCCAGAGCTCAAGAACTATATGTACTGTACCCAGAGCTCAAGAACTATATGTGATGTACCCAGAGCTCAAGAACTATATGTGATGTACCCAGAGCTCAAGAACTATATGTGATGTACCCAGAGCTCAAGAACTATATGTGATGTACCCAGAGCTCAAGAACTATATGTGATGTACCCAGAGCTCAAGAACTATATGTGATGTACCCAGAGCTCAAGAACTATATGTACTGTACCCAGAGCTCAAGAACTATATGTACTGTACCCAGAGCTCAAGAACTATATGTATGTACCCAGAGCTCAAGAACTATATGTACTGTACCCAGAGCTCAAGAACTATATGTACTGTACCCAGAGCTCAAGAACTATATGTGATGTACCCAGAGCTCAAGAACTATATGTGATGTACCCAGAGCTCAAGAACTATATGTACTGTACCCAGAGCTCAAGAACTATATGTACTGTACCCAGAGCTCAAGAACTATATGTGCTGTACCCAGAGCTCAAGAACTATATGTGTCAACTATGTTTTACACATTGGTATTGAGAGTATCATAACATAGTCGATGTGTCATGCTTGATTGAGGGGGTAATAGATTAGTGGCATGCTTGATTGAAGGGGGTAATAGATTAGTGGCATGCTTGATTGAAAGGGGGTGTAATAGATTAGTGGCATGCTTGATTGAAGGGGGTGTAATAGATTAGTGACATGCTTGATTGAAGGGGGTGTAATAGATTAGTGACATGCTTGATTGAAGGGTGTGTGTAATAGATTAGTGACATGCTTGGTGGGAGAGCAGTGGTAGTAGAGTGATTTGAATAATTATATTCCTCAGACAATGAAACAAATAGCATCAGCAAAGAGAATAATGAAGAAAATAATGAAGAGATACATCAAGACTAGTCATGTCAATACAAGTAACAAAGAAAGAGAGACAGTTTTTTAATGCTACATGCAGAGGAGAATTTTGCTATTGACAATAAGTGAATGCTCAAAAATCAAAAATAAATAATTGGAAGTGAATTGAGATGTAGTCAAACATAAGAGTGCTAAAAGTACCATCTGGATATCCAGAATGAAGAATGAAGGTCAAGTAAAGCCAACAGAGAAATGTAGTTAATTATACAGATGAGATTTGGGTGGAGAGGGTTCTGTGGCAACACCAGTTTAGCGTTTGTCTTGCATTCTGATGGCCGTTGGTTCCAATTTGGACCATGTCGTTCTGTTTGAAAGTGCATTATTTCTCATCCATTCAGATTGTTGCCTTAACTGCAGAGTTTGTGCTTTGTACAATACTCTTGTCAGGTGGCATATTATTTCTAGGAGAGTGACCGAGTCATAAGGTGAAGCCGGTGCAATGAAGTCAATCCTTCACTTTTACAACTCTTTTATAAGCAGACGACATTTCTACTGATTTAATTACTTCCCTTGAAGAGATAGTAGCAGGAAGACAATTGATAAAACAATGACAAAATATAGCAAAAATATTTTGTCATTGTTTTTGTAATTTGTAAAACTACAGTACTTTGTGATTACGTGTTTTGCCAATCAAATAGTTTTACTGCAGTCTCATCTATTTTGTGAATATGAAGACAATTGATGGAAACAGAGAATTATAGAAATAAAAGATACATGTTTAGTATTATGGAAGAATGTCAACAACATAGCTGTTTAACAGGCATAGGACATTCTGGAGCATCACATGATTGTCTGTACAGAGTACAATGACACATCAGTCAGATGTGCATGTTAGAAAATGACTGTGTGTATGTGATCCAGCACATCTTGTGTGTACTGAGTGTGTGAGTATATTGTGTATCATTATCAGTAAACTTTTAGTTGTCCTAGAGCCCCCCACAATCAACGATCATCAATCAAATGTCAAGATACTGAGTTGTTCTATTAAGATCTAGTTCCTCAAGACTACCATGCAGTGTAGTGAAACAAAATATCCAGCTGATTAATGCACACACACACAGTAGACACAAGTGGTGTGTTAACAGTGTTCACTACATCCAAGGAAAGTGCAGCACAGGAGGTTGATTATTACTACATCCAAGGCAGCACAGGACAAGAGAAATAACAAAGACATGAGAAATGACAAGACACATGATAAAAAAATGACAAAGACACATGATAAACAAAATGACAGAGAGATATGAGAAGAGAAATGGCAAAGCATAAGATAAGAGTACTGAAAACAACTGTGAAATTACCAAATAGAAGCAATAATAGAAATACAGGAGAAATGTCTTGATGACACATTATACATGGACAAGAGAAATGTCCAGTGGTCATGTCTGACACATTATACATGGACAAGAGAAATGTCATGTCTGACACATTATATCTGGACAAGAGAAATGTCCAGTGGTCATGTCTGACACATTATATATGGACAAGAGAAATGTCATGTCTGACACATTATATATGGACAAGAGAAATGTCATGTTTGACACATTATATACGGACAGGAGAAATGTCATGTTTGACACATTATATATGGACAAGAGAAATGTCATGTTTGACACATTATATATGATGGAAACTATTGATGGGTAGAAAATAAATGTCAGTACAAAGAGTGAGACGCAAAAGTGTGTCACATGTCGGCTGGAGGGGAGCTGGGTCAGGGCAGATGACTTGAATTAGGCTATAAACAATAAAAGACCCCACTCCAACACCATAATAAATATTTCTAAGATATACAGTATATCCCAGGATATCCCTTTGGTGACAATAATACTTTGATTTACATTGGGTATCCTGATGCAAGAGAACACCTGCAACGATAGTCACCATGGAGATATGATCAGGTGTTACAAACTTAAGATTCAGTCAATCAGAGATAGAGAGAGACAAATATTGTTTAACTTGACAGCTGTCTATCAAGAGAAAATTAGACTGTTCAACATAAATATAAACTTGACCCTAATTTATGATTCTAAACGAAGAAATGTGATCATGCTTTTCTTCTTTCTTTCTTTACTCTCGGACATCAACTTGGAAGTTTGTTCAAGGAAATTAGTAGTCTGTCAGTAGGTTGTCAAAATCTCCAAATAGAAATTTTGATATTTCAGCTACTCTGAGAAACTGTTTGCCTGTGTGCAGACAAATCTTATACCAGCGGCAGCTGAGCTTACACTACTACCTGATTTTATGGTCATTCCCTTTCAATCCATACCCGCTTTGCCAGACTACATTACAACAATGTTTCCAGTGTCACTACATGGAGGTGGACTAGATCTTGGCCAGTACCAGTTCGCTGACTTGGCTGCTGTTTTGTCACTACATTTCACTGCACCTTTCACCCCCTCTCCTTAGAGATGAAAATAACTGATAGCCTCTAATATTATTTAACAAATTTATTGTTACCATAGTAAAATAAAGTCAGTAGATGAGTTACAAGCAGACATTAAACATGCACACAGACTTCACTGTGTTCTCTCATCAGATTATTACAAGCAGACATTAAACATGCACACAGACTTTACTGTGTTCTCTCATCAGATTATTACAAGCAGACATTAAACATGCACACAGACTTCACTGTGTTCTCTCATCAGATTATTACAAGTAGACATTAAACATGTATACAGACTTCACTGTGTTCTCTCATCAGATTATTACAAGCAGGCATTAAACATGCATACAGACTTCACTCTCATCAAATTATCACAAGCAGGCATTAAACATGCACACAGACTTCCCTGTGTTCTCTCATCAGATTATCACAAGCAGACATTAAACATGCACACAGACTTCACTCTCATCAGATTATTACAAGCAGACACTAAACATGCACACAGACTTCACTGTGTTCTCTCATCAGATTATTACAAGCAGACATTAAACATGCATACAGACTTCACTCTCATCAGATTATTACAAGCAGACATTAAACATGCATACAGACTTCACTCTCATCAGATTATTACAAGCAGACATTAAACATGTTCTCTCATCAGATTATTACAAGCAGACATTAAACATGCATACAGACTTCACTCTCATCAGATTATTACAAGCAGACATTAAACATGTTCTCTCATCAGATTATTACAAGCAGACATTAAACATGCATACAGACTTCACTCTCATCAGATTATTACAAGCAGACACTAAACATGCACACAGACTTCACTGTGTTCTCTCATCAGATTATTACAAGCAGACATTAAACATGCACACAGACTTCACTCTCATCAGATTATTACAAGCAGACATTAAACATGCATACAGACTTCACTCTCATCAGATTATTACAAGCAGACATTAAACATGTTCTCTCATCAGATTATCACAAGAAGAAATCTTCATACCAATTCATAAAGTTCAAGAGATAACAGTTCATGCCCAGATTTTTATATCAAAGTTCAATAAGGCACAATGTAACATATACATGCTTCTTCCACCCCACGACATGCAAAATAATGATTCCAACAATAGTTTTCATATCTTAAGTTGACAAGAACCGACAGTGCGTTACTGTAAATAACATTCAATGATGGTCTTTCTGTCTTCAAATTGTGTACAACTTTGATCATGAGACAACCTTGTCTTATTGTTTCAATACAACATCTTGGAAATATATCATTTGATTTGATCTTCTGCCTTTAAGTAAGAGATATATATATACTTGAACAATTGGAATCTTTGTTGTTTTTCAATCTACACAGTTTACTACAGGATCTTAATGAACAATTGGAATCTTTGTTGTCTTTCAATCTACACAGTTTACTACAAGATCTTAATGAACAATTGGAATCTTTGTTGTTTTTCAATCTACACAGTTTACTACAAGATCTTAATGAACAATTGGAATCTGTGTTGTCTTTCAATCTACACAGTTTACTACAAGATCTTAATGAACAATTGGAATCTTTGTTGTTTTTCAATCTACACAGTTTACTACAAGATCTTAATGAACAATTGGAATCTTTGTTGTCTTTCAATCTACACAGTTTACTACAAGATCTTAATGAACAATTGGAATCTTTGTTGTCTTTCAATCTACACAGTTTACTACAAGATCTTAATGAACAATTGGAATTTGTTGTCTTTCAATCTACACAGTTTACTACAGGATCTTAATGAACAATTGGAATCTTTGTTGTCTTTCAATCTACACAGTTTACTACAGGATCTTAATGAACAATTGGAATCTTTGTTGTTTTTCAATCTACACAGTTTACTACAGGATCTTAATGAACAATTGGAATCTTTGTTGTTTTTCAATCTACACAGTTTACTACAAGATCTTAATGAACAATTGGAATCTTTGTTGTTTTCAATCTCACAGTTTACTACAAGATCTTAATGAACAATTGGAATCTTTGTTGTTTTTCAATCTACACAGTTTACTACAAGATCTTAATGAACAATTGGAATTTGTTGTCTTTCAATCTACACAGTTTACTACAGGATCTTAATGAACAATTGGAATCTTTGTTGTCTTTCAATCTACACAGTTTACTACAAGATCTTAATGAACAGACAACACAATGATCACAGTTTACTACAAGATCTTAATGAACAATTGGAATCTTTGTTGTCTTTCAATCTACACAGTTTACTACAAGATCTTAATGAACAATTGGAATCTTTGTTGTTTTTCAATCTACACAGTTTACTACAGGATCTTAATGAACAATTGGAATCTTTGTTGTCTTTCAATCTACACAGTTTACTACAAGATCTTAATGAACAATTGGAATCTTTGTTGTCTTTCAATCTACACAGTTTACTACAAGATCTTAATGAACAATTGGAATCTTTGTTGTCTTTCAATCTACACAGTTTACTACAAGATCTTAATGAACAATTGGAATCTTTGTTGTCTTTCAATCTACACAGTTTACTACAAGATCTTAATGAACAATTGGAATCTTTGTTGTCTTTCAATCTACACAGTTTACTACAAGATCTTAATGAACAATTGGAATCTTTGTTGTCTTTCAATCTACACAGTTTACTACAAGATCTTAATGAACAATTGGAATCTTTGTTGTCTTTCAATCTACACAGTTTACTACAGGATCTTAATGAACAATTGGAATCTTTGTTGTCTTTCAATCTACACAGTTTACTACAAGATCTTAATGAACAATTGGAATTTGTTGTCTTTCAATCTACACAGTTTACTACAGGATCTTAATGAACAATTGGAATCTTTGTTGTCTTTCAATCTACACAGTTTACTACAAGATCTTAATGAACAGACAACACAATGATCACAGTTTACTACAAGATCTTAATGAACAATTGGAATCTTTGTTGTCTTTCAATCTACACAGTTTACTACAAGATCTTAATGAACAATTGGAATCTTTGTTGTTTTTCAATCTACACAGTTTACTACAAGATCTTAATGAACAATTGGAATCTTTGTTGTCTTTCAATCTACACAGTTTACTACAAGATCTTAATGAACAATTGGAATCTTTGTTGTCTTTCAATCTACACAGTTTACTACAAGATCTTAATGAACAATTGGAATCTTTGTTGTCTTTCAATCTACACAGTTTACTACAAGATCTTAATGAACAATTGGAATCTTTGTTGTCTTTCAATCTACACAGTTTACTACAGGATCTTAATGAACAATTGGAATCTTTGTTGTCTTTCAATCTACACAGTTTACTACAAGATCTTAATGAACAATTGGAATCTTTGTTGTTTTTCAATCTACACAGTTTACTACAAGATCTTAATGAACAATTGGAATCTTTGTTGTTTTTCAATCTACACAGTTTACTACAAGATCTTAATGAACAATTGGAATTTGTTGTCTTTCAATCTACACAGTTTACTACAAGATCTTAATGAACAATTGGAATCTGTGTTGTCTTTCAATCTACACAGTTTACTACAAGATCTTAATGAACAGACAACACAATGATCACAGTTTACTACAAGATCTTAATGAACAATTGGAATCTTTGTTGTCTTTCAATCTACACAGTTTACTACAAGATCTTAATGAACAGACAACACAATGATCACAGTTTACTACAAGATCTTAATGAACAATTGGAATCTTTGTTGTCTTTCAATCTACACAGTTTACTACAGGATCTTAATGAACAATTGGAATCTTTGTTGTCTTTCAATCTACACAGTTTACTACAAGATCTTAATGAACAATTGGAATCTTTGTTGTTTTTCAATCTACACAGTTTACTACAAGATCTTAATGAACAATTGGAATCTTTGTTGTCTTTCAATCTACACAGTTTACTACAAGATCTTAATGAACAATTGGAATCTTTGTTGTCTTTCAATCTACACAGTTTACTACAAGATCTTAATGAACAATTGGAATCTTTGTTGTCTTTCAATCTACACAGTTTACTACAAGATCTTAATGAACAATTGGAATCTTTGTTGTCTTTCAATCTACACAGTTTACTACAAGATCTTAATGAACAGACAAAACAATGATCACAGTTTACTACAAGATCTTAATGAACAATTGGAATCTTTGTTGTCTTTCAATCTACACAGTTTACTACAAGATCTTAATGAACAATTGGAATCTTTGTTGTTTTTCAATCTACACAGTTTACTACAAGATCTTAATGATACTAGACAAACACAATGTCCAGTTTACTAGAAGATCTTGATGAACAATTGGAATCTTTGCTGTCTTTAAACTACATTTACTACAGGATCTTAAATGAACAATTGGAATCTTTTTTTTCAATCTACAATTTATTTACAAGATCTTAATGAACAGACAACACAATGATTCACAGTTTACTCACAGATCTTAATGAACAATTGAATCTTTGTGTCTTTCAATCTCACAGATTATACAAGACTTAATGAACAATGGGAATCTTTGTTGTTTCAATCTACACAGTTTACTAAAAGGACTTAATGAACAATTGGAATCTTATGTTTTCAATCTAACAGTTTACTACAAGATCTTAATGAACAATTGGAATCTTTGATTTGTCTTTCAATCTACACAGTTTACTACAAGATTTAATGAAAAACTTGGAATCTTTTGTTGTCTTTCAATCTACACAGTTACTCAAAGATCTTAATGATCAATTGGAATTTGTGCTTTTAACTGCTACAGTTTACTACAAGATCTTAATGAGACAATTGGAATCTTGTTGTCTTTCAATCTACACATTTACATACAAGATCTTAATGAAAATTGGAATCTTTTTTCTTCAATCTACAGTTTACAAGGATCTTAACTGCAACAATTGGAATCTTTGTTTCTTTCAATCTACACTAACTACTACAAGATTTAATGAACAGATTGAATCATTGTAGTTTTCAATCTCACAGATTATTACAAGATCTTAACTGAACAGATTGAATCTTTGTTGTTTTTCAATCTCACAGTTTACAAAGATCTTAATGAACAATTGGAATTTAGTTGATCGTTCAATCTACCAGTTTATACAAGTTCTAATGAACAATTGAATCTGTGTTGTCTTCCAATCTCACAGTTTACTACAAGATCTTAATGATTCAACAAATCATGATCACAGTTGACTAGCAAGATCTTAATGAACAATTGGAATCTTATGTGTCTTTCATCTACACAGTTTACTACAAGATCTTAATGAACAGACAACCAATGATCATTTTCTACAAGATCTTGAACAATTGAATCTTTGTTTGTCTTTCAATCTACACAGTTTACTACAGGATCTTAATGAACAATTGGAATCTTTGTTGTCTTTCAATCTACACAGTTTACTACAAGATCTTAATGAACAATTGGAATCTTTGTTGTTTTTCAATCTACACAGTTTACTACAAGATCTTAATGAACAATTGGAATCTTTGTTGTCTTTCAATCTACACAGTTTACTACAAGATCTTAATGAACAATTGGAATCTTTGTTGTCTTTCAATCTACACAGTTTACTACAAGATCTTAATGAACAATTGGAATCTTTGTTGTCTTTCAATCTACACAGTTTACTACAAGATCTTAATGAACAATTGGAATCTTTGTTGTTTTTCAATCTACACAGTTTACTACAAGATCTTAATGAACAATTGGAATCTTTGTTGTCTTTCAATCTACACAGTTTACTACAAGATCTTAATGAACAATTGGAATCTTTGTTGTCTTTCAATCTACACAGTTTACTACAAGATCTTAATGAACAATTGGAATCTGTGTTGTCTTTCAATCTACACAGTTTACTACAAGATCTTAATTGAATCAGTCAATCTATCACAGTTTACTACAAGATCTTAATGAACAATTGGAATCTTTGTTGTCTTTCAATCTACACAGTTTACTACAAGATCTTAATGAACAGAACTAAACAATGATCACAGTTTACTACAAGATCTTAATGAACAATTGGAATCTTTGTTGTCTTTCAATCTACACAGTTTACTACAGGATCTTAATGAACAATTGGAATCTTTGTTGTTTTTCAATCTACACAGTTTACTACAAGATCTTAATGAACAGACAAAACAATGATCACAGTTTACTACAAGATCTTAATGAACAATTGGAATCTTTGTTGTCTTTCAATCTACACAGTTTACTACAAGATCTTAATGAACAATTGGAATCTTTGTTGTCTTTCAATCTACACAGTTTACTACAAGATCTTAATGAACAATTGGAATCTTTGTTGTTTTTCAATCTACACAGTTTACTACAAGATCTTAATGAACAATTGGAATCTTTGTTGTCTTTCAATCTACACAGTTTACTACAAGATCTTAATGAACAATAAATCAATGATCTACAGATTACTACAAGATCTTAATGAACAATTGGAATCTTTGTTGTCTTTCAATCTACACAGTTTACTACAAGATCTTAATGAACAATTGGAATCTTTGTTGTTTTTCAATCTACACAGTTTACTACAAGATCTTAATGAACAATTGGAATTTGTTGTCTTTCAATCTACACAGTTTACTACAGGATCTTAATGAACAATTGGAATCTTTGTTGTCTTTCAATCTACACAGTTTACTACAAGATCTTAATGAACAATTGGAATCTTTGTTGTCTTTCAATCTACACAGTTTACTACAAGATCTTAATGAACAATTGGAATCTTTGTTGTTTTTCAATCTACACAGTTTACTACAAGATCTTAATGAACAATTGGAATCTTTGTTGTCTTTCAATCTACACAGTTTACTACAAGATCTTAATGAACAATGGAATCACTTTAATCTACAATTACTACAAGATCTTAATGAACAATTGGAATCTGTGTTGTTTTTCAATCTACACAGTTTACTACAAGATCTTAATGAACAGACAACACAATGATCACAGATTACTACAAGATCTTAATGAACAGACAACACAATGATCACAGATAAAACAATCTTTATGTAGGTCAAACATGGCAGATGAGATATAGGAAAGCTGTTGCTGGAATATTTACAATTTCATTCTTACAATTGTGTGACTGACAATCTGTGAACAGTGTGTGTGTAGGGACTGACAATCTGTGAACAGTGTGTGTGTGTGTGACAATCTGTGACAGTGTTGTGTGTGAGAATAGATGAATCATTATTTAGTAAAATAATGTGATGTACCATTGATCAACTTGGGATAGTTATGTGTGTCTGTGTGGGCGCACAAAGATGAATCACTATTTAACCAAGAAATGAGTTTTTGAAATGACGATAATCATATCTGACTAGAAATCATGATTGATGAAGAAAATATGAAGTGAAACAACAAAAATATTTCTAGACATCAATTAATGAGCCAACAACATTAGTCTCAAAAACAAGAAACAAACAATGTAAAGTGCTGACTCGTGTGTGCATGGAAGTGAACAAAATAATGAAGAAAAATCAATAGAAAATGCATCTCAGAGACACGGTAGCGCTTGAAGATCCTCATGAATGGTAACACATCTTTTTCCTTGATGATTGAGATGCAGAGAAAGAATGGTAAACTTCAATACAACAATCAACTTATATTAGCACACACAATTCAACAACCAACAAAGCAAAATATGGATTCAGTGATCAAAAGAAAGAAGTTAGCAAATGTCAGAACTGTACAGTAACATTGGTCAAAGCTTCTTGGTTGTAGAAATGACTGGCTTATAAGTGGATAGTGTTGGTTTATAATGTGTGTAGTAGATTTATATCCAGTTGTGTAAATATGAACACTAACACGACTATACATGTATGATTGTAACATCGTGTGTGGGTGTAATGTCTAAATATGAACACTAACACACTATTAACATGTATGATTGTAACATCATGTGTGGGTGTAAGTCTAAATATGACACTAACACTACATTAAACATTTTGATTGTAATCGTGGGGAAAGTGTAAATACATATATTTGATGTATAAAGATATCAGTATCACAGCCAGCACAATGTCTTCTCACAAGATATTTATTTGTCACAATCAATGAAGTAACATATCAGTACCAACTATCAGATATGAACAATTTCCTGATACTATGGTCATGTCTGGCAGTATTAGCTGTCATGTTCTCATTTGTCAATGTCAGCGTGTGATGACAGACAGTTGAAATGTCCAGTGAATAATTCCATGATACAAAGATGACCCATCTAGGAACACACTCTTGTCTGATTAACATTCAACATTTCACGGATATGGTGAATATTATCACAAATCAAGTGAGCCAACAGCAAGAGTCAAGATTATAATAAAACAAACAGTCAAATAGACAACAGTTGAAATAGTAAGTGGCTAGTTGGTCAGGCTACTGACCAGTCTGTATGTATATTGAACAAATGACTGATGTGTGTGTATACTTGAAACATTGATTGGAAGTGGCTAGTTGGTCAGGCTGACCAGTCTGTATGTACATTGGACAAATGACTGATGTGTGCGTAGACTTGAGACAATGACTTCTATGCATATACTTGACTGACATCAAAACTACAAGCTATGAATATAGTCTGGCTGACTGCTTCTAAACTATCAACAATAACAATAGCAACAAAAAATGAAAATATAGAAATGTCTATGACTAGCTGTCACTCACCTTTTTGGGATTAGATGAATCTGCATCCTGAAATACAGATTGGTTTAAATGCTCAGTTGAACATAGTTCATCTGCATGTCTTATACAGCAAGAACATTAGCTACATGAAGAATACTGGCTACAAGAACACAGAGTACAGGTAGAGCATAGACTACAAGAAGAACACAGACTACAGGTAGAGCATAGACTACAAGAAGAACACAGAGTAAAGGAAGAACATAGAACTACAAGAAGAACACAGAGTAAAGGAAGAACATAGACTACAAGAAGAACACAGAGTACAGAAAGAACATAGACTACAAGAAGAACACAGAGTACAGAAAGAACATAGACTACAAGAAGAACACAGAGTATAGAAAGAACAGACTATATGTATATCATCACCATCAGGTGTCATGTGACTGGCATAGGCAATCATGGATCTCCACAAATCTGTCGTTGGTGTTTGCTATCAACTCAGATGTTGACATTCTACCGTGCCATGAAGTCAGGCTACCTAAAATTTCCTCAGTCTTCCTCTGTCTCGTCTATCCTCAATTTTACCGGTTGTCACAACGTGTTCTAAATTTCCCCTCCTCATCACATGCCCAAAAATGATGACTGTCTCTTTCTTATATTGATGATAAGCTTTCTATGTGTTTTGATGACTGCCTCTTTCTTATATTGATGATAAGCTTTCTATGTGTTTTGACCTCATTCAACACCTCAACATTAGTTATTTTAACAGTCCATGGGATTCTCATCATTCTTCTGTAAAACCACATCTCTGTGGCTCTTAGAGATTTTTTGATGTGTGTTTATTGTCCGTGACTTGCATCCGTATGTCAGTATTGGTTCTATGTAACACTGAACAACTCAAGCTCACATTCTGATATCAATTGACAATGAATTGTTGCATATAATGCTTCTGCTCATGTTCTGGAACAATGTTTTCGCTTGCCCTGTCTGTATGTATAACAGTCGATAAAATAACATCAACTAGAGTTGACTGAATATAAGATATGCCAAATAATGAAATACTAACCTCAGAGTTACTGTAGTTGATAATAAACATTTTGCCTTCATAAGCAACTCTCTTGATTTGGTTCCTGTACAATGAAAGATAGAGAGAGAGTAAGTGAGAGTGAGTGAGTAAGCAACAAACTTTAAATATGATGACAAACACACAAATTATTATGAGAAACAAAAGGATTAATGCTCCCAAAGTGACCTACAAGATATTCAGAAAAGTAGCCATGTAACAGTACAGACAGGTCAGATAAATAGCAACAGAACATGACCTCTCATTGCAAAACTCAATAAATGTATATCAAATGACATATTTATATCAGTTACAAGTTGTAAAGGAACTTATTTCTCACATACTTGGTAGAAAACACAAACAAGGGGGAAGTACAAAGATAATTCTAAGCAAGAAAAAATTGAATTGGCTGTAGTCTTTCTGTGTTCTCTATTTAAATCTGAGTATACAAGTGTATGAAGCTAGTGCTACTACTGACCACTTGAAGAGCTGGGTTCGTCTGTTTCCACGGAATGTCATCACACCCAGATATGTCACCCCTAGGTACAAGAGTTCTGATGTCTGATCCTGTAGATATCAGATAGTATATTCTAAATACAAATAAACAGACACACAAATATTAGAACTAGCTACAACAGAAGATGTGAGTTATGATCAAACAGACACACAAATATTAGAACTAGCTACAACAGAAGATGTGAGTTGTGATCAAACAACAAAATGTCAATGTTATTTTTTCCGTTTATCCGCTATGAATTTAGGCAGTCATTGCACCTAATATGGTACCTCTGATTTGTGCATGAAGTCTTGTTTTACTTATCACCAGTGTCCCCTCATCATTCAGGCAAGCATTACTTCGATGTTAGAGGTACTTGAAAGTTAGATCCCTAAGTAAAAGATCTGGGTTTCCTATATATAGTCCGACCCCATACCTTGGGCAGACCTAGAATTTTCTTTCCATGCTGGTCTAGAATCCAGGAATTTCCATGGCATACGATCACTAGTATTGCATGTTATCAGCAACTCCATTAATATGATCATTAGTGTTGCATGTTATCAGCAACTCCATTAATACGATCATATAATAACACAAGTTATCAAATATAAATAACTCAAATGTAAGAACTAATAGTCAGCTCCAATGACAGATGCTTGTTGAGATAAATTCATGATTGCCTATGCCAGGCAACATCAGAACTGATAGTCAGCTCCAATGACAGATGCTTGTTGAGATAAATTCATGATTGCCTACGCCAGTCAACATGACACATGATGATGATGACATTTGTAGATTTGTTCAAGATGTTATTCAACTATCAAATGTATTGTCAAATTTTCTATGGCGTAGTGGTACACATGTTATCTATGGCTAGTTGTACACTTATCTATGGCTAGTTGTACACATGTTATCTATGCTATTTTACACATGTTATCTGCTAGTTGTACACATGTTATCTGCTAGTGGACGTTACTGTGGCTAGTTGTACACATGTTATCTGTGGCTAGTTGTACACATGTTATCTATGGCTAGTGTACACATGTTTTATCTGTTGTACACATTATGTTAGTGACACATGTTATCTGTGGCTAGTGGTACACATGTTATCTGTGGCTAGTGGTACACATGTTATCTATTAGTGAATGTTATCTATGTAGTGTACACATGTTATCTATGGCTTGAATGTATGGCTAGTTACACATGTTATCTATGGCTGTGTACACATGTTATCTGTGGCTAGTTGTACACATGTTATCTATGGCTAGTTGTACACATGTTTTATCTAGTGACTGACTAGTTGTACACATGTTATCTATGGCTAGTTGTACCATGTTATCTGGGCTAGTTGTCACATGTACTTACTCTGACTTGATGGGAGTCTACGCCGATGTGTCCAAACTGGCAGCTTTTACAAAAAGTTGGTCTCACACTCTGATGGAACTTGACCACTAGATATCAAGTCACACAATCAGAAAGCAATTAGACAAACAAAAATTGTCAAATGAACATTAACCATAAAACATAAATCGTTAAACTAAATCAGGCAATCATCTAGCCCTAAGCCTCACATTCTTTATCCATCACACTCACACATACAATGATTTTGGCCCACATAACAGTACATTATTTTGACAAAGTCAGCTTCTTCTTGAATCTCATATCGACCACTTGTTAACCACTCTTTGTGATTTGTATGTGATCTGAGCCTAAGAGTGATTGCACGTTGTGCCAGTTATGCGCCTACAAGTAGGCCAGCACATCCGATTTCTGTTCTCATTGCTCTGTGACATATTATTCATTTTCTATTCTCATTGCTCATTGGTTGGAGATGAGAGACATGTCCGGTCTACAATATGCAGTGATGACATAACATTTTGTTTCAGGACAGAGAAAAACCCCACAATATGCAGTGCTGACATAACATTTTGTTTCAGGACAGAGAGAGAAAAACTCCCACAAAATGTGACAACAAACACTTGACATAAAATTGAATGGTTGCTTACACCAAGGCTTTGTGAGCTGCCATGATCCTCTCTTCATGTCTTATCGTCTGCTTGGACAACATCTTAAAGTTGGAGACATAACCAACAGGATGATCTTGAGGGTCATAGTCACCTAACTCTGCTACACAACGCAACAGAGAGAGAGAGAGACAGATTAAAGCAGTTAGATACATCTAGATGGTTATCATACATTACATTCAGGAACATTTTGTTCTTTATCTTTACACTCAACATGCGTTCTTTATGTAAACACTTGTTCTTATCTAGAGATTTTGTTCTTCATGTCTTTATGTAAAGACTTGTTCTTATCTAGAGATTTGTTCTTCATATCTTTATGTAAAGATTTGTTCTTCATGTCTTTATGTAAAGACTTGTTCTTATCTAGAGATTTGTTCTTCATGTCTTTATGTAAGGATTTGTTCTTCATGTCTTTATGTAAGGATTTGTTCTTCATGTCTTTATGTAAGGATTTGTTCTTCATGTCTTTATGTAAGGATTTGTTCTTCATGTCTTTTTTATGTAAGGATTTGTTCTTCATGTCTTTATGTAAGGATTTGTTCTTCATGTCTTTATGTAAGGATTTGTTCTTCCTTCCCTAAAGATCCAGTCAGACCAGGTGGTCTAACTGAAGGGGATGACCAACCCCAACCAGGCACGACCACAGTTAGCAGATCATGGGACAACATTCATAAATGGAGTGTCAACTACGATATAAGCCGGTTTAATGTTGACTAATAAGCAGTTGTGGACCAAACGTTAGTATCTTCCTAAGCAGGATGGGAGCATGGTAGCAGGTGGCACTGATACCCACGATATAGTAACCCATATATCTTATGACGGAAGATACCAAGCTAAAACTAAAAAAAGAGCAGCTATAAACTCTTGCCATAAGGATGGAACTTTCGATAACAGATCAGCCCGCCCCCGCCTTGCAGTTTATGTATGAAGAAGCTATGGAAGACAACCTAGACAAAATTCATTATGGCCTGTTGAAGATAGCACAGACACAGGAAATATGAGGGGACACACACACACACACAAATGTGATCATGTGACAATCAAAACCTATTGTCACTCCTATCAGCTACAACTGGGGAGGGTCGAAGCTGGTCCTCCTGTCTCTAAAGGGCTCACCAAAGCAACTGGTGCATCTGCAAACCTAACAGACAGAGAAAAGCAGAGTAGTGCAACTACTGTCCAGTCTACAGTGTCCCATGATGACATATATGGCCAGATAGTGCAGGGCTGAGATAGAGAAAAGCAGAGTAATGCAACTACTGTCCAGTCTACAGTGCCCCACAATGACATATGTGATCAGATAGTGCAGGGCTGAGATAGAGAAAAGCAGAGTAATGCAACTACTGTCCAGTCTACAGTGCCCCACGATGACATATATGGTCAGATAGTGCAGGGCTGAGACAGAGAAAAGCAGAGTAGTGCAACTACTGTCCAGTCTACAGTGTCCCACGATGACATATATGGTCAGATAGTGCAGGGATGAGATAGAGAAAAGCATAGTAGTGCAACTACTGTCCAGTCTACAGTGTCACTCACGATGACATATATGGTCAGATAGTGCAGGGCTGAGACAGAGAAAAGCAGAGTAGTGCAACTACTGTCCAGTCTATAGTGCCCCACGATGACATATATGGCCGGATAGTGCACGGCTGAGACAGAGAAAAGCAGAGTAGTGCAACTACTGTCCAGTCTACAGTGCCCCAAGATATCAGATATGGTCAGAGAGTGCGGGCCGAGACAGAAGCCATGGGACCTGGAAACAGAATTGAAGTTCTAGAATGACCCACAGACCGGACCGCAGAAGATGAATAAGTCCTTCAGGTCAAGATTTATTCTTTTGTGAAAATTTGTTTCTTCATCTTTCCTTTCAGAAAGAAATATTTGTACTACCTGACCAACTAATGTTTCCACACAGATTTGTACTACCTGACCAACTAATGTTTCCACACCACACAGATTTGTACTCCCTCTGACCAACTAATTTGTCTACTCCAACAGCCACACAGATTTGTACTACCTGACCAACTAATGTTTCCACACAGATTTCTATACAATCAACTCGAGCTGAGGTCTACATATGCAAAGCCTCCTCTCATAGTTGCACATGTTTACCACTGCTATAACATTTTCAACTATCTTCTTTGACCACAAGTAAGTGACTAGTCAAAGTAAGTTAATTATATTATTGTCACTATTAGTACATCAGTCAATGGTTGCATTTTTAGCCAATACTCACATTGTATGACATATGCTGCCAACTGGATGGATTCTTCATGAGAACAGAGCAGACGTCCGTGGTGAAGATCTCTCCGAAGTTGCAAGAACAAGTAATATCTATAGAAAATAGTACAGAAAATCAACAATTTCTGATCGGACAAGAATTTGGGTCAAAAACGTACCACAGAGTTTAAGAACAGAAATTATGGGATATTAGAAAATAGAAATTGTGGATTAGGAAACAAGACATAATAAAACTAGATATTCAGACCAACATTAGTTTACTTAGACAATGAAATATCTCAACATTAGAGTCTACACACCGTACACACTCACATAGCAGATAAAATACATGCAAGTGCTCAAATCAACAGTTAATGAAACCAATAAACATATGATATCATGCTGACCTTGTAATCTCTTCATGCAATTTCATGGGATCTTCAGGATAAAACTTGACACGGAAACAGAGAACCATCTTACTCAGACCTGACCAAAACAAACAAATTCTATGTAAATATCTTACACAGACCTGACATGAGGAAGATATAACAAACTGTATGTCAATATGTCTATTCCCAGGTGGAAGATGTAGTTGGCTGTCCTCTTGCCATTGCGTAGGGATGGGAGCTTTAATTTGCGTTCTAGGGCCAGATGAGTCACCATTGTTGTGTTGTATACGTGTTTATGTAGTGTGGTCTTGATATTGTCTATACATCTTTTCTTGGTCTTCCCTTAGCTCTAGTACCCGATCTCTTTGTATGCTGTTATTGGTGGTTGGTTGTATTTCATTCTCATTAAATGTCCAAACCACTGCATTTGTTGTCTTTTGATGTAGTCGGTGCAAGAAGTTATGCCCACTCTGCTTCTGATGTCCTCGTTTCGTAGTCTGCCTTTCCTGGTGACTCCGACTACCTTCATCAAGCATTTCATTTCACATGTGGTGAGCTTTCTGTGTTGTGATGTAAATATGTTCATCTCAAATACAATCATATTTGATTCCCAAACCTGCATGTTGATCACATAGAACTAAGTCGTACGTACAAATCAAAGACTGGACTGACCATAAGTTACACAATCAAAGACTGGACCACAAGTTACACAATCAAAGAAATATTTCTGTCAACTTGTGGTTTCTTCCATGCATTCAATAACTAGATAATGCAAATGTGTGTCTTCAGTCCATGCATTCAATAACTAGATAATGCAAATGTGTGTCTTCAGTCCATGCATTCAATAACTAGATAATGCAAATGTGTGTCTTCAGTGTTTTCTTCTTCTTCTTACGCTCCATATCAACCACTTTTTAACCACTCTGTGTGATTTGTATGTGATCTGAGCCTAAGAGCAATTGTACATTGTACCAGTTATGCCTCTACAAGTACGCCAGCACATTCGATTTCTGCTATGCTTTTTTTTCACTATGGTAGCTTCCTAGGTCTTACATCAGTCGCTCTTACGACATGCCTTGTAGGTCGCAGTGGTACTATTCTTTGCTTCCTTTGTGGGCCCCGGCACCACACAGGTGTTGTGTGTTCAAAAATGTAGATTTTTGTTTTACAGACCTTTCATATGGCATCAAGACGTGTGACAGATGGCGGTTCTGACTAAAGACAGAACATGGAGAGATTAATTACAACCAATCTTCATTGAGGAGATGGCACTTGATCTGACAGTTGTCTCAACATCTCCACAAAACTCTTGTACCATTATTACGATCAGAGTATAGAGGCAGCAGACTAAATATTATATGATATTAGTTGAGTGGCACATCAACACATGATGACTGTCTTGATTGTATTTCCTTGAGCTGGAGATTGTTTGCTGTACCACCAGCTGTACCACTAACTGTACCAGCAGCTGTACCACTAACTGTACCACCAGACTATGACAATATACCAGAGAATAAATGATCTCTAACTTACCTTTCAGCTGTTTGTAGACAGTCTTAAGTGGGTCAAGCCAGTGCTGGGGAAGACAACAAATATCAGGCTACATCAAGTCAAGTACATTCATCAGATTTTAAACAAAACTTAAAATATATGCAAGAGTAACAGGACACATTCAGCTTTTAAAAATTATGCAATCACACATTGACTGTCACAATAATATACTTTCAGAAATCATGAAATCACACATTGAGGTGTCACAAGAAATAATGTACCGCTATCAGAATGATACTTGATTGAATAATGAACAATATATTTCAATGGCAGCATCCCTTTTGTTAAACAGAAAAGAGATGTCAAAGTTAGCAACAGTCAAAGTTAGCAACAGTCAAAGTTAGCAACAGTCAAAGTTAGCAACAGTTAAAATTAGCAACAGTCAAAGTAAGTAACAGTCAGTTAAATATAGTCACATACATATAGTCACATACATATAGTCACATACATATAGTCACATACATATAGTCACATACATACCCTCTGATTGTCTAAATCAACATAACGTAGTCCGAAATAATCCTTTTCCACCAAGTTCAACTTTTCACAAACCCGATCAAACAGCCAGTGTCCTAATGTATCTTTCTGCAATAGAGAATAGATTTTGTTATTTTATGTTATGCAATTAGCATCATGGCACATTGGGTATTCATTATGTGTGCTCCATACTTGCTGCAGCAGCCATCCTAGAATCTACTTGCTCATCAATATTATATAACTAAGTGTGTACCGCATTAATGACATCAGCTCTGTCCACACTTCTGCCAGTTTTAGTAGGGGTATTATTTGCAAGCCATTTAACTTGTTCATTGCCCCAACTCCAGTACATCCAGAAGTGAACAGCAATGCTCCAACTCCAGTACATCCAGGTGTGAACAGCAATGCCCCAACTCCAGTACATCCAGGTGTGAACAGCAATGCCCCAACTCCAGTACATTCAGGTGTGAATAGCAATGACCCAACTCCAGTACATCCAGGTGTGAACAGCAATGCCCCAACTCCAGTACATCCAGGTGTGAACAGCAAAGTCATGGTCTTGAGATGTGACCGTAAAATGATGTTTCCCCATTCTGCATGAAGACTTCCAGACTTAATTTATTTCAAATATATTCATGGAGTCTGATATGATAATGATATATGTGTGTGTGTGTGTGTTTACATTTTGTAGCTGAACTTGTAGAAGCACAAATATCATTATCAATAACAGTTTCAAAGTTATATAACTCTATCTAATCTATTCATTTTTTCTCATGTACAGGAAGTCATACTCATCTCTTCCATTGTTCATCAGTGTCTTGTACACATAAACATTTGCATATATTTAATTAAACAAAGATGCTGCCATTCAACAATTGCATTTCTAAATTATGTTTTAAAAATCATAGACACCTGGTGTGTGGGACTGAAAAAGACAAATGAGAACCTTTCATTTCTGCTTATAATCGCTGAAAATGTGTACACAGATGAGTTTTTGTGATAATCTTTCCTGTTGTGCTAGAGCTATTCTTCAAGTTCATATAGTTGTGTACATGGTGTTGCTGTGTTAGGTGGGTCAGTATATTTTGTTCTATACTGCCTGTACAGGAGACAGTCCAGTAGAGCATGCTCTGAGAGTTGTTCATAAAGAAACAGAGCAGTATGGAGAAAAGCAGACAAAGTATGTGCATATGTTGATTTAGTCTGTTGTGTCCTAAAGGGTTTTAAAGCCAAAGGATTGACTTCATTGCACCAGGTTTTACCCCGTATGGCTTGGTTCCTCTCCGCAGAAATGGCACGCCACCTGCCAAGAGTATTGCACAAAGCACGAACTCCGTAGCTCCAGCAACAATCCTAGGGGTCTCTGGAAAAACTGCACTCGTGAACAGAATCAAGAATATGTGCTGGTCCTGTCAACGTACAACCTTCGACTCACAAGGCAAGGGACTTAACCACTTAGCCACAGAGGCTCTGATGTGTCTTCCTATCCCAGGTAAGAATGATGATCTGTCCTTACAGGTCAAGAATGATGATCTGTCCTTGAGGTCAAGAATATAGTATCTGTGTCTGTCCTAAGGTCAAGAATGATGATCTGGCCTTGCAGGTCAAGAATATAGTAATCATCATTGGGTAGATTCTTCTCTTTTTATAACAGCCTGTGTGACTATTTCTCCAAATTTAGGATTTCATCTTTCTGCTCACATTCTTCTCCCTTCTTTGCAAACACATCTGTTCTTTTATTTCCTAATTTACCACAGTGTAATAATATACATTGAAATGTAATTTGCTTTCTATCAGCCATCTTGCCAAGATAACTTCTCAGAGATGCAAGTTTACTTCCCTTGAGAGCTTGCAGCACACATGACATGGGACATAACTCTCATAATCTAGAGACACTGGTGTATGCTACAAGTATAATATAACCTATGACCCACATAAATAGATAAGAATGGAAAGAATCCAAGTGTATAATGACTTGATTCAGATAACAACAAGTGAGATCTCACAGACAATGACTCAGAATGTATGCATTAAATGAGAACAGCTAACAATGGACAATGTGCACATACAAAAGCTCAATAGTCATCACAAACAACAGAGCTGAGATCTACACTTTTCAAACAATACAAAGAAAACAGAACAAAGCTTCAAACAATCAACATCAACTTCAACCAAATAACAAGTTTCTAATCACTACAACATACAACATACAACTGAATGACTACAACATTTATTAAACTCTGAATGATTGTATGATACATCTTATGGGATCGCTGTGGCGTAGAGATTAGCTGCTTGCCTCTGGTTCCAAAGGTACTTGGTTCGCTCCCTTGTGGAGTTATCAGGATATTTTTCAGAGATACCTGACTCAGGGTAATTGAGATTGAGTTCCTAGTTCTATCGGAGATGGGCGACAAAACGCAGGTCCTGTGTTCAAAATGAGCACGTAAAAGAACCACTGGCAGTTCAAAATCGAGAAGAGCAGGCTGGAAAGCCGCTGCCTGTGCACAATTCATAAGAAATAATCAAAAATAAAATTCCTACAAAATATCTTCATCATCTTCAAAACTACACTGGGGACACCCTCGCGGTGCTATGGAGTCAGTGCTCTGCCGCTGAGATCTCTCATCTTCAAAACTTACACCGGGGACCCTCGTCGCTGCTACGGAGTCAGTGCTCTGCCGCTGAGATCTTCATCATCTTCAAAACTTACACAGGGGACCCTCGTCGGTGCTACGGAGTCAGTGCTCTGCCGCTGAGATCATCATCTTCAAAACCTACACCGGGACACCTCGCCGAGTGCTACGGAGTCAGTGCTCTGCCGCTGAGATCTTCATCATC
Source organism: Arion vulgaris (assembly GCA_020796225.1). Lineage (NCBI taxonomy): Eukaryota > Metazoa > Mollusca > Gastropoda > Stylommatophora > Arionidae > Arion > Arion vulgaris. The sequence continues at coordinate 89,902,998 of CM036756.1, forward strand.
TGCAAAACTTACACCGGGACCCTCGCGGTGCTACGAGTCAGTGCTCTGCCGCTGAATCTTCATCATCTTCAAAACTACACCGGGATCCTCATCGGTGCTACGGAGTCAGTGCTCTGCCGCTGAGATCTTCATCATCTTCAAAACTTTCACCGGGACCCTGCGGTGCTACGAGTCAGTGCTGCCGCTGAGATCTTCATCATCTTCAAAACTTACACCGGGACGCCTCGTCGGTGCTACGGAGTCAGTGCTCTGCTGCTGAGATCTTCATCATCTTCAAAACTACACCGGGACCCTCGTGGTGCTACGGAGTCAGTGCACTGCCGCTGAGATCTTCCAATGTAAGAAAGAGATCGGAGCACACATGGTTACTCACCAAAGTGCAATGATGATGGTCCTATCAATCAATCAATCATGATACATCTGAAACTGATTGATCTAGATTTCAGTTATACATTCCAATCACACAATTTACAAATGCCCCCTTCCCTCACCCCGTACAAATAGCAATATGTGTCTACCAGCTGTTGCAAACAATATATGAAGAGAATAGAATATTGGTGAAAGCTGAGAATTATTTAAACCTTGGTCCATAAGATATTTATATATATGTGTGTGTGTGCATGTGTGTGCCGCAATAGCTGTATGATTGATCCTGCTTGAGGTGACTATTTCTATCTGCAGTGTTTGTTTGCTCTAGGTTAAGTGCAGAATATGCTCAGACACACACGCACATACACACACGCAAGTGAATGAAAGCAACAATAATACATTCCTATCTAATAGGATCACTTTTGTGACAATTTACTCAGTCACCAACCACAAATATTACATTTGTTGATCTTATCAAATTCAGTGAAGGCCTTAGTGCAAGTTAAGCTGTTACATTGATATGTAATTGCCATCATCTTGTGACTTGCATAGTATAACTACTTTTCCCTACATCTCTCACACACTGACTTCATATACTTACTCTTACCAACTACCTTCCCATATTCTCTCACTCTCACCAACTACCTTCCCTGTATTCTCTCACTCTCCAACTACCTTCCCTGTATTCTCTCACTCACTCTCACCAACTACCTTCCCTGTATTCTCTCACTCTCACCAACTACCTTCCCTATATTCTCTCACTCACCAACTACCTTCCCTGTATCTCACTTACTCTCACCAACTACCTTCCTTGTATTCTCTCACTCACCAACTACCTTCCCTGTATCTCACTTACTCTCACCAACTACCTTCCTTGTATTCACTCACTCTCACCAACTACCTTCCCTGTATTCTCTCACTCCTCAACTACCTTCCCTGTATTCTCTCACTCTCACCAACTACCTTCCCTGTATTCTCTCACTCACCAACTACCTTCCCTGTATCTCACTTACTCTCACCAACTACCTTCCTTGTATTCTCTCACTCACCAACTACCTTCCTTGTATTCTCTCACTCACCAACTACCTTCCCTGTATCTCACTTACTCTCACCAACTACCTTCCCTGTATTCTCTTACTCTCACCAACTACCTTCCCTGTATTCTCTCACTCACCAACTACCTTCTCTGTATTCTCTTACTCTCACCAACTACCTTCCCTGTATCTCACTCACTCACTCTCACCAACTACCTTCCCTGTATTCTCTCACACCAACTACCTTCCCTGTATTTCTCTTTTCTCTCACCAACTACCTTCCTGTATCTCTCTCACCTCACCAATTACCTTCCTGTATTATCTCACTCACTCTCACCAACTACCTTCCTTTTCCCCTCACTCTCACCAACTACCTTTCCCTGTATTTCTCACTCACTCTCACCAACTACCTTCCTGTATCTCCTCACTCTAACCAACTACCTTCCCTGTATCACACTCACTTTCACCAACTACCTTCCCTGTATTCTCTCACTCATCAACTACCTTCCTGTATCTCACTCACTTTCACCAACTACCTTCCCTGTATTCTCTCACTCACCAACTACCTTCCCTGTATTCACTCTACTCTCACCAACTACCTTCCCTGTATCTCACTTACTCTCACCAACTACCTTCCTTGTATTCTCTCACTCACCAACTACCTTCCCTGTATCTCACTTACTCTCACCAACTACCTTCCCTGTATCTCACTTACTCTCACCAACTACCTTCCTGTATTCTCTCACTCTAACCAACTACCTTCCCTGTATTCTCTTACTCTCACCAACTACCTTCCCTGTATTCTCTCACCCCACCAACTACCTTCCCTGTATCTCACTCACTCTCACCAACTACCTTCCCTGTATTCTCTCCCTCACCAACTACCTTCCCTGTATCTCACTTACTCTTACCAACTACCATACCCATATTCTCTCACTCACTCTCACCAACTACCTTCCCTGTATTCTCTCACTCACCAACTACCTTCCTGTATCTCATTTACTCTTACCAACTACCATCCCCATATTCTCTCACTCACTCTCCAACACTGTGTAGTAGAAGCACTAAATAACACAAGAACCAATTTTCTTCCAGTTATTGATTCGATTAAGCAATGCTTTCATCAATGAGTCATATAAATCATTATGTAAACACAAACCCCAGCCCCAACAACTGAAGGTGGTGGTGGTGGTGTGAGTGCATGAAAACATGGTTTCTTACTTCTAACACAATGCTGGTGATAATTTCAAATAAATATTGAGTCAAGGGAAATACCAGCTCAGTAATCATACTATTACAGGAACTACTTTTTCTAGTTGTTACAAATGTTCAGTTTTAGAGTTCTGCTGTAACATGAGTACACTCTCTTTTAATAATATACACTAATGGTTTTTCAACCTGTGCACAAACCAGACACCCTTTCAAGGTTTGACTTTAAAAAAGCAAACACACAGACATATTATATATATATTCCTCTCATAACTTAATACATTACATAGGGCATGCAAGCAATTTACCCCATACTGCTCTATCCTGGGCAACTCATTCAATCTCTTCTATGGAACTGAGTCTGGTGTTTCTTGCTTCTCTCATCAAAGTTTATTTCAGGGTTTCCTAGGCGCCCCTTTCTTTCTTCAACCCTTTGTCTCTCACTTCAACCCTTTGTCTCTCACTTCAACCCTTTGTCTCTCACTTCAACCCTTTGTCTCTCACTTCAACCCTTTGTCTCTCACTTCAACCCTTTGTCTCCCACTTCAACCCTTTGCCTCTCACTTCAACCCTTTGTCTCTCACTTCAACCCTTTGTCTCTCACTTCAATGCTTGCTTTATGATTCTTTGATCATTTCTTCTCAATGTATTTCCGATATATCTCCATTTTCTTTCTTATAACAGTTGTTACTAATAGTTGACTGGACATTTTTCTGATTTCATCGCTTCTGAATTTGTCCTATTTTATGCTCATTTTTTGCAAACATCTATTTTAAAATGCATTCAACTTACTTTAACTCTCACTGGCATATGTTAGGATTGATACAACATAATTTCTTTGTTAGTATTTCCTGTGCAATCAACATTTGCTACACAAATAGGTGAACTGGTCTGGGGTTTTTTTCTTCATAATTTTGGATTCCAGCATGATATCTGCAATACTTTGTTCATTATATTTTGGGATTTTTCATAGCTTATCTGCAGTCCAACTTTTGATGCTATAGATGACAAGTTGTCTGTTTTTCTGTGCATATCTTGGTTGTTTTTACTTAACAAGGCAATATCTACAAAATTCAAAACTTCCAGTTGACTTTTCCACCCAATAGAATATATGGACTAACCTCAAACTGATCTGATTAAACAAGAAGAGTTTTAGGACACAACCAATTCTATCTATTAGAGTGCATAGAGTTTTAGGACACAATCTATTCTTCTATCTGTTAGAGTGCATAGAGTTTTAGGACACAACTAATTCTATCTGTTAGAGTGTATAGAGTTTTAAAAGACAGAAATTCCATAATAAACACCCGCAAATGAAATAGGCCATCTTGGCAAATGTGCAGTATAGATTTGGACTGGTACAGATTCTTGGTAAGACATGTCTTAGTTTCTTGGTAGATAGAGAAAGTGAATGTTGAGTAAGAGAGAGATAGAGTGTGTGTGTGGTGAGGGGCAGACAGAACGGCATGGTTCTAGACAGTGGCGGCTCATGCTAATTTTTGTTGGTGGGGCCAGACACCATTTTTTTTTTTAAATTATGGTTTTGGGTTAGGTTATATTTTAATTTATAAAATAATAAATACACGTTACACATATTTTTGGCGGGGCCTGACCCCACTGGCCCTTATTGACGAGCTGCCACTGGTTCTAGACATGACTGTCTACTCATACAACTTTATACATTTATTGATACAGAAAATAAGTTGCAAGATATACAACTTGGTAGCATGATCTCCTCTATCACAACAATTCCAGCAACTACAGTCTATCACATATGACCTCCCCTCCCCACCAGTTTATTGTACCACACATGATTCCCCTACCAATAACAACAGTTTATCACACATATGACCCCACCAACCAACAGCAAATGTTTATTTTACCTCAGATGTTACCCACCCTCAACAGCAGCAGTTTATCTCACATGTGCCTTCTTTCCTTAACAGCAAATTTATCACATATGTCCCCACATGTTGGTATAATTACATTTGTATGTGTGGTTATTTCAATATTTTACATTGTTAAACTATCTTTACATGCCAGTAATTGAGATATATGTATAGACAAGAAACTTCATCAATAGATGCCTGCGCAGAATACTCCATCTGCGATGGTATGACAAGTCTACAAACAGGGAACTCTGGGATAGAACAGGACAACGACAGGTGGAACAAGAGATAAGGAGCAGAAGGTGGAGATGGATAGGACACACACTGAGGAAACCCCTAACAGCATCACAAGACAGGCTCTCTGATGGAACCCCCAGGGCAATGAAAATGGGGAGAGAGTGGAGAGATCTGGAATGGATGGCCTTGGATAGGCGGGCTTAGAAGGCCTTGGTTGTGGACCTATGCTTCCTAGGGCGAAGGCCTAAGTTGTGGACCTATGATTCCCTAGGTGGCGAAGGGTGAAGAAGAAAGCAAGAAATATCGGTCTCAGTTCCATGGAGGAGGTTGAGCAAGTTGCCCATGATAGAGAGGTATGGAGAAATTGCTTACATGCCCTATGTAACCTATAACGGTACGAGAGGAATTATTATTATTATCAGTTCATATATTTTACAGTGTTATAGTATCGCTACATGCCAGTAATTGAGAAATCATGAATTGTATGTGTCTAAAAGAGTCTGTGCATAATAAAATTGTGAGGACTACAAATAGAGACATTATATTGTCAATCATGAAGCTGTACATTAAGCTCTCGTGACAGAATCAACTGTTATCTTGATAAAACTTTCAGTTTATCAGCTTCTATATGTGCGTTAATCACAGCAAGAGAATCAAGATGTGAGTTCACTCACGTCACAGGAAGAAAGAAGGGCAATCATAGAAGTAACTGATCACAATTGTGATAACTAAAAGAAAAAGAATTGAGCAGCACTGGACAGAATATAACATTTTAAAAAATCATCTTCAGTGTTGTTATAAAAATGTGCTGTGGGAGGTAAACCTTGGTGAAAAGAATAGCTGACACTTGAAAACATAAAAAATGTGTGTTGCATGGTAAGACAACATAAGGAGGTGAGTTTATTAGCTAGTTAGTGCGGTAAAGTTGTCAGCAAGTAGAGCGTAACTTGCATGACAGTTTCAAGTGTGAGAATGTCAACTGAAGGAGTTAGCATTTATTGAAGTGCCTTTCTTAAATAATGATGGTTTTTGTTGGAAGGCAAATGCTACAACTTTCCACCCCAGTTAATAATAATTCCTCTCGTGCGTATACGTTACATTTTTTTTTCCGATCCAGAAGCACTTGAGCTTTTCAGCTCTTGGCTCGGTGCCATGGACATCGTAACCCTTCGGTTTGGTGCCACGAACACCGCAAATCTGGGGAATCTGTGGCTTTTCTGCCATCCCGCGGAATTGAACCCGCACACACAGAGGATAGTCACCCGTAGTCCAAAGCGCTACGAACATGCTGGGCAGACGGGCTTATACGTTATATAGGGCATGCAAGTAATTTCTCCATACCGCTCTATCCTGGGCAACTTGCTCAATCTCCTCCATGGAACTGAGACCGATATTTCTTGCCTCTCTCATCAAAGTTCGTTTCAGGGTTTCCTTAGGTCTTGAATACCCCAATTAATTGCAATAAAATATTTGCAACTCCCAATTATGTCATGACGAAACGTGATTAATGACTTAGAATGTCCCGGACATAACAGGGATATAGTGCTAGAAATTAGTAAATGATTGACTGATAGGACCACATCATTGCACTTCGGTGAGTAACCATGTTTGCTCTCATCTCTTTCTTACACAGAAAAATCTCAGCGGCAGAGCACAAGCTCCTTAGCACAGGTGAGGGTCCCCAATGTAATTTAGAAGATGGTGAAAAAGTTCTCCTCCTCCTCTTCTTTGCGTTCGTTCTTTACGACCAATTTTAATCAATCTGTATGATATGTTTGATCTTTGCCAAGAACATGTATACGTTGCACATTGGTTTGGTAGGCCCTAAACGCATAGACTTGTACACATTTAGGACACGTGCATCCGATTTCAGCCAAACCACCAGTCGCCTCTTACGACATGCGTGGCAGGTAACAGTGGTTCTATTCTTTACACCCCAAATTTGAGCTCCAGTAACCACTCGGGCGAGAGGTGAAAAAGTTCAATGATTATATTGAGGATGATTAGTCAAAAATGAAATAACAACATTAAGACTTATGAATGATATCAGAGATGAAATCTTATTTTATGGCAAAATAAGGTAACTAAAGATGGCAAGTGAAGTCGAGTAAGCTAGAAAGTATTGATCTGGTAATGTATCAAGTATGGTCACACCCAATGTAAGTATGCAACAACAACAAATAATACTGAAACACATCAACAGACACAGCTGCTACTATTTGACATAAAAATGGAATACTACTACTGCAAGTATATACAATATATTACTACTACAAGTGTTGACAATATTAATATACTGGTGTTTACAATACAAGATGAAATCTCTGATGACAGTAATGATGATTAATAATCAGAAATATGTATGATTAGTAGATTTCTAGAACTACAACATTATTAATTATTACTGACATTCTGTTGATTTGCCCTTCTACCAATTCTATCTCTCTTCAAGATAGTGTGTTATTGTTATTAAATCTTTTAACAAATGAGGTACACAGCACAGAGACTCACAGAGAGGTTCAGGTTTACCATCAGTAGTCAGTATATGCAACATAGTATATAGTATATTAGTTGTAGTCATCTTAATTAAAAGAATTAACATGTGATGATTCACATAACGAATGAACATGTGCTGTAACCGCTAGGAGTGAAACCGAGAAAAATTCATGGAGATAGAAATGAGACAAATGACATATTTTGGTGATATTATAAGCACCATCCCATTTTAAAACCATCTTGGAAGGGATGGTAGAAGAGCGTAGGGAATAGCAACAGAGTTGGTGGGGCATCAGGAAGTGAAGCATCAGGAAGTGGAGAGACAATAGCCTGACAGAAAGTATGTATACTTAATACTAATGTATTGTATAGTGTAGTCAGGACAAGAGACATAACTTGCTTGATGACCATTTTACTGCCCATTAGTCGAACTTCGCTGCGGAGACGGTATGTTATCGATTAATTGATTCATGAAATCAATGCTCCGATCCTAGTCCTCTCTTCTCTCCTTGGTGACAGTTGACAAGTGGTAACACTGACTTGGTGGAAGAATTACATCACTTACATACATTGACCTGCCATTTGACAATTTGTGTATGTAATAATGGAGAGAGTACTAATAGTAATACTAAATATTACAATTCAACTTGAACAATTATAATGTTGACAAAACAAATGCATTGATTCCAAGCTTCCTGCACGGCACAAACTTTGGACTCTGCACCGGCCACGCTAAATTCCTCACAGTGACTTTACTAACGACACGTTTATATTTTGTTCTGTAACACGAATTAGAAATGCATCAAAATCAAACACAAATATCCTGGTCGCGTAATTATCTTTACTTTCTTACCTTAAACGTTAGCTGAATAGATTCACTGTCGTCTAGGAAGCGAATGCTGCAGCTAAACTCTGTTTGCGAATCGCTTTTAGTCCTCTTACGTAAAATAGACATGATGGCTGCGCTTAAAAGACCATTAATGCAAAAGAGTAAGAAAGCTGTTATCACGACAGAGGTCTCGGCCTTGTCAAACGACGACGACAGTATCAACTATAAACAAGACACTAGCGACTCTTGTCATGCGAAGTGTACAAGATGGCGCTCTCTGATCACGTGACAAGGAGGGATGTCAGGAACTGATCTGCTAGTGATGAGTTGCTGGAGTATGCTTGTACTGACATACAACGCACTCAATAAACTGTCATATGTTAAACAAAGTATATTAACTGCGCAAATCAAGTTTCATTTGTGTGACTTGTTAGCAAGTGTTGTCAGAATTCTTTTCTTAGCAGTGTAAAAAAATTGTTTAAGTCGGTTCAAAGGTCATAGGTGGAAGGTTGTGTGTACTGTTCAGGTGGTCATATTTTTTAACCTGATATGTCTACCTCGCATGAATGCAGAGTCAGGGACCACTGTAACTGTAGTATAAGAGATTGTGAAAGTGGTCTTGTACACGTTGTTGTCTCGTGTTTAGCACAAAGATAGCAGATAGATTCTTTAAAAGACAACCATAAATACCGCGCAAACATGGTCGTCCTTGTCATCATGGGTGTATGTGGCAGTGGAAAGTAAGTTCTACCAATGAAATGACTATGACATATCGATATATTGTAACGATTGGTCATGTCATGTTGTGACTGAACAACTGTCGTATATATAATATCAGCCTAGGTATTGATACTCTAGTCTTAGTGAGTTAGTCTTTCAGATGCAACTCTCTAACTTTTATTACCCTCTATTCTTTAAGTGACTATAACTCAAATAACTGTCATGTTTGTTTGAGACTATGATAGCGCAGGACAGTTGCGAGTAGTCGGCGTATACCAACTAGACGTATAGTATAGTCAGTAAAAGGTAGTGTTCAAATAAATAAGTTATTAGGCTATTACCGATCTTTTATGAGAATATGTTTGGACCGGCTCTCTATTGTCTAGTATACACAATTAACTAGCAACAGTAAATGTAGGTCTCACATCACACACGTTCATGTAGCATAAGCATGTCCGATGTCCTTTCCAGATCGTTGCTCTCAGGACAGCTCTCATGAAAGACTTGAATCTTTAGCCTGTTCTTCTCCATCGTCATGTTCAATGTTTCTTCAATGCCCTGTTGCCACCGTAGTATTAGTTGTCCACTGTCTATCTTCTAGAAACTATTTTCGTCATTGTTGTTTCTCTAAACTACTGTGATGTTTAATTAATATTTATTAATTAATGTCACCAAAATATTTCAGTTTTCCGGACATCATTTTTTGTTTATGAGCCGATGTTCTTATGTCTGTATTCCTGGTCTTCTCTGTCCAGAGCTTTCTAAGAATTTTCTGTAGCACTTTATTTTAAAAGATTCGATTTTCTTCCTAAAGGCTTTGAATTGTGGTCCATGACTCCAAATCCATATATTGCTACAGGAAAAATACATGTCCTCATAAGTATTACTTTTATTTCCTTGATTGTGTGTTATGCTATAATTTCTTCATACTAACTATTCAATTTTATGGATACTCTGGAAACTGCTACAGCATTATGATGTCCCCCTAGAAGCTAACTAACATAATAAAGAAAATGTATGAGGAGACAACGGGTAGAGTACTGCATGAAGGAAAACTGACAGAGGCATTTTAAATAAAGACTGGAGTGCGACAGAACTGCATTTTATCACCCTTTCTTTTCCTTCTGGATAATGAGATCAACAACAGCCAGGGGGAGAAATAGAATAAAGTGGACCATAATGTCAATAGTGTGCAGTTTGCACTGATGGTGGACACAGCGACTGGTTTATGGTTGAAACCGGAGTAAAGCAAGGCTGTATTCTATCTCCGCTATTGTTTGGAGTGGCCATTGACTGGGTGATGCGAAAATGTTGCAGGGGCGAAACTGGCATCGATTGGGTAGAAAATAGTCAACTAGAAGATTTGGATTTTGCAGATGATATTGCCTTGTTAAGTAGAAACAACCAAGATATGCAAAGAAAAACAGACAACTTGTCATCTATAGCATCAAAAGTTGGACTGCAGATAAGCTATGAAAAAACAAATATAATGAAGACACCTATGGCAAGTAATGCAGATATCACAATGGAATCTAAAATGATAAAAATAACAGAGCAGTTCACCTATTTGGGTAGCAATTTTGATTGCACAGGAAATGTTAAAAAGAAATTATGATACGAATTGGCAAAGCATCAGCAGCTTTTAAAAGTCTAAATAAAATATGGAACTGCAAGTTATATAGTATTAAAACTAAATTACGAATTTTCAATTCAAATGTTGTATCAATCCTAACATATGCCAGCGAGAGTTGGAAAATGACTAAAGATATAGAAAGCAAGTTTAATGCATTTGAAAATAGATGTCTGCGAAAAATAATGAAAATAAAATGGAACGAATTCAGGAGAAGTGATGAAATCAGAGACATGTCTGGTCAACCACTAGTGACAACTGTTATAAGAAAGAGAAGATGGAGATATGTTGGGCACACCTTGAGGAGAAATGATCAAAGCAGGCATTGAAGTGGGATGCAAAGGGTTCAAGAAAGAGAGGTCGACCTAAGGAGACCCTGAAGCGAACTTTGCTGAGAGAGGCAGGAAATATCGGTCTCAGTTCTATGGAGGAGATTGGGCGAGTTGCCCAGGATAGAGCGGTATGGAGAAATTACTTGCAAGCCCTATGTAACGTATAACGGTACGAGAGGAATTATTATTATAATGTCAATTGGAAGATTTGGATTTTGCAGATCATCTAGTACTCCTCTCTCACAGCCAACAACAGATGCAAGAGAAAACAACTAAACTAGAAACAATCTCACAACGACTGGGTCTGACTATTCATGAGGAAAAACAAAGATCATGAGATTAAATGCTAATTCCAGAGACCCGACCATATTAAGAGGAGCACCATTAAAAAAGAGGTGGATAACTTTACATATCTGGGGAATTGTTATTAACATTCAAGGTGGCACAGATGTTTGGATTAGAATACAAAATTAACCCCCCTCTCCCCTAACAGCATCATGAGACAGGCTCTCCGATGAACCCCCAGTGCAATAGAGGTAAGGGAAGACCCAGGAACATCTGGAGACGGAATGCAAGAAAATGGGGAAAGATTGGAGAGATCTGGAAAAGATAGCCTTGGATAGGCGGGCTTGTAAGGCCTTGGTTGCAGACCTATGCCTCCCTAGGGGTGAAGAAGAAGCTTGACTAGCCAAGGAAGGTGCTTCAGGAGAGCAGGGAGATGTACCAGTTACCTACCACAAAAGAAAAGGATGATTAAATCAACCAGACAACCACCACTACTAACACAAGAGGACTACCATAAAATGAGCAGATTAGAACAAGTTGTTGGATAAGACACACTTTGCGAACACCAGAGGGGAATATAACAAGAAGGGTCCTTGCCTGGAACCCGCAGAGACAGCGAAAGAAGAGGAGACCGAGAAATACATGGAAACGAGATTTGGAGGCGGAGATCAACAATATAAAGAAGAGCTGCAGGAGATAGCTAGAGATAGGAAGACTTGGCATGAGTTGGTTGGGGGCCTATGTCCCAATCCGGGTAAAAGGCAAAGAGAGAGAGAACAAGTCATTCTGCGCCTCTGAACAGGTCACAATCAACTACAGAGCCACATGTATTAAAAATTGACAGTTCAGACATGTGAACAGTCACCCCACACTGCAGAGTACATACTTCAAGACTGCCCCTAATATGATATACTTAGACAAACTCATTGGCATAGCGAAACATAACTGGAAATAAAACTACATGGACCTTTGTAGGAATTTACAAAAGGATACAGGCATGTTCTTCAGTTGACTTGTTAGTAGAATTGTGTTATCTAATACTTGCAATACCTTTAATTCTGCATGTTTGTTTCTGTCTACAAATATTCATAATAACAGCTTTTGCAGATAACAATTATTATATTTCAGGACAACTGTCACCCAAGCCTTAGCAAAGAAGGTAATTTTGCCCCATGTTTCTGTGTAAACTTACATTTTTTCCCTTGACCCCAATTGCTGGGGCTATTATTGTGTCTGATTCTCAATGGGTTCAAAATTTCAGATTGAGTGAATGTCATATACCAAGGCTTCCAACCTCCAGGGGCTGACATAAATCTGCTGTCCAGATATTCATGGCAATAAGAGAGCTGACAAACTTGCACCAACACCACCATCGTTGGAGAGATAAAGATGGATGCAGGGAAGTCCTTTGATTGCTCAGCAGCAGCCTGTTGGTAGAGGACACCAAAATCGATGTTGAATCTATTCAGTGCTTTAAAGAGTTTGTAATCACGTTGTAAAAGTAGAACTGGATGCCAGAGGAGCAGAAAAAGCAGTGAGTTTAAGCAGTAAATCAATGGAACCATCAGCCTGCATACGATTCAGCATAAGCTGGATGAGACTGAGCATGGATCTGCCTGGAGTGCTTTGACATCATTTCAGTACACAATAACCAATTCACTGGAATGTTCCATATCCATAGAAAATTTGGATAATATATACACAGCCAACAACAGATGCAAGAAAAAACAACTAAACTAGAAACAATCTCACAACAACTGGGTCTGACTATTCATGGGAAAAAACAAAGATCATAAGATTAAATGCTAATTCCTGAGACCCGATCATACTGAGAGGAGCATGATTAAAGGAGGTGGACACATTTACATATCTGGGAAGTGTTATCAACATTCAAGGTGGCACTGATGAAGATGTTAGTGTTAGAATACAAAAGGCAAGATCAGCCTTTGCCATTCTGAAGAAAATATGGAGTTCAAGAATGATCAGGAATAAAACTAAGATAATGATATTTAACTCAAATGTAAAGGCTGTCCTTCTATATGAAGCGGAGACATGGAGAATGACTAAAGGTAACACCAAAACGTTGCAGACATTCATTAATAAATGTCTGCGCAGTATACTTTATCTGCAATGGTATGCCAAGACTACAAACAGGGAACTGTAGGATAGAGCGGGGCGATGGCAGGTAGAACAAGATATAAGGAGCAGAAGGTGGTGATGGATAGGACACACACTGAGGAAATCCCCTAACAGCATCACAAGACAGGCTCTCCGATGGAACCCCCAGGGCAATAGAGGTAAGGGAAGACCCAGGAACACTTGGAGACAGAATGCAAGAAAATGGGGAGAGAGTGGAGAGATCTGGGATAGATGGCAGTGGATAGGTGGGCTTGGAAGGCCTTGATTGTGGACCTGTGCCTCCCTAGTGGTGAAGACTGAAGAAGAATATATACCTGTATCATTATACATAAATTCAAAGAAATTTGTTTATTGTGTGAGAGAGTGCAGACTCTTAAAAGAAATATCATTTTGTTTATTTTCTTAACATTACTGACTACATACTAAAATGAGAAGGTCATTAGTTTAGTTATTTTCCACAGCTTCATTGCACATTTAGAGACGCAGATGAGTTTCACAGTGATGAAAACAAACAGAAAATGAGTCATGGGGTGGCCTTGACTGATGAAGTAAGTTTTCATTAAAGCAATTTCTTTATTGTACATAAAAGGAGGAGGAGACTTATTATACATAAAGCAGTGACTGGGGAAATTTATTGTACATAAAGCAGCAGTGGTAGAAGGATTTATTGTACATAAAGCAGCGATGATAGAAGGATTTATTGTACATAAAGCAGCGATGATAGAAGAATTTATTGTACATAAAGCAGCGGTGGTAGAAGAATTTATTGTAAATAAAGCAGCGGTGGTAGAAGAATTTATTGTACATAAAGCAGCGGTGGTAGAAGAATTTATTGTACATAAAGCAGCGTTGATAGAAGGATTTATTGTACATAAAGCAGCGTTGATAGAAGGATTTATTGATACATGAAAAGCAGCTTGATAAAGTATTTATTGTACATAAAGCTTGAATCTACTCAAATGTCATATTTGTTTCAAATCATGAGATGATGAATCTACTCAAATGTCATATTTGTTTCAAATCATGAGATGATGAATCTACTCAAATGTCATATTTGTTTCAAATCATGAGATGATGAATCTACTCAAATGTCATATTTGTTTCAAATCATGAGATAATGAATCTACTCAAATGTCATATTTGTTTCAAATCATGAGATAATGAATCTACTCAAATGTCATATTTGTTTCAAATCATGAGATGATGAATCTACTCAAATGTCATATTTGTTTCAAATCATGGGATGATGAATCTACTCAAAGTAACGAACATGATTTCAGGAGGTTTATAGCTGAGAATATAGTGTTAGGATTGCATCTTCTCTATCAAAACTGAGCACCTACATTTACCAGTGTTTCTATGGTACCAAATTGAGGCTGGTAAAACCCAAGAGGCATATGGTCAGAAAAAATTGAATTTTATCTTGGCACCACATACCTACAGGGCAATTGTACTAACCACTACACTATGGCAGCTCTCGTGAATCTAGGAAAATGTCATAATATATTTTTTTAATTTCAGTATCTGTTAACAACTGATTTGTGATATTAGAAGCAAGAAAATTAATAAATTTATTATGTAAAACTTGAGTACTAATACACTTTTTTATGTCATATCATTTGTTTGATAAATTCTTTTGAACAAATTGTAATTTTAGCCTATTTTTATGCTCTGTAAAATTACTTTAGTTAGTATTTTTTTAAATATTTAGATGTATATCTTTTGTTTTGTTTAATATCATTTTGTGTTTTAATTGTGTGTCTCAGCAATGTGAGTGTTTGTACATATATTGCTATTGTAAAATTATTTGTAATTTCAGGACAGAGTTCCGTGGCTTCTGGCGATTCACAATTACATCAGCAGGTGAGAAACTACTCTCTTCTCAATTAGTGCCGTCAAATATGGGAAAGATAATATTTATTATATATTTTTACTATTGCAAACCCACTTGCTAAATACTATAAATTATTCTGCCCACATATTCTACTTCCTCTTCTTTGTTAGTTTCAGTTGGGAATATCTTCATTGCACTCCGGACGTGTCCATGGGTGCTCTGATCTTCTTCGCAATATCTCTAACAACGACTAACCATACCAGTTCATTGTTGATTGATGAGTCTGCTCATATACCTGTTGTGTTGTTCTTTTCTGACCACTCCAATCCAAGCTCTAGCAGTTGACATGGCTTGGTTTAGATGAAAATCCTCTTTGCGAGCCACACTCTATGAGGATGTTCAGAAAATCAGCTCTGTCCATTGGCTGACCCCCCCACTCACTGATATAATGGCAGAGCCTGTCTATTCTTATTTGTTAGTTCTACATCAGTCACATGTTAAACTACACTTTGCTGTCTGTATATAATTTGCACGTCCGCCTGCCCAGCGTGTTCACAGCACATTGGATGACTGGTGACAATCTCCCTGTGTATGCAGGTTCAATTCTGCGGGCTGGCAGAAAAGCCACAGGCTCTCCAGGATATCCATGACACCGAGCCGAAGAGCTGAAAGCTCAAGTGCTTCTGGATCTAAAATATATATATATATATAATTTGCATATTAGAATGTGAGTTTGTTGTACCAGTTACAGACCTATAAGCAGCACATCCAGTTTTTGCATGCTTTTTATTCACGTTTGCCTCCTTAGGTTGCAGACAGACAAAAGCCTGACCTAGGGTAGACCACCCACTAGGCAAGTCAGAGCTTGTTAGCCTTGGACCTTAAAGTCAAAGTTTATCAGTCTATACTCCTGGGGGTGGAGTGGGTTCTATGGATCATCAGCAAGCTAATAATTTTCACTTTCTCCCTTCCTAAGAGAACTGGTACTTTGCTAGAATGCAGAACCGGCCACAGAACACACATTGTAGACTCAGCATACATAGTATTTTGTCACTAGAAACTATTCAGTCTACATATTATATTTGTTATTACCTCTCTACACATTTCTTGTAGCCTTTTCAGACCTTAGGTATGAAGTTACTTCACATTTCTAGACCCTAGTGTGCAGGAGGTAGCAGGGTCAATTCCTTTCCTAATGTGTAGAGAGTGGAATAGAATCCATCCCACTTGTTATTAGTACTAAAAACTATTCTACTGATATGTTTGAAATTGTACTCTGGATGTATATACTTCTTTGGATAGACATTACTTTTGTTTTCTATTTAAACTGAAGCATTTTTTAACTGTCATGTTATATGTTGCCTGTGCTATATGAAAAATACATCATCTAGAGTAAGCTAAAGTTATAAAAAGTGTGGAACTAAACCTCTGTATTAATTACCAGACTTTACTAGTTTCAAATTAGCAGCTGATGTTTTTTGGATTAATGATAACATAAATTTACAATCAAATGCTATGAATATACACATCCATATTAAAGTTAATCCATTTCCAGAAGAGACAATGAGAATCTTGGACATCAGAAAAATTATATTAATCACATCTGTTATAATATATGTTGAGAGATCACATCTGTTATATATGTTGAGAGATCACATCTGTTATAATATATGTTGAGAGATCACATCTGTTATAATATATGTTGAGAGATCACATCTGTTATAATAAGTGTTGAGAGATCACATCTGTTATAATATATGTTGAGAGATCACATCTGTTATAATATATGTTGAGAGATCACATCTGTTATAATATATGTTGAGAGATCACATCTGTTATAATATATGTTGAGTGATCACATCTGTTATAATATATGTTGAGAGATCACATCTGTTATAATATATGTTGAGAGATCACATCTGTTATAATATATGTTGAGTGATCACATCTGTTATAATATATGTTGAGTGATCACATCTGTTATAATATATGTTGAGAGACATAAAATAGTTTGGACTTCTTATGAAAATGTGAAGTCTAGAACCTGCCAGTTTGCATTAACAATGGTAGAAGATCTAGTCTGACAACACGAAGAAGAACAAGAAACAGAAAGCTAGGCAACATCAAAGAAATACTATAGCAACACGAAATTGAAACAACCTCTACAACACATGGCCCAGCAACAAGAAATTAAACATTCCATGACACTTCACTGCATAGATGATTGACACAGTGGGGTACCATTTACAGAGATATTAAAATGTGTATAACAGGTGAACAAAGTATTTGAATTCCCAAACCAGTTTTTGTATCTGGACTTAGTTTGAAATGTATGTCTATGTGAAACATATAAATATATAAAACAATTATATATATTTCAGCTTGTTGCAAGTTGGAGACACTGGAGTTGTAACTTGCTCATCCTTGAAACATACATACAGAAATATTTTAGTTACAGGGGAAACAAGTCAGGGAGCATTACCCAGTCAGTCAATCATGCAGAGTAACGTTCTCTTTGTAAATTTGAAGGGCAGTGCAGAATTGATCAAGGAAAGGTTGAAACAGCGAACAGGACATTTTATGCCAGCAACACTACTACAGTCACAGTTAGATACAATGGAGGAACCAGATGACACTGAGCACCATATAACAATGGATATTGAACATAGTGTTGAAGATATGGTGGACCAGATTGTTGAATATATTTCCCTATAGTTAATATCTATATTGCTGCTGTTAGCAGCAAACAGCAGCTATAAGAATAGACAAATAGATTGGAACTTTCCAGAAGATCAAAAAAGGTGTTAGACAGGGATGCGTATTATCACCAGACCTGTTCTCACTGTATTGTGAAAGCATTTTAGGTCAATAAAAATATTCCTGGAATAGCTATGGGAGAACATATCATAAATAACCTGAGATACGCTGATGATACTGTCTTAATAGCAAGAAATGAAATGGAGCAGAAATTAATTGATACGGTTGTGACAGCAAGTAACAACAAAGGACTTAGTTTGAATGTTAAGAAGACAGAAGTTATGATCATATAAAAAAGTGGATTTTGTCAAATGCACCATTGTAGTAAATGGGACTGATCTAAGACAAGTGCAGCAATTTAAATACCTCACAGTCCTGGTAACATCAGATGGTAGATGCCGATCAGAAATAAAGAGCAGAATAGGACAAGCGAAAACATCGCTCCTGAAAATGCAAACATTATCTGCAACAGCTCCTTGTCAATCCCAATCAGAATGAGTTGTTCAGTGCTACATAGAACCAATACTGACATACGGATGCGAGTCATGGACAATTAACACAGAGAGAAAAATCTCTGAGGGCCACAGAAATGTGGTTTTACAGAAGAATGATGAGAATCCATGGACTGCTAAAATGACTAATGTTGAGGTATTTAATGAGATCAAGACACAGAGAAAGTTTATCATCAATATAAGAAAAAGGCAGTCATATCATTTTTCGGGCATGTGATGAGGAGGGAGGTTTAGAACACATTGTGACAACCGGTAAAATCGAGAGTAGACGAGACAGAGGAAGACAGAAAAAGAAATTTTGGATAGCCTGACTTCATGGCACGGTAGAGCGTCAACATCTGAGTTGATAGCAAACACCAATGACAGAGATTTGTGGAGATCCATGATCGTTTACGCCAGCCGACTTGGCACCTGATGATGATGATTATAGTTAATATCATGATTTAATTTACACACATATTTTCTATTTATATTGTATATTGAAACACATACTACAACAGAGTTCATACAGTTCATTATTAAACAGTGCAGTTTTGTTTATTAAAATATTTGTTCTGTAGATTTCACGGTTGAAAGAATCAACAATGGGCTCTTGTGACTAACTTTACATTTATTTCTTGTTTCTTTCACAAATCTTTTCCATATTCATTTACAGTTTATGTTTTCCGCTTACTTCAACTTCCGCCCATGTGATCCCAGGGCCCACAAGGGAAGCAAAGAATAGTACCACTGCAACCTACAAGGCATGCCGTAAGAGGCGACTGATGTAGGACTTAGGGAAGTTACCCTAGTAAATAAAACGCATCACAGAAATTGGATGTGCTCGCCTACTTGTGGGTGCATGAGTAGCACAATGTACAATCGCTCTTGGGCTCAGATCACAAACAAATCACACAGAGTAGTTAACAAGTGGTCAATATGGAGAGTTTGAAGAAGACTACAATTTCATGCATGTTTATACAGGTTAATTTTTTATTGCAATAACCATTATTCAGTGTCATCTAGACTTTATTTGTTTCATTCTTTGTCTTGAACTTGCCAGTTTTTTTATATTATTGAAACTATTCAGAGTGTGTCAGCAGTTTCTGTTGAAGATATTAGTTTGTGACCTGTAGATGAAAGAATCATTAGCTAACAGTGACCAGGTAACCTGTAGATGAAAGAATCATTAGCTAACAGTGACCAGCTTTCTCAAACATAATCACATTGTCCGCTCTATGTTGTAGTGTCTTAGTACCCCCCAGAAGCTGTCTCGGTCAAAGATATCAAAAACCTTTTTGTGGTCCACAAAAATAATGTATTTGTTTTTCTGTCACTCATTACATTGTTGTAAAATATTACATAGGAATCATCTATGTTAATATCTACTGAAGTCGGAGTAAGGTTCACCTAAATTACAAGTACCTCTGAGGTTGAAGTAAGTCTCATCGAAATGGCAAGGAACATTGATGATAAGGGGCCATTGTTGTTTCTGACTCTCAGTAGATGCTTTAGAATATCTAGAATGACAGGTTGCGGTATGAATTTATGTTTTCTACAGAGATTTCCAACCTCCAGAGACTCATGTGGATCTACTGTTCTGGGCGTGTGGGTTTTTGCGACAACAGGAGAGCGGACAGACTTGCATCACTTGTTGGGAAGGGGAAGTTCTTCTGTCTTTTGGTAACCTACTGTTGTATGAGGACACTAAAATTGACATTGAATTAATCCAGCGATTTAAGGAGTTTGCAATCACATGTTGTAGAAGTAGAACTGGGTGCTCGAGGGCAGAGAGAAGTATGTTTAACCAGCGAGCCATAGGAACCATCAGTGTGCATACCCTTCGACATCTGTTGGGGGGGCTGAGTACCAATGGGTTTGCCTGGAGTGTTGGGACGTCAGTTCATTAACCAATTCTCTGAAGTGTTAAATTTTGTTGTTTCACACTAATAATAATCTTGGGTTAGAGATGTATGTAATGACATGTTTCATACTAATAATAAACTTGGGTTAGAGATGTATGTAATGACATATGTTTCATACTAATAATAAACTTGGGGTAGGGATGTATGTAATGCAGAGCCGGATTAGCCTAGTAGCAGAAGTAGGATATGCTACGGGCCCCGCGCTTATGTGACAGAGATGAAAAGGAAAAAAATAACCAAGATGTCATATCAAAAACACGCAAGCTGTCTGAATTTTTTAGCGTCGTGTGTGATGGTGCTGAATCCAAAGAAATTGAAGCAGAAAATACAAAGTCGCGTCTCACTGTGTTGTAGATGAAGGCAGTGCTATAGAAGAATCATCATTAAGATCAGCAACTCTTCACGATTTAGCCACATTTTCCACAAGACAAACTGAAGTCGAATCAATTTAGTCCTCCCAATTTAGCCATATCATCTTCAAGCCAAAGAGAGGCAGAAAGCACAGCACATGCTTCCAATGTAGCAACATCTTCTACAAGCCAAAAAACGAAAGTAAAATGTTTTGGATGACATCTCAAATAACATTGATCAAAAGGTAGAGTGTCGTAATCAGGCGTATGGACTAGTTTTGAAGATGAGTAAGTTAGAAACAGGAATAATGAACATTTTATGGAATGAAATTCTAGAACGCATTCAAGCGTCTATCGCTTCATTACAGTCACTTGGTCAAGACCTTAACACGGGATATGCCCTTTATGAATCGTTACACGGGTACATTCAAGCAATGCGGCCTACATTTTCAGATAGTGAGGCCAAAATCCTGACTGACAGTGAAGAATATTAGCAACAAACTTCAAGACAACGCAAGCGAAATACTAAGTACGACGATTTCAGTGGCTCTACTACGCTCGATAAAGTTGTAGAAAATCAAACACCCAAATAAAAATTTGAAAGTCAGATGTTTATTGTCATAATTGATAATGTACTGTCTGCCTTAGCTAAACGCATGGAAGCGTACCATAGAGTGACTGGTGTATTTGGAATACCTCGGCAGTTAAAATCTCTTACAGCAGAAGAGATCGTGAAAAGAACTCCAAATATTGTCAGCTCTTACCAAGAGGATTTGGAAGAAAGCCTAGACGACGAACTTGTGCAGTTCACTGAACTTCTTAAAACTAATGTAGCTGCTGCTATTAATAACGAAAAGCATGAGGCTCTTGAACTGCAATTTTATAAACTTATAATGGAAATTTCATTAGAGTCGTGTTTCCCAAATGTAGAAATAGTCTTACGAATTTACTTGTCTTTAATAATTACCAACTGCAGCGGAGAACGTTCTTTTTCAACATTAAAGCCTATAAAAAGTGAGTTAAGGAACATGATGGGACAAGATCGTCTAAATAACCTCAACTTAATGAACATTGAATGCCCAGCGTGTTCGTAGCGCGTTGGACTACGGGTGACTATCCCTCTGTGTGTGCGGGTTCAATTCCGCGGATGGCAGAAAAAGCCACAGATTCCCCAGATTTACGGTGTTCGTGGCACCGAAGGGTTACGATGTCCATGGCACCGAGCCGAAGAGCTGAAAATCTGGATCGGAAAAAAAAAAAAAAAAATGAACATTGAATGTAATTTACTTAGAGAAAATTTGATTTGTCTAGTATTATCTCTAAATTTGTTCACATTAAATCGAGACAAGTTTGTTTGTAAAAGTTGTGTTTTATTATTTATTATCATACAAAACCTAGGGACCCGCGCTAAAATTTGCTACAGGCCCCGCGCTGGCCTAATCCGACACTGATGTAATGACATCTATTTTATACTAATAATAAACTTGTGGTAGGGATGTGCGTAATGACATCTATTTTATACTAATAATAAACTTGTGGTAGGGATGTGCGTAATGACATATGTTTGATACTAATAATAAACTTATGGTAGGGATGTATGTAATGACATATGTTTGATACTAATAATAAACTTATGGTAGAGATGTATGTAATGACATATGTTTGATACTAATAATAAACTTGTGGTAGGGATGTGTGTAATGACATATGTTTGATACTAATAATAAACTTGTGGTAGAGATGTGCGTAATGACATATGTTTGATACTAATAATAAACTTGTGGTAGGGATGTGTGTAATGACATATGTTTTATACTAATAATAAACTTGTGGTAGGGATGTGCGTAATGACATATGTTTGATACTAATAATAAACTTGTGGTAGGGATGTATGTAATGACATATGTTTGATACTAATAATAAACTTGTGGTAGAGATGTATGTAATGACATATGTTTGATACTAATAATAAACTTGTGGTAGAGATGTATGTAATGACATATATTTGATACTAATAATAAACTTATGGTAGGGATGTGCGTAATGACATATGTTTGATACTAATAATAAACTTGTGGTAGGGATGTGCGTAATGACATATGTTTGATACTAATAATAAACTTGTGGTAGAGATGTATGTAATGACATATATTTGATACTAATAATAAACTTGTGGTAGGGATGTGCGTAATGACATATGTTTGATACTAATAATAAACTTGTGGTAGAGATGTATGTAATGACATATGTTTGATACTAATAATAAACTTGTGGTAGAGATGTATGTAATGACATATGTTTGATACTAATAATAAACTTGTGGTAGAGATGTATGTAATGACATATGTTTGATACTAATAATAAACTTGTGGTAGAGATGTATGTAATGACATATGTTTGATACTAATAATAAACTTGTGGTAGAGATGTATGTAATGACATATGTTTGATACTAATAATAAACTTGTGGTAGGGATGTGCGTAATGACATATGTTTGATACTAATAATAAACTTGTGGTAGAGATGTATGTAATGACACATGTTTGATACTAATAATAAACTTATGGTAGAGATGTATGTAATGACATATGTTTGATACTAATAATAAACTTGTGGTAGGGATGTGCGTAATGACATGTTTTATACTAATAATAAACTTGTGGTAGGGATGTGCGTAATGACATATGTTTGATACTAATAATAAACTTGTGGTAGAGATGTATGTAATGACATATGTTTGATACTAATAATAAACTTGTGGTAGAGATGTATGTAATGACATATGTTTGATACTAATAATAAACTTGTGGTAGAGATGTATGTAATGACATATGTTTGATACTAATAATAAACTTGTGGTAGGGATGTGCGTAATGACATATGTTTGATACTAATAATAAACTTGTGGTAGAGATGTATGTAATGACACATGTTTGATACTAATAATAAACTTGTGGTAGGGATGTGTGTAATGACATATGTTTTATACTAATAATAAACTTGTGGTAGGGATGTGCGTAATGACATATGTTTTATACTAATAATAAACTTGTGGTAGAGATGTATGTAATGACATCTATTTTATACTAATAATAAACTTGTGGTAGAGATGTATGTAATGACATATGTTTGATACTAATAATAAACTTGTGGTAGAGATGTATGTAATGACATATGTTTGATACTAATAATAAACTTATGGTAGAGATGTATGTAATGACATCTATTTGATACTAATAATAAACTTGTGGTAGAGATGTGTGTAATGACATATGTTTGATACTAATAATAAACTTGTGGTAGAGATGTATGTAATGACATATGTTTGATACTAATAATAAACTTATGGTAGAGATGTATGTAATGACATATGTTTGATACTAATAATAAACTTGTGGTAGAGATGTATGTAATGACATATGTTTGATACTAATAATAAACTTGTGGTAGGGATGTATGTAATGACATATGTTTTATACTAATAATAAACTTGTGGTAGGGATGTGTGTAATGACATATGTTTTATACTAATAATAAACTTGTGGTAGGGATGTGTGTAATGACATATGTTTTATACTAATAATAAACTTGTGGTAGGGATGTGCATAATGACATATGAATACCCCCGCCCGCTACTTCGAAGGAATCACTAACCTTAAAAGTAAGAATTTCCTATAGGTTTATCTTCAATAATAGAGAAATGTCTTCAACCAAGTTAACCAACCATACCTTCTTGATTAGTTCAGTTATTGGATACTGTGTCCACTGTTTCTACTATCATGGTTCTGATAAATGACAAGCATTTGACCCCTTCCCTAGCTAGTATTCTACTGAGGTAAACCCTGAAGCTATGAATGAGGTAACTCTACAAAAACAGATGGCAGACCATGTCCTCCAAAACGTAAGATAGAAAGATAGTCAGAAAAATCCCAGTCCTTTGTATGGTCTTTTTCCTCTTTACAGATGGTCAATTGGAAAGTGTTTTACTGTGACAACTTCTGAGTGTAAGCTTTTCTCTCTTGTCTTTACAGATGGTCAATTGGAAAGTGTTTTACTGTGACAACTTCTGAGTGTAAGCTTTTCTCTCTTGTCTTTACAGATGGTCAATTGACAAGTGTTTTACTGTGACAACTTCTGAGTGTAAGCTTTTCTCTCTTGTCTTTACAGATGGTCAATTGGAAAGTGTTTTACTGTGACAACTTCTGAGTGTAAGCTTTTCTCTCTTGTCTTTACAGATGGTCAATTGACAAGTGTTTTACTGTGACAACTTCTGAGTGTAAGCTTTTCTCTCTTGTCTTTACAGATGGTCAATTGACAAGTGTTTTACTGTGACAACTTCTGAGTGTAAGCTTTTCTCTCTTGTCTTTACAGATGGTCAATTGGAAAGTGTTTTACTGTGACAACTTCTGAGTGTAAGCTTTTCTCTCTTGTCTTTACAGATGGTCAATTGACAAGTGTTTTACTGTGACAACTTCTGAGTGTAAGCTTTTCTCTCTTGTCTTTACAGATGGTCAATTGACAAGTGTTTTACTGTGACAACTTCTGAGTGTAAGCTTTTCTCTCTTGTCTTTACAGATGGTCAATTGACAAGTGTTTTACTGTGACAACTTCTGAGTGTAAGCTTTTCTCTCTTGTCTTTACAGATGGTCAATTGACAAGTGTTTTACTGTGACAACTTCTGAGTGTAAGCTTTTCTCTCTTGTCTTTACAGACGGTCAATTGACAAGTGTTTTACTGTGACAACTTCTGAGTGTAAGCTTTTCTCTCTTGTCTTTACAGATGGTCAATTGACAAGTGTTTTACTGTGACAACTTCTGAGTGTAAGCTTTTCTCTTTGTCTTTACAGACGGTCAATTGACAAGTGTTTTACTGTGACAACTTCTGAGTGTAAGCTTTTCTCTTGTCTTTACAGATGGTCAATTGGCAAGTGTTTTACTGTCACAACTTCTGAGTGTAAGCTTTTCTCTCTTGTCTTTACAGATGGTCAATTGGCAAGTGTTTTACTGTCACAACTTCTGAGTGTAAGCTTTTCTCTCTTGTCTTTACAGATGGTCAATTGGCAAGTGTTTTACTGTGACAACTTCTGAGTGTAAGCTTTTCTCTCTTGTCTTTACAGACGGTCAATTGACAAGTGTTTTACTGTCACAACTTCTGAGTGTAAGCTTTTCTCTCTTGTCTTTACAGACGGTCAATTGACAAGTGTTTTACTGTGACAACTTCTGAGTGTAAGCTTTTCTCTCTTGTCTTTACAGACGGTCAATTGAGAAGTGTTTTACTGTGACAACTTCTGAGTGTAAGCTTTTCTCTTGTCTTTACAGACGGTCAATTGACAAGTGTTTTACTGTGACAACTTCTGAGTGTAAGCTTTTCTCTCTTGTCTTTACAGATGGTCAATTGGCAAGTGTTTTACTGTCACAACTTCTGAGTGTAAGCTTTTCTCTCTTGTCTTTACAGATGGTCAATTGGCAAGTGTTTTACTGTCACAACTTCTGAGTGTAAGCTTTTCTCTCTTGTCTTTACAGATGGTCAATTGGCAAGTGTTTTACTGTGACAACTTCTGAGTGTAAGCTTTTCTCTCTTGTCTTTACAGACGGTCAATTGACAAGTGTTTTACTGTCACAACTTCTGAGTGTAAGCTTTTCTCTCTTGTCTTTACAGACGGTCAATTGACAAGTGTTTTACTGTCACAACTTCTGAGTGTAAGCTTTTCTCTCTTGTCGTTCAGCTCATATATAAGTCTCTTTTCAAAAGACTCTGCGCCCTTTCGCAATTTGGCTTTCCACACAACTCTGTCATCAGATAGTTTTTCCCATTTGCTGGGTCATATAGAAAAGTTTTTCATTGAGGCTTTGCAGACATCTTTATATCTGAGCAGTGGTCTGCCCTTGTGCCTCTTTTCCTCCGAAAGTTCACAGAACAACATTTGTTTTGGTATGCGATAAGTTTCCATTCTTCTCACATGCCCCAACCATCTTAGTCGTCTACTGCTGATCATGCCCATGATGGAAAGCAGATTTGCACGTTGCAGTACTTCAGAGTTGGTTATCTTATCGTACCACCTGATGTTCATAATCTTGCGGAGACATCGAAGGTGAAAGATGTTAAGTCTCCTCTCGTGTCTTGAGTAGGCTGTCCATGTTTCTGAGCCATATAGTAAAGAACTAATTACACAGGCTCGATATATTTGAATCCTTAATAGAGCGGATATCCCTTGTATCTCCACAATCTTGATTCAGTCACAGACCTTCTTGTCAGGTTATGTAGTTACTAGTTTTGTGTAATGTAGATGGCTAAACACTCCTAATATGGCAAAGAGAAGTATTTCGAAGACCCGTTTAAGAGTACTCTAAAAGATTTTGGTAAAAACACTAACACAACGACTTGGCATACATTGCTTTGTCACGGTGCAGTGGTTTATCAGGCATTAAAAACTGCAACAGTAGAACAGAGAAGACAAGTCCAGAGATGCCCAACATCCTACATTTTCAAACAGTTCCTGCCCATTGAGCTATAAATGACTGACATTTATACCAACATCTCCATCGATAATCATCTACTAAATCAAGTAAAAGATTTCACATACCTGGGGAGCATTTTTTCAGCAAATGGAAGAATAACTAATGAAATTCAACACAGATGCAACAAAGCAAATCAAATGATAGGCAAATGGCGCCAATTTTAAGATGCAAACACGTCACCATGAACACAAAAAGAGCAATGTTCAACACAATCTTTCTCCCACATTATGTTACCAGTGCCAAACCTGGACGCTGACAACAAACGATAGAAGAAAACTAGTCACAACAGAGATGAAGTGTCTACGCAGAATGCTGGGTGTAACAAGAAGAGACCGGTTGAGAAATGAAGACATCAGGAAAAAAGTGGTACAACATCAGTACTAGACTTCATCAAGAAACAACAAATTAAATGGTTCGGTCACGTAAGTAGATTACCATCAGACAGTGCACCCAAAGAGCAATGCTGCTCCGATACAATGGGTACAAAGCAAAGGCCGGCCACGCAAAAGATGGACCTCAGAGATAACAGAGGCGACGAAAGAGACTATCTACGAAGCGCATACTAGGGCCCGTTTTAGAAATCTCTTCCTGACCTGACGCTGTGAGGCATACAGGATTCGAGAAAGAAGAAGAAGAAGAATTTATACAAGAGATAACATTAAATGTATAGACAAAATGGTTTCGTTGTAAAAATCTTCAGACATAAGCATCCTAGGATACTCTGAATTTGGGTCGGTGTAAGTCGCCCATAGATCGACTTGACCCAAGTAATCCGTTTTATCTATTGTATGAATAATGGGGGTCATCATCACTAGTGATAGACGAATAACAGCAGAAACTGCGTCACATAAAATTCAGTTAACAGATCAGTTAGCTTCTAATTGTATTTCAATAAATACTTTTTCTGAAAATCACAATGGACATCACTTTAGTCCAGCGTTTCCCAAAGTGGGCAGTACCGATCCCCTGTGGGCGCTGAAGCCTTCCAGGGGAGGGGCGGTAGTGGGTTTTCGTGATTTCGCGAGTGAATAATCATTACAAATTTGAATTCTGCATTTTAATTCATCTTATGCCCACCTTACACGATCCATTTTTTCATCCATTTTCTATTTTATGTATTAAATCATTTGAAAATTGACCATGTATGACAGAAATATATATCAATTTTCTATGTCAAAGTAAAAAAGAATAGGGGGCGTTGGCAAACTGTTATAATGGGAAGGGGGCGTTACAAAGTTTATGTCTTGCAAAGTGAGCGGTGGACCAAGAAAGATTGGGAATCTATGCTTTAGTCAGTCGGAGACACATTTATATTATAAGGTACGAATGTCACCTCTATCTTCTTTTTTTCAATCGTTCTTCTCGGTCGTGTTTATCATTCTTATTGTAATATATAAACAGCCTTGGCCAAGAACGGTTGGAACGTTGCGCCCCCGTTAAGCCCCGACAGTTGTAGGACAAGCGCATCCAGTGCGTTTTCGGCCTTCGGAAATGTTCGAGTCTGCCATGCCGGCAGTCGAAACACTCTCCTGACATCGTGAGTAGATTTGTCTTTAATGATCCGTTTATCGCCGTATATTTGGCCTTGGATCTACGTCAAAGAGCACTTTGTACTTTGCAACTTTTTGGCTATGTTTGACTTCCCTTGTGTCGTCACGATGCGTTAAAACGTTCTCAGAGACACTTGACCAGAGCTGGCAATTGTGGTGCGACTGTTCACTATAGAGACACTTGCCCAGAGCTGGCAACTGTGGTGCGACCGTTCACTATAGAGACCACTTGCCCAGAAAGCTGGCAATTGTGGTGCGACCGTTCACTATCGTTCTCGTGGATTTTTGCCCACAGATGACAATTTTAGTGCTGCCATTTACTCCGGGGGAGCTGGCATTCGTTCAGATGACACGTACGGTACTATTTCTTACGTTTCAGCAACTATTTTGGGAAACTTTTCATCGGCCAAGAGATGCATGCATTTTATTCAGGGTTTTGGACCTGTATTACGTTTCCGTGCTTGCACTACTACCACTACCTATAGCTCTCCCTCGATCCGTACCCGCTTAGCCAGACAGGCAGACAGGGTCCACGTGGAGGTGGGGTAGGATCTTGAATAGTGCCAGTTCACTAAACCTGGCGCGACGTTGTCCCTAGAATTGCGCCTTTGACCCCTCACCTCTACCATAATTAAAGAGTCATGTACGTTCAGGTAAGCGATGAGCTCTAAATTTTCGGTTGCATAAAAAACAAATCCATGTGAAGTTCAGGCGAATATTTGAACTATTTCCGCATTCATTTCGCCATCTCGTATAAGTCAAATCATGTAGGCATGTGTGTCTTACCGCAGATTTGAGACCACTCAGTACACAGGAATACTGATATTATAATCTGAGACCACTCAGTACACAGGAATACTGATGATATAATCTGAGACCCTGTACCAGGAATACTGATATTATAATCTGATACCCAGTACACAGGGGAATACTGATGATATAATCTGAGACCACTCAGTACACAGGAATACTGATATTATAATCTGAGACCACTCAGTACACAGGAATACTGATGATATAAGAGAACAACTTCAAATGCAACATGTCATGGGCGACACAAACCAACAGGACGCTAGACCAAAGTGACCACGGTTGCGGCCTTACCAAAAGGGGAAAGAATTGATCCCTTTTTATGGGAAAGCAAATATTTCCACAAAGTTATCGTTATTCTTGTTAAAATAATGTGTATCAATGAAAACAGATCTGAAATTAATACGGATAGCGCTGCCA
Organism: Arion vulgaris; assembly: GCA_020796225.1. NCBI lineage: Eukaryota > Metazoa > Mollusca > Gastropoda > Stylommatophora > Arionidae > Arion > Arion vulgaris. Next base: position 89,932,823 of record CM036756.1, read on the forward strand.
GAATCGCTGGAAGAATTACCGGATTATAAATATCGCTGGGGATGATCATGTTGCTGTATGTGAAGATGGTTCTGTATATCATGATTAGAAATGTGACATTCAAATTAGTGCACTTGGTAGGGTCCCCGCCGAGCGGAGCTGTGAACGCAGAGCAGTTACTTCCAGTTACGGAATGAAAGTTGGGGTCTTTTCGATTCCCTTCAATGACGATCTGACTTTCCTTGCTAGAACGTGTAAAGTGTTCGACTCTCGAGCTCTTGCTTGAAAGATGCAAAACGTCTGGTGTTGGTATTTGTTGATGAACTCAGTAGATATTTCCAACCTGCTGGGTCTTGTCTGGATCTGCTATTCTGGATGTACTCAATTTCGCCGATATGAGAACGCAGACAGGCGTGCAGCAAAAGCATCAACAGTTTGAGGGTTCGTGATGTATAAGTGAGAATATACTCTAGTTTGGATAATACTGATGTTCTGAACGTGATTAGTGCTGAACGCCATTAGCGAGACGGACCGGATAGAGAACTCACGTGATGACTTGGATCCAACGCTCATGTTCCATTTGTAGGAGCTTGGCATCAAACGTAGTGTTGCTAGATATGAACTATATACGGGAAGTAGACTATGTTTCATTAACCAACACAGAACTGAAACTACCCGTCGCTATGTGCTGACTGATGTATCGAAGAATATATCGGAGCACATATGGACTTGTTCCTTGCGAGAACTGAAACTACCCGTCGCTATGTGCTGACTGATGTACCGAAGAATATATCGGAGCACGTATGGACTTGTTCCTTGCGCAGTGATGATGATCTGATGACTAAGTAGCGATACCCCGTCAACATTCCGAAGTTTTCATGAGAGTCAAAATTTCAAGTATCCACACTGTTGCAGAATGCCCCGATAATGGGCGGTTCACGTAATGTGGATACATGATAAGCGTTTCCAAAAACAGTTGATATATAGCGAGCTAGATAGGGGAAAACGACCAATTGGTAGACACACACAAAAAACACGCGTTAAAGACAGTTAAAATGTCTCTAAAATGCTTCGATGTAGACACAACTTGCAGAAAATATACTGCCCAAGATCGCAAAACGTGGCGCTACAACACTACAAGAGGAACTCTGAACTTAAAATCGTCGTACTGATAAGGCGCAGAGAAAATTAGCTGCGCGAAAAGACAGAACCCACAAGTTCCACTCTGATCATGTACGTCTCACATGTGGCAGGGGATTGCGTTCCAGGACTGGGCTCTACACCCACCTCCGCGCACACCAGAGATGTAACAACACACCTCTGAGGCTATTGTTATCATCACTTGCGATGGACGTACCATAGTTGTGTAACCACTGTCTGTTGGGTGAGACATAAAATTGACAAACCTATACTGTGATTCAAATTTGAAATCGCACGCTTCCGAGTAGGACTCGACACCAGAGGGAAAGAATGTGTAGTATGTTTAACTAGCTGGCCACATGGCATTATCAGCATATAAACCTTTCCACTTAAGCTTTGATATTGGTACTGCCCGTTGTGATATGAGGTTAGTTCAATAACTGAGCCATTGCTCATGTAACATAATCTTTATTTAATAATGTGGAAATGTATGATTAATTAGTCAAAGTGACCCTTACATTTAATACGTTCTTTCCTTTCGGCGAAAGCTAAACGTCGGTTAAAACAGAGCCAACTATAAACTTATAAAGTTGGAGTTGGCTGTGGTTAAAATCAGCGGAGCGCTGACCCGAAACACTGAAACTTGTTAGCGCATGGTCTTGTTTTGGCGCAGGCTTAATATGAAAACTGGCATCCAGATGTCAACTTCCGCTACTGGACTCAAGGGAGGTTATTAATGAAGATCATGAGGAACACACAGGATTTAATGATGAATTATCAAGCAGAAAACTGTGAATACTTTAATATTGGCAGCCGTATACGTATAGTAGATTGTCACAAAGAATCTTACACAGGCACAGTTAGATCATTTGACTACAGCACTAAAATCCTTTCTATTGGTAGGCATTATGTGTTCGTTATCAATCAATCCAAGTTAATTTTGCCGGTCGGAAGTAGCGCTGTAAGGTAGTGGAAGTGTGTCACTGCCACCGAGTTATTATTATTATTTTTTTCGCAACTGTTGAAAACACAATGCGAAGCCGTAAAACTCGTGTAGTAAAGATTTGTTGTTTTCCCCACGTTTATTCGTTTAAGTATATAATTATAACTAGCGATTGTAACTTTAACATCCAGCAGGTGAGTCAACTTAGAGTGTATTGTCTGACAAAAGGAGGACGTGTTCTCCTTTCTCAACTCTTGTCCTCTCCAGCTGACTTTAACTTTGTAGAGAAACATGATTTTGTCCTGTTTTAACGCTGATGAATACAATACAACATATTTTAACCTTGATGTTAAATGCATTGAATGAAAATTAAGACTTACTGAATGAAGAAAATAGACTTCAAATAAATATAAATAACAGAATAATTTTATTATAATAAATAGACAAACGAAAATCCCATGGACAAATTAATAAAACCATTATTTAGCCAATAATAACAATGAATGTAAGTATACTGTACTATACATTTGATAAATAATGTTAAACCCTCCCCTGTATCACAGGTTCGCACATATGGGATCTTTTGTGCATCTTGTCTAATAATAATATAAATAATAATAATTCCTCTCGACGTTTTACGTTACATAGGGCCTGCAAGTAATTTATCCATACCGCTCTATCCTGGCAACTCGCTCAATCTCCTCCATGGAACTGAGACCGATATATTTCCTGCCTCTCTCAGCAAAGTTCATTTCAGGGTCTTCTTAGGTCGACCTCTCTTTCTTGAACCCTTTGCATTCCACTTCAATGCCTGCTTTGATATTCGTTGATCATTACTCCTCAAGGTGTGCCCAACATATCTCCATCTTCTCTTCTTATAACAGTTGTCACTAGTGGTTGACCAGACATGTCTCTGATTTCATCACTTCTCCTGAATTCGTCCATTTTATATTCATTATTTTTCGCAAACAACTATTTTCAAATGCATTCAACTTGTTTTCTATATCTTTAATCATTTTCCAACTCTCGCTAATGCACTTCAAAAATTGGTTTTTCTTTCTGTAAAGTTCTTGATGCAGAAACTCTTGTGCATGATCTTGCTCCGTATTCGTAATATTTTTTTAAAGTTGCTCTCTTTTGTGTCCGCTCATGAACTGTTGACTGTATGTATTCTATGTATGTATCTATGTTGCTGCAAAATATAATATATTTATAAGAATCCACATCATCTTGAGAAGATGCTTCTTCATAGTGTAATCTGGTTTCTGTTTGTTACCCATATTTATATTCTAATAAACTTGATCTTCTCTCTCTGTGTGTATTTTCTAACTAATTTACTTTTACCTTTTGTCTCGTTTACTTATTGATCATGAATTATTATGGAAAAGAAGAGCTAGATTATCCACAAAATCCTGATTGTCAAATTGGCTAGTTATAATCCACTAAATTGAATTGTTGTTTTCATAATCCACTTTGATAGCCAGTAAGAAGAAAATTGTTGATAAGAGACATAGCTGTCGTACTCCAATTCTTCCTTTCGTTTACTTGAAATTTGTCTATATATTCAATGTTGTCTCTTGTATGAACTTCACTATCTTTTGTAGCTCACACAGAGGTCTCTGTAGTTTTCTGTTTAGTGTTGTTTCGTTAGGCCAGAGATCCCCCATTCTAATCTCAAATGTTTCTGTGAGTTGTTCTTCATGAAGAATTCTCCATATAATTTCCTTATATGTTCTCTTTATTCGGGTAATAAACTGGAGATGGGTGTCGTAATGTATCAACAGTTTCCAGATTATATCTTTGTCTTAACGCAGACTACACAGAATCAACTAGGAAATTCTATAAGAAAATACAAACTATGAGAAATAGAGAAGAGAACTACGACCCAGCAGAAATCATAAATGACAAAAATGGACAAGAATTAAGCGACACACAACTCATTGTTAAGAGATATCAAGAATACTTCAATCAACTCCTCAATATCACACCAATAGGAAATGAAGACCCACAACCTGGTAGTAATATGACAGAAATAACTGAAGTTAGAAATTAGGGAAGTAATACGGTACGCCCCAGCGAACAAGTCTTCTGGACCTGATGACATTCCCGCTGAGTTGATTAAGACTGCGCTAGAAACTGGAGTAGAGTGGCTATACAGACTGTTCAACCTAGTCTTGATCTCACAGGAAACATCAGAAGACTGGAGAAATGCAGTAATAGTTCACATCTGGAAGAAGAAAGCTAGCAAAAGGGACTGTACAAAATAAAGAGAAATATTGCTACTGAGCCACATCGGAAAACTTTTTGTAAAATTCTTATCATATCAACTACAGCAACACATTAACAGACTCCAGTTAACATGCAATGAGTACAACATGAGAATAAACGTCGACAAAACTGAAGTAATGACATTCGCTAGAGAGGAAAACACAACCATTATCTCCATCGACAAACTCCCATCAAAACAAGTCAAAGACTTTACATACCTAGGTATAATCTTTTCAGCAAATAGAAGAATAACTAACTTCTTCTTCTTCTTCTTCAGCCATCTCTGGTCATGCGCTTAATTTACTGTGGACCACAAACTGGGCAGACAGCTTCAGGTCTGTCAGGTTTCCCAAAGCTTAGTTTTCAGGTCGACTGGGTGTGGCCACATGTTGCTTCTCAGCTCACACAGAAGAGGACAGTCTTGCAGGATATGCTCTGGTGTCTGTTCTGCCTGCTGACACTGGCAGAGAGCTGTTTGACTTATTCCTAGTCTGTATAAGTGTTTGTTGAGCCTGCAGTGTCCGGTGCGTAGTCGAAATATAATGACCTGGTCTGTTCTGCTTAGGTCTTTGAGGGAGTCTTTTCCATAATCATATCCAGTGTTTGTCTTCCAGTCTACTGCAGATTTTCTCTGTATGAGGGTTTTGACCTCTTGAAAAGACAAGGGTTGGTAAATTTGCTCTTTGGCACTGCCCTCCTTAGCTAAGACATCAGCACTCTCATTGCCTGCAATGCCACAGTGAGATGGAATCCACTGCAAGTGAATTTCTGCCTTTTCTGAAAGCTGAGCAAGTTCTCTTTGTAGTTTTTGTACTGTGCTGTCAGTGGATTTAGCCTCCAGGGCTTGTATAGCTGACAATGAGTCTGTAAGAAATACCATCTTGCTTGCAGCTGCTTGCAGCTTATTCATGTGCTGTGCTGCCATCAGAAGGGCTATGAGTTCTGCTTTGTAGTTGGAACATATTCTTCCAGTAGGAGCCGCTAGAGACACAGTGGTAGCATCTGGGTGCCTAATGTACACTCCTGCTCCACCATTCATGGTTGCCTCCATTGCCGATCCATCTGTGTAAATTCTTATCCAGCTGTCTTCTGGAAACATGTAATGGAGATGTTCCATTGTAATTGCTTTTTCACTAGATTAGGCTCGGCATCTTTGCTTAATAATTTAGGGATGGAGGTTGAGAAGTTTAGTGGTACTGAGTCTGGTTCCCAGTGATCAAAAAGCAATTCTTCAGGTATGGAATTATGATTTAGTAGTTCCAAGTATGACTTTCCTATTTCTTTTGCTTTGTGATTTAGACTTGTACGCTTTAGTCTGTTCTTTGTTCTAGCCGCCATTTTTTCATGCAGTGGATGGTGAGGCATTCTTTTGATCCTTTCAGTCTGTAGAATCACTTTTCTCCTTCTTCTGTCTTCCAAGGGCTGGATGTTGGCTGCCTTTTCCATTTCTACAATTGGTGTAGATTTCATGGCTCCAAAATAGTACGCAGACACCTGTTTTGTGTTTTTTCCAGTAGAATAACTAATGAAATCCAACATAGATGCAACAAAGCAAATCAAACACTAGGACAAATGGCACCAATTTAAAAATGCAAACAGGTCACCATGAACACAAAAAGAGCATTGCTCAACATAATATTTCTCCATTATGCTATCAGTGCCAAACCTGGACACTGACATTAAATGATAGAAGAAAACTAGTCACAACAGAGATGAAGTGTCTACAAAGAATGCTGGGAGTAACAAGAAGAGACAGCTTAGAAATGAAGACATCAGGAAAAAGTGGGTACAACATCAGTACTTAACTTTATCAAGAAGCAACAAATTAAATGGTTCAGCCACATAAGCAGATTACCAACAGGCAGCGCACCACAGAGAGCAATGTTGCTCCGATACAGTGATTACAAAACATAAGGCAGGCCACGCAAAAGGTGGACCTCAGAGATAACAGAGGTGACGACAGACACTTTATGAAGCACACACAAAAGCCTGTGCTAGAAAATTCTTCTTACCCTGAAGCTGTAAGGAAAATCAGGATTGGAGAAGAGAAAGAAAGACAAAGTGCATAGAGAGGCTCGCTCCAGGTGTCTCCTTTTTATACCTTACGCTGAAAGGCAAACAGGATTAGAGAATAGATAGATCTTCATCTTACGAAAGCACTGATACAGGTGAAATAGTTCCTGTGTATGCCACACCATCTAGTGGAAGACAAAAAAATTAGCAGACAACTAAAAATAAACAGTTTTATCCACCATACCCTGTGTAATTTTGACAGATGCAAAATCAGTACGTAAATACAGAAAATTGTCAAATCTACATGCAACTGCGCAACTAACACAAGTTTCAGTTTGGAATATCTTCATTGCACTTCGGACATGTCCATAGGTGCTTCGATCTCCTTCGCAATATCTCCATCAGCGTCCAGCGACTGACCGACTCAGTTCTATTTTGATTGATGAGCATACTCGATACCTGTTGTACCGTTCTTTTCTTGCCACACCAATCTTCAAACCCAGTTCGTGCAATCTAGTAGTTGACGTGGATTGGTTTAGATGAGGTCTTCTGCGCCACGCCTATGAGGGCGTTCACGATGTCAGCTCTGTCCATTGGCTGGCCGTCTGATATAGCAGCAGAGCCAGCCAGCCTGTCTGCTCTCTCATTGCCAACGACACCCATGTGCCCCAGAACAAAGACAAGTGTAATTCTGCAAATTGTTGACGCCTGCAGTGATTCAGTCCATTGCCTGCGCACCGAACTGGCCTCCACCTTTCGGATCATACTCAATGAGTCACTCAAATGCACGCATGAGTGTAGTTTTGTGACTCTAGCCAGAGTAGTGCATTGGTCACCGCCAGTACCTCCATTGTCATGCTGCTTGTTGTCATACTGAATGCACCACTGGCTTCCTTGACCATTCTGCCACATGAGCTTGCAGAGAAGGCCCATGCAGACTTTTCTTGACGAACTACCGATCCATCCGTGTAAATCACAACGTCGTCTGCATTGCAATTTTCATCGATGATGGCTTTGACGCCTGCATTCAACGCCGCGATTTCCTCTCTGCAACCTTTGTCAAATTTAATGATGGTTGAAAAAGTGTTCCAGTATATTGGAGGCATCTGTATCCATTCTTCTCCATAGTCAATATTATTGAGCCCGCATACCAGCTGAACAGTATCTGCGGCACGGCCAACCCATGACTTGCCCCGCTTAACCGATGTCCACCACTGGCGCTGAGCTGTTCATGCAATGGGTGATCCTTTTTGGCACTTATTTTGAGATAGGCATGTGCTCTGGCTATCTTGACTCTATACTCCATGGTCGGAACTAACACAAGATCATCATGCAATGGATACTGTCTCATTTTGGAATACCAGGAAATGAGACAGCAAGTCAATTGATCAAGAAAGATGCTCCAAAAGAGCAATCCGATGTACCAGATACTTATTATCAAAAGAAAAAATTAATGAAATCAACCAGAAAGCCACCAATACTAACACAAGATGACTACCAAAATATAAGCAGATTAGAGTAAATTGTCATTCTGATCTTTAGAATAGGAGACGGTGTACCTTGCAGCCAATTCCAGATTGGTAATTCAACCATGTGTACAGGCAGGCACCGTTGCAGAGCACATACTTCAAGACTACCCTGAATATGATATAATGATGCAAACTCACCTGTCTAGTGAAACAAGACTAGAAATAAAAATGCTTGGACCTCTGTGTGAGCTACAGAAGATTTGAAGTCTTTACAAGAGCCAACATCGAATATATATATATATAGACAATATTTTCAGCCAACAAAAGGAGGGATATCTTCATTTGAACTGGGTTATTTTTCTCTACTATTATATACACAGTGTTATTATCTGGTCTGTACAAGATTTACCATCTCTGAAACCATAATGTGGTCTTCTTTGACGAACACTCCATATCGACCACTTGTTAACCACTTTTTGTGATTTGTATGTCATCTGACCTAAAAGCGATTGTGCATTGGACCAGTTATGCGCCTACAAGTAGCCCAGCACGTCAGATTTCTACTACACTTTTTTAAAACTATGGTAGCTTCCCTAAGCCCCCACCTCAGTCGCCTCTTACGACATTGTAGGTTGCAGTGTTACTATTCTTTGCTCCCCTTGAGAGCCCTCGCAACACACAAGCGACTCTTCTGTCAACAGTTTGGTCTCTTTTAGTCTGTTATTATTCTGTTTCATATTTTTCTGACACTAATAATAGCCTTTTCAAATTTGGATTCTTTCAAATCCTCTTTCATTGTTAGCTTGACTTAGAAATCCTTCTTTCCAGTCTGCTATTTTCTCTTTTTTTGTCTCAGATTTTGCTTAGTAATGTATATAACTACTGTGAAGGTCTGTTTTAGTGGCCTTTGTTGGTCTGCTCCAGCTGCTTTTCCTACTTTCAGGAGTTAAATAGTTCTTCTTTATTTCATCTTTACTTGTTATTTCACAATTATCCTGTAGTTATGTTTCTGTTAGTTGTATATATGCTGTAGCCTCCATCAGCTAGTCAATGACTAGATGAAATCAAAAGTGTGATAGTATACATTTTGCCCGAATTCTGTGTTGACCCAAAAACTCTGCATGTAACTGTTGCAAATTACTTTGCATTGAAAATATGTGTACAATACTTTGGTCACATTCACCATTTTCTATGATATACCATAAGCACATAAGATCTTCCATACAGATTCCTTGTGCAGGATATCAAAAACATTTACAAAATCAACAAACACTATACAAACTATACTATTTCATTTGTTGGTCTGTTCAAGTTTTTGGCTGTACTGTTGTAATTTTTACTGCTGTCATATCTGGGATACTACTTGTGTCAGATGTGTTATTGAATATATATATATATAAATATATTAGCAGTTTACCCGTTCTTCGCATGGGGAATTTAGTTTAAATCTATTTGTGAAGTCCCTTACTCAAAATCGGCTTCTTCCCCATTATAAACAATACGTTTTCTCTCCATGCTTGGTTGAAAACTTTGTCGGTTGACCACATAAGATTAAAATGTCCCTCATTCCGATTGCCAGCAAAACCTCATACAACAGAATTCCCGTTCCCGTGAAAGTTGACAAATAATTTAAAATGTCCCTTATTCCAATCGCCAGTAAAACTTGATACAATAGAATTCCTGCTCATATGAAAGTTGACAAATAACAATTTGCAAATAGAATCTATTCAGTGTCAGTTCTATCGATGCAAATGAATTTCTGTAGTTCTCATAATCAAATGTGTTTAACAAAATTCCATTTCCTTGAATTGAACACATCTTCAAGATAGCAGCCATGAATCTTATGCATTCAGCCACAGAACAGACATGTTGAAATACCAATAAATATGTTAGTATTCGTGCGTGTATTCATGTGTATCTCGTGACAGGAACTTAACAACATGGCTGCGTGTCACGTGACCAGCGGATCGCGAGAACATAGACATTTTCAGCGATTTATATACAGGATGACCATGCGTTAAGTTGAATAGGGTTATAGAAACGAACAAATAGTTCAGTTTTATAATTTTTACCTCTTTCCATGTATGATAGCTACCCTCTTGCCAAATACGGAAGTCCGTAGGATGTCCAGATATCTTCAAACAATTGGGACAGACATACAATTGCATTCAACTTTCATTTATATATATATTAGATATACTGGTATTTGTGAAATTGTGTATGTATGTATGTATATCTTCATATTTGAATGATTCCATTTCAGAGTCGCCATCTCCAATGGTAGCACAGCTTTCTGATATTTATATATTCAACCTAGACTATGTGGAGCACATTGATGTTCTTGATGAGAAGAAAGATATTCCAGAACCATTACCAATTATTAGTGTGACCAAGGTAAGGCTTATGCTCACAATGTGTAGTGTTATTGCACAGTATTATACACACAGTTGTTGATTCACACACAGTCAATCCAAGGTTAGACTTATGCTCACATTGTGTAGTGTTATTGCACAGTATTATACACACAGTTGTTGATTTACACACAGTCAATCCAAGGTTAGACTTATGCTCACATTGTGTAGTGTTATTGCACAGTATTATACACACAGTTGTTGATTCACACAGTCAATCCAAGGTTAGACTTATGCTCACATTGTGTAGTGTTATTGCACAGTATTATACACACAGTTGTTGATTCACACACAGTCAATCCAAGGTTAGGCTTATGCTCACAATGTGTAGTGTTATTGCACAGTATTATACACACAGTTGTTGATTCACACACAGTCAATCTAAGGTTAGACTTATGCTCACATTGTGTAGTGTTATTATACACACAGTTGGTGATTCACACACAGTCAATCTAAGGTTAGACTTATGCTCACATTGTGTAGTGTTATTGTACAGTATTATACACACAGTTGTTGATTCACACACAGTCAATCCAAGGTTAGACTTATGCTCACATTGTGTAGTGTTATTGTACAGTATTATACACACAGTTGTTGGTTCACACACAGTCAATCCAAGGTTAGACTTATGCTCACATTGTGTAGTGTTATTGTACAGTATTATACACACAGTTGGTGATTCACACACAGTCAATCTAAGGTTAGACTTATGCTCACATTGTGTAGTGTTATTATACACACAGTTGGTGATTCACACACAGTCAATCTAAGGTTAGACTTATGCTCACATTGTGTAGTGTTATTGTACAGTATTATACACACAGTTGTTGATTCACACACAGTCAATCCAAGGTTAGACTTATGCTCACATTGTGTAGTGTTATTGTAGATTATACACAGTTGTTGGTTCACACAGTCAATCCAAGGTTGACTATGTCACATTGTGTAGTGTTATTGTACAGTATTATATACACAGTTGGTGATTCACACAGTCAATCTAGAATTACAAGAGCACTATACTGGTAGCCAAAGAAGAATAGTAAATCAACAAAGAACCGGTGTTGTTATTTGCCACACGCTGAGAGACTTACTGATGAGGAGATTGGAGCAGTTATGGACTAATTAGTTTGATGTGCAGTGATGATGATCCGATGGCTAAACTGAACTGATCTAGAATTCTAAACTAGTTTACAATGTAATATTTGACAAATATAATAAGTCAATGATATATGGTAAACAAAATTAGATCAAAATCAGCATAAACATTGTAAACAAAAATAATTATTAATAGAATATCTAATGATATACCTTTGAAGTCTTGAGAATTTGTTCTCTTGTATGGTGGTGGACACTGATTAAAAGGAAAGCAGGCCTTCATGCAAAAATCAGTCAGAAGCGCAGGTACCCTGACTATGCCCGCATTCATAGCTGGTGAACACAAGAAGAAATGATATAAAAAAACCAACCTTGTATACCAAGCTTGTGACCTCAATACATTTCTTTATGGTAGGGTAACATGAGCAAACCCACTGGCACCAGGAGAAACTTCTAAATAGTTTGTACCTGTATAGTCTTTGAATACTTCTTGATATTAGTGGACAAGAAAAGATCACCAACAATGAGGTAGTTAGAAAGAGCCAAGTATTACATCTTTATAGCCTGAGATGGTTGGGGCACATTCTGTGGATGGTAGAATGTCAAAAGATTTCGATGAGGAATTGCAGACAAGTAAAAGTTTAGGAAGAGATTATTAATGATGAAAACTACATTCAATGAAATAAGCAAGTTACCAACATCTAAACAGATAACAAATAAGCTAAAGATGAGGATTATCAAGTACTATTATTTACTCTGTATTTGTGTATGTCTCAGAAACATGAACAATAAACAAGCATTTATAAGATAGAATTAATACCTTTGAGATGTGGGTTGCCTTAAAAATAGGTCATTTTTCATGGGGAAAAACCAGTTGAATAAATAAGTTTTTATAAAACTAGTTAGGAAGAAAGAATTACTACAAGAAATAAAAATCAAATATAAAATATTTCGGCACACACATGACGCATTGATCAAAATGTTATTTGAGGGGAAAATTAACACTTTCGCTGCCACCCATTTTTCAAGTCTGGCTCACTGGCACGCTATTTTGTGGGCATGATCAGTTTTCAGAGTGACAATTTCAGAAAATCGTAAAAAATAAACAAATAAACTTAGGACTTTAAAACTATGGAATAGTGTTCATATATTAATGAGCTACTAACCTATATCTACTAACTAATCTATATGCAGAGTATATTCTTCATAATCCACAAGCTATTGCTGTAACTGATATTGGCATCGCGCCCCATACCTATCCACAGTATGACATGCCTCCATTTTCGAGATGGGTGTCCAATATCTACTGTACCTGTGGGAATATCTGCTATCAATCTATAAACATTGTCACGTGGATCACAGTTCAAATTCGTATCACATTTAGAGTCCATTTTATCACTATCACTGACTAAAAAGTCAGAATAAGAGTCATTTTGGACATCACTATTCATCAGCTAGGTCGCCCATTTTGAAAATCTTTGTTTACTTATGAAAAATTCATTCAAAATCGGACTTATTGTATGTTTACCACATTTACGCTAGATCCGCCATTTTGGAGAGCTCTTCTGAACAATACAGAATTAGTGTATCCCCGTTTCTGCTAGTGATACTCCCGCTTAAAAAGGCATCGCGGACAACAAAAGTCGACGACTGCAGCAAAAGGGACTTGGTATTTCGCCACTTTTGTCATCTGTGGCAGTCAAAGTGTTGAAGAATGACAAACGAGGAAAACCGAGATGGAAGGGAAACATCAAGAAATAGACAAATTACAGCCTGGCAAAGTGCAAAATTTTCATCTGATCATTATAAATTCTATAGTTAACATCTGATCATTATAAATTCTATAGTTAACATCTGATCATTGTTAAGTCTATAGTTAACATTGGATCATTATAAATTCTATAGTTAACATTTGATCATTATAAATTCTATAGTTAACATCTGATCATTGTTAAGTCTATAGTTAACATTGGATCATTATAAATTCTATAGTTAACATTTGATCATTATAAATTCTATAGTTAACATTTGATCATTATAAATTCTATAGTTAACATTTGATCATTATAAATTCTATAGTTAACATCTGATCATTATAAATTCTATAGTTAACATCTGATCATTGTTAAGTCTATAGTTAACATCTGATCATTATAAATTCTATAGTTAACATCTGATCATTGTTAAGTCTATAGTTAACATTATATCATTATAAATTCTATAGTTAACATTTGATCATTATAAATTCTATAGTTAACATCTGATCATTATAAATTCTATAGTTAACATCTGATCATTATAAATTCTATATTTAACATCTGATCCAAGTATAACAAACATAGAATCATATCACATCTGATCCAGCTAAAACAAACATAGAATCATGTGACACATCTGATCATCTCTAATTTCTCAAACTCATCAGATAGCACAGCGACTGCAGGAACAAGAAAAAGATAGAATCCAACAGAAAACCTACATTGGTGTTGGTGTATCTCCTGGAGGACAACGACTAATGAACACAATATCTAAAACGTAAGTATTTCAGTTACTTAGATTATGTGTACTCTTATCTTCGTTGTTCTCAAAGTGATTATTTGTCTTAGTCTAATATTTGACAATTCATTTGTCATTGATTTTTTATTCCTAAACCAAATATGATAAATTCATGACACTATTTATCAATATTTTCATTCAATGTGTTTGCTGTTGTTCAACTATATTTCAGTATTAGTGACTGCAGATGGCATAATCAAGATATTGTTGTATTGGGAGAAGTCACCATCAAACCACCATATGGACCAAAAGATCTTCAGTGCATGGAGGGCAGTAAAGCCTTGGCTTACATTTCCAAAATTGTGAGTCTTGTTTTTTTGTTTGTTTCTTTCTCCCCCTTCCCCTTCAAACACAAAACATATGATGTATTTTACGAACTGTCCAAAAGGGACCAGGAATTTATACTTTGCCTCACAATAAGCCACAACAAATTAAGAAGTCATTTGTAGATCACATTCAAGATAGACATCTTACCACTGTAATTATAAATTGACAGATAGGACAGTCGAACCTCTTTCAAAACTGCCTACCACATGTAGATATCAGAATGTAACACACACTACCCAACATCTTCAAAGAGAAACTGTATTTTTGAGATCTCTCGATCGTTTCATATATGATTGAGATGAAATCCTGAAACAGACTCTATTAGATGTCAGAATGTAACACACACTACCCACCATCTTCAAAGAGAAACTGTATGATTGAGATGAAATCCTGAAACAGACTCTATTAGGTGTCAGAATGTAACACACACTGCCCACCATCTTCAAAGAGAAACTGTATGATTGAGATGAAATCCTGAAACAGACTCTATTAGATGTCAGAATGCAACACACACTACCCAACATCTTCAAAGAGAAACTGTATGATTGAGATGAAATCCTGAAACAGACAACACACTCTATTAGATGTCAGAATGTAACACACACTACCCAACATCTTCAAAGAAAAGTTGTAGATTGAGATGAAATCCTGAAACAGACAACAGACTCTATTAGATGTCAGAATGTAACACACACTACCCAACATCTTCAAAGAGAAGTTGTATGATTGAGATGAAATCCTGAAACAGACAACAGACTCTATTAGATGTCAGAATGTAACACACACTACCCACCATCTTCAAAGAGAAACTGTATGATTGAGATGAAATCCTGAAACAGACTCTATTAGATGTCAGAATGCAACACACACTACCCACCATCTTCAAAGAGAAACTGTATGGTTGAGATGAAATCCTGAAACAGACTCTATTAGAGAATCCAGAATCTCAGCCTGAAACGTGTGATAATGAAAAGTGGAGACAATGTATCATTGTGTAGTAGACATATTGTAACAACAGATGATGTTTATTATTCTTCAGTCTTCAAAAGTTTAACTTTTTCATTTGCTCTACATCAATCACTTACTCAAACCACTCTTTATGATTTGCACTTTACTGTGTGAGTTTGTTATGCCAGTTGATCACCTAGAGACCCGTTAGGCTAGCATATCCGGTTGATGCAGACTTTCTATTCGGGTTCTCCTAAGTAATACAAGACCCAAAGAAAACTGACCTAGGGATCCTATCCCCTAGACAAGCTAGAGCCCAGTTAACCTTGGACCTCATGATCAAAGTTTCTCGGTCTACACCACTTGGAGGTAGAGTTAGCTTATGTGTTCTACAGGTCGTCACCAGGATACCAATTTTCATTTTTTGCCATCCTAAGAGAGACGATTTGATCCTCAACTCTGCTGGATGCAGAGCCATGCACAGAATGTATCCTTGTCGACCAAAAACCTAACAAATCAGCATGTTGTTTATCTATAGTAAATACTTTGCCACCTTAACTGACACTTGTCATCATATATACTTGACTGATGCAGTCAATCACTTCTACTTGACTGACACTGCAATCATCTATACTTGACTGATGCAGTCATGAGTTGTTTGTTGATCTGTTTCAGGTTGAGAAGCACTATGAAGAGGAAGCCAAGCAAGGCCGTGTTCTACTAGCACAATGCTGATTCAACAAAACATGTTAGATCTCATCCAAACTTTAGGCAAATGTTACACATCTTATATAATACAAATATTATTTTATTTCTTAGTCAAACTCTCTGATGTCAAGAGTTGTGTTAAAATTGTGTTGTTAATTTTTTTTAATGTGACTGGAATGTTTGAACATTTAGAATACACAACTTGGAGCTGTTGTGACAATTTTAACATTGGCATCACAACGTAAACTGTGTTGTGACAACTTCAACAACTGTTGTAACATGACTCTACAACACAAGATCAAGTGCATTTTTGACTATACAAGATAAAGTGCATTTGTTAATGAAGAAAGAAGTAGGTAGCGGGTAGTCCAGAGATATTAATGTTGAACTATTGAACATGCATCAATTATGTCAGCAATATTTCTCATAGCATGCAGCGTCTGAGTTAGTTAATTATGTCGTCTCACACATTCTTTACTGCTAGTCTTAGATTATACAATAAAACCGCCGAGTGGTTACCGGGCCCAAATTTGGGGTGTAAAGAATGGAATCACTGTTACTTGCCACGCATGTCGTAAGAGGCGACTAAGGAGGTTTGGCTGAAATCGGATGCATGGGTCCTAAACGTGTAGAAGTCTATGCGTTAGGGCCTACTAAACTAATGTGCAACGTATACACGTTCTTGGCAAAGATCAAACCTATCACAAAGAGGGATTCAAATTGGTCGTAAAGAACGAACGTGAAGAAGAAAAAGAAGAAACAATAAAACATTTATTAGCTCAGAGTGAGCTATACGTTAAAACAGCACATTTTTGGTATGGTTCCAGCTGTACTTAGTTTTTATATGTAACTAATGTTATATGGCGACCATGGCAATCTAGGGCTGTGGTATTTGTATTTTTTTTTTCGATCCAGAAGCACTTGAGCTGAAAGCTCGGTGTCATGGACATTGTAACCCTTCGGCTCGGTGACGAACACCGTAAATCTGGGGAACCTGTAGCTTTTCTGCCAGTCCGCGGAGTTGAACCCGCACTTACAGTGTACTTGTCACCCGTAGTCCAACGCGCTACGAACACGCTGGGCACGCAGGCAGGGCTGTGGTATCTGCACATGTCATACCATCGCTTGTATGAAACCAGAGAGATTGTTCCATTGTTAGACATGGATGTATAACATTTATTCAAACTGATATCAAAGCTAACAGTGTTCACCATGATCTATGTTGATTATTCTGTCTTTTAATTTTCTGAAGCCAAATATTTCAAATACAATGATTGTCATAGCTTGAGCCTATGTTTCTTTATAAAGAGTTTCATTGTCACAAGGAAGAAGTACACAATGGTTCTTCAACGTATCATTCTGGTGAATTAAAGAAATGAATCGTCATCATATTTTGTTGGAACTAGTATCCCAGTTGAACATGTCACAACCAACAACAATACTCAAATTTTCTGGTATTTCTAGATAGTTAATGTTTGAGCAAGTTGTGTTTGATGAACAATGTAAAAATCAAATCAGTTTGAGTGTAGCCAAGATTTGAGTATTGATGTGTTTGAAAGAGAAATGTCTTCTGTTTCATGACTCTTTTATATAAACTGATTGTTGAGCTTGAAATAAAATTGGTTACATTCTAAATTAAACATGTCTTTCTTTAGTGTGTTCATGTCAAATTGGTTGTGTTCTAAGTTCGACATGTCTGTGTTTTGATTACACAAAATATATATGAGAATGCAGTCAAACTATTTGATTGGCAAAACACGTAATCACAAAGTACTGTAGTTTTACAAAAATAATGACAAAATACAGCAACATTTCGACCAACAAGGCCTTTATCAAGCAAACGAACAACAGGAGTGACAAATTTAAAAAAACAAATGGACGACCAAATTCAAACGTTTCTAATGAAAATCTGGGAATAAAAACACACATAAAAACTAGAAATAGAACGGAAGAGAAACAATGAAAAATCTAGTAAATATATAACTTGAATACATGCAACATATACCCATATAGATTACGAGGCATGGGAAGAGAAAGTACTAAGAAGCATAGGAATGTAATACGTTGAGCCCACGTGGTCGCAAAGTACCATACAAAGAAATCAACCGATTCTCCAGAGCAAATCGACTGCGATCATCCGAGGAACATGATCGGATGGCTGTGACCTGAACATCGTGAGCTCCTAAATGGCCAGTATCATTGAAATGGGTTTCTACAGGGGTCACAGAGCATTGGCGTATGTCACACAAGTGTTGGGCGAATCGGTCACTGAGCATCTTGCCTGTCTCGCCGATATTAGCCTTGTTACACCGCTTACAGATAATGGCATAGATAAGATTACGGGACTCGCATGTGAAACCATCGTCAATAAGAAACGTGGCTAGAAGAAAAGATACAGTACGAGTCTGTATCATATAAGCACACGTGTTGCAACACCGACGGCCACACTGAACAGTGCCAAAATGAGTCTGGATATTGGACTTAAGGCGACTGTGTACCAACATATCCTTAAGACTTATGTCCCGTCTGTAAGCCACCAAAGGATAGTTAGGGAAGACAGAACGAGTCTCAGAATCTGATTTAAGGATAGACAGGTGACGGAATAAAACATTTTTCACCAGTGAACTATGGGGGTGGAAAGTTAAGAAAAGTTTTACTCTGTCAGAGTTAGTAGTCCTATGCTGGAAGGTGAGGGCCTGCTGGCGAGTGATTTTCTGAACTCGATGCATAGCCGAGACAAGCACCCTCTCCGGGTATAGGCGCCTGCGAAAGAAATAAGCATCTCGCGAGCTACCTGAAAAAAATCATTGTCCTCGCTACGAAGGCGCAAGAGCTGCGAGAATGGCAAAGAGTCACGACAAGCCCGGGGATGGGAAGAAGTATAAAGGAGAAAACTATGTGCATCAGTAGGCTTGTAATATACTGATAGTGGATAGGCGTATGGTGATAGTAATGTCAAGAAAGTTGACACAAGTAGTGGAGATGTGAAAAGTAAAACGAATAGAAGGGTTGAAAACATTAATGATTAATGTTTTCAACCCTTCTATTCGTATTTCTTTGATTTCTTTGTATGGTACATTGCGACCAGATGTATCCAAAATTTTCTCTCTCTTGTGTTCTCTCTCTCGATTTTACCGGTTGTCACAATGTGTTCTAAACCTCCCCTCCTCATCATCATATGTAAAGTTAAAAAAACAAAAACAATTAGGACGAAACTTTCATCATCCTTGCTATGTCTGGACACATTTTTGTGTGTTTGTTGCTCGAATCTGTCAACACAGGAAGGTGTGTAAGTGCAATCATGTTATAATAGAAATTGTCATCTCATTTCCTGTAGGGACCATATGTTAGTTCAAACGATACTTTGCTAACTCAAGGTTTACCCACCTTGTCTAACTTGTCAATCGGTTATTACAGTCTAAATGAAACCCAACCAGGTAACATAAATCTGTTACACTGCTGCCATCTATTGGCTCTCTGGAACTGCGTTTACTGGAGCCGTTATGGATCTAACTCTAAGTCGATGCTTCGGAAGATCCAAAATGGGAGGTTTCTAATGAGTGGATGTCGTCTTTTGAAGTTTCTAACCTCCAGAGGCTTACGTGGATATATCTAGTCATGGTCATGCGGATGTTTGCGGCAATGAGAGTTCGAGCATAGGCTTGCATCAACAGTATCGATTGTTGGAGAGTTGAATATGAATAAGGGGGATGTTCTTCGGTCTCTTGACGACTGCCTGTTGGACAAAGACACTAAAATAGATATTGAATCAATCCATAGGTTTAAGAAGTTTGGAGTTACCCGTTGTACAAGTAGAACTGGATGTCTGATAGGCACAGTGAAGAGTATGTTTAACCAGCGAGCCACGGTAACCATCACTATGCACACCCTTCGACATCTCTTGGGGGAGTTGGGCACTATGGGTCTGCCCGTCGGTTCAGTAACCAATTCATAGTTTTACTGCAAGTCTTGCCTTATATCAAATAAATATATGTGGGTAACGCATATGCGGCTAGCCTTCTCTTCCACCATTTACTTCTTTATATAAGTATTGGGGCGTAGTGATCTTGTGTGTGCTTGTTTTAAGGCACTTTGTAAGCTGATATTAATTTTCGTAAGGCTGTTCTTGATGCAGTCGCTCCATCTTTTGCTGTTTTGGGGGATTGGGCACTATGGGTCTGCCCGTCGGTTCAGTAACCAATTCATAGTTTTACTGCAAGTCTTGCCTTATATCAAATAAATATATGTGGGTAACGCATATGCGGCTAGCCTTCTCTTCCACCATTTACTTCTTTATAGAAGTATTGGGGGCGTAGTGATCTTGTGTGTGCTTGTTTTAAGGCACTTTGTAAGCTGATATTAATTTTCGTAAGGCTGTTCTTGATGCAGTCGCTCCATCTTTTGCGTGGTCTTCCTCTTGCTTTGTACTCATGCTGTTTTTGCGTGGTTCTCTGTGGTAGGTGATACCATGGTATTCTTGTCAGGTGTCCAAACCATTTAATCTGTTTTTTTATGAATTGCATGACTGGTTTTACATCCAATCTTCTTCTGATTTCTTAATTTCTAATTTTGTCTCTTATTGTCACACATGCAGCTCTTCTAAGACACCTCATCTCCGTTGTTATAATTTTCCGCTCATTAGCTGCTGTTATTGGCCATGTTTGACACTGGTAACATAGTATTGGCCAAAAAATCGTTCTTATGAGATTTTCTTTAGTTTTAGCTAGATATCAATGATAAATAAATGTAAACCAATTAATGAAGAAATGGATACACGTTGGTGAATGAATGGAAACTAATTGATGAATGTGTACATATTGTTAAAGTAGTGACAAAAAATGTGTTAATTAAAATGGTTTTACAAATGTCGACACTTATGAATCTGGCTAACCTAAACAGCAACCTGGCAAACTCTTTGGCGCGGCACGGGGGGAAAAGTGCAATCTGTGATCTGGAGTCTGCTACTTGTGTTCACTTATCACTTGTAGAAGTGGTGATCCTTATCTCAACTCGTAGCCTAGGTACAACTTACAGACAATCACTTGCAATTACTTTTTAAAAAGTAGAAATGTAGAGAAAATGCATAGTAATGACACTGTTGCACTTACGTAGATTAAAGTTAGGCCAAAGTCGTATAGTTAGCGGTCACTACAGTTGGCATGAGTTGAGTTAAAAGTCAAGTAAAGCCAACGATTTCATTCATATGAATTATTATTCTATAATTTATGATCTTGCATTCCTACTTTTTGGATATGGGCTGCAGACTTCTCACGTTAATTACGGTTTTGATAGCGCCTGCTGTCGCTGTTGTCTTCTACCTATTGCTCACCGGCATAGAATATAGCCCAGAAATAATCAGCAAGTATGCATGTCGGACGCCGTACGTGAATCAATGGCTTTTTATCTGTCATAAAAGCCACGATTCTGGCGGTGTAAAAGGAGGAGTAGACTTTGGGACAACCTTCAACACAGATGAATCAACAGTAAAATATTCTGAGCTCGATGTCTACAATCATTGTATGCTGAAGAATAAGGAAGAAGAGGAAAGACGGAAAAAGGGTAAGATTATTATTCATTTTAAAAAAGGTGTAATCTTTCAATTATACATATACTATTTATTTGCATAAAGTCTTCTTATTATTGCCTATGTAGACACTCCTATCATATTGCAGTGTTAGGGTATCATGAACAAAGATTGCATAAAGAGATTGAATATTTTGGTTTACACAAGATTGTTGTAGAAACTTACAAATGTCCTGGAGTTGACACCCTCAGTACATTTCAGAGAGAAGCAGTTGCTAACTTTTGGCAATATTAGGAAAAATCTAGATTTCATTGTGACTGTGGGAGCAGTTGGTGGAAAAATTCAGTGAATACATTCCCACTGAAAAGGAAGGAAGAGTTGATACTTTGTCCTAGACTTGGCGCAGAGTGAATTAGCTCAGTCATCCACTGTCCTAGAGAGAAACCAAAACATAATCCACAGCCAGTGCACTTCACAGTGAGAGAAGCAAATGGGTGAGAGTGACAGATCTGACCCAATTCACCATCTTCAAGACACCAGTAGACCAACTTGGCTTGCTAGGTCATCTTGACCTAATCAAATCATTTTATATTCTTTGCGTTCAGTTTCGTATGTTCGTCTAAACCATGAGATGGGTTGCCTCTATGAAGCTGCATGTCAGTTGGAGTTCTTTGAGAGTTTCCCATAGCTTGCTCTGTATGGTTTGTTCATGAGGCCATTTTTCATTTCGTTGGTGTATGTATGATGGACATGACTACAGGATGTGGTCTGTGTTTCTGTCTGGCATGCACACTGTGCAGTCTGAGCAGGCTTTATTCTGTGCATGTGGTGGTTGAGCCTGCAGTGTTCTTAGGTGAAAGATTGTGTGCTGTTTTCTGTTTAGTCTGCTGATGGAATTTTGTGGGTGTTTACTGTGGGTTTGTTGCCTCCACACCTCTTTGTACTTTCGCTTGATATGTGTCTTGATTTCTGGTAGTGACACTGGGCGTTTGTGTTGTATAAGTTTTTTCCTTCCTTAGCCAGCCTGTCTACTCTCTCATTTCCTGGTACGCCACAGTGGGCTGGTATCAACAGGAGAGTAATTTTGTTGTGTTCTGACAGCTTGTTTAGCTGTAATGTCATCCTCTTTCCATATTGTCTTGTGGTTCCTTTGTGTGGCCTGCAGGACTGACAAGCAGTTGCAAAGGCAAAGTTTTTTGTTTTGGATGTTTCTTTGCTACAGTATTTTTGAAGCATCTACAATTGGCTGTTGTTCGGCTCTAAAATTTGTTGAGAGGTCTCCAGTGGCACTTGAAATTTTTAGTGTGGTGCCGTCTTGGAGTATGATGATGGTTCCGGTCCCTCCTTTCCTCACTGTCATGTTTGATGATCCATCTGTGTATATATGGGTCCACTCATGTGATGAATGAGGTGTCGATGTGTTCTAGTGTCTTTGCTCTGAAGAAGGAACCTGTTTCTTCACCCTTTTTGTCTACATCAAAGCGTTTTATGAAAACTCTAGACTTGTCCAGCTTAAAATGGCCCAAGATGACAAATGATGCAGAGCTGAGGCAGAAGGTATGTGGTAGCCACCCTGACCTGGAGAAGACTGAGCTTCATCACTGACAAGATTTAAAACTCTAGCATGACTACAGACTTGAGTACAGAAGAAGATGGTGGTGGAATGAGAAGCAGAATATAACTTAAAAACATGTTATGGGGCAGCATAATATCATTCTTGAAGAAAGTAATTATTTGTTAACAGCATATAGAACAGGAAGTTGTGGACTTATCCTACAGTTATCATCACAACTCTAAACAAATATAACACAGAAACAAACTAGACAATATAGGACACTTGTTTTCCTAGTTAATATTAGCACTAAGAACACATAAGACAAGAGAAAATAAAGACTATCTACGAAGCGCATACAGAGGCCCGTTTTAGAAATCTCTTCCTGACCTGACGCTGTGAGGCATACAGGATTCGAGAAAGAAAGAAAGAAAATAAAGATAACACAATTTCATTGTTAAGTTGTCCCAGTTTCTCAACTAGACCTTTTGCAGCTGACCTTAGATGTAGTGATGGCAACTAATCAACTAACACTACATTTTAGTTCCTCAAAATTATAGATGTGTATATATATTTGATATGTAGTTTCACATTATGTTTGTTAAGCACACTTGTTCTACAACTCCTCATATGACTTGTTTGATAATCTATCTACACCAATAGGGTTCAAGCAACATGGATTCAATGAGTTTGTCAGTGATAAGATAGGCCTCATAAGAGATGTGCCAGATGTCAGACCACCTGCGTAAGCATTCATTTCTACTATTTTTGTTTTCTCCTAATATAATCTGAATGATAAAACTGATTGTCTGTTTGTGTGTTACACAATCAGCTTGAGAATGCCAAACTCTGGAATCTTGAAATTTGATTTTCTTTTCTAAGCAGAATTTTGTAGTTCAATGTGACCTATTTGAACTCTTTACATGCTTTCTTTACCGAGTTATGAATTAGTTAAGTTGGTTAGAAAATGTATCAAATCACATGAGAACTTTAGTTTTAGAGAGGGAATGGGAGAGCTGAGCACATCTATTAGTCTATACTGGACTGTTGTTACTACACTTGTTAAATAACAGTTAACCAATACTGTAACAAATATACAAAATGAAAGACAAGTGGAACTGAACAAGTCTCAGTAAGAAGTTTTACATTTTACATCAGCAGAAATGTCCTCTTGTAGTATTATCAGGTAGATTATATCATCTTTACTAATGTCCTCCTAATGAGATCTCTATTAATGTCCTCATGTCCTAGGAAAGCTATCATAAATAAAAAATGTCACAGAAATCGGATGTGCTGGCCTACTTGTAGGTGCATAACTGGCACAACGTACAATCACTCCTAGACTCAGATCACATACAAATCACAAAAGTAGTTTAACAATTGGTCGATTTGGAGTGTTCAAAGAAGAAGAATGTCCTCATGTAATATAATCAAGTTGATTATATCATCTTTACTAATGTCCTCCTAATGAGATCTCTGCTAATGTCCTCCTAATGAGATCTCTGCTAATGTCTTCCTAATGAGATCTCTGCTAATGTCCTCATGTAATATAATCAAGTAGATTATACCAACCTTACTAATGTCCTCCAAATGAGATCTCTGCTAATGTCCTACTAATGAGATCTCTGCTAATGTCCTCCTAATGAGATCTCTGCTAATGTCCTCCTAATGAGATCTCTGCTAGTGTCCTCCAAATGAGATCTCTGCTAATGTCCTCATGTAATATAATCAAGTAGATTATATCATCTTTACTAATGTCCTCCTAATGAGATCTCTGCTAATGTCCTCATGTAGTACATGAAGATATGAAACCTAACAAGAGAAAACTAAACATCACATTAGCAAGAGTAAAAAGACTTGCTCTAACCAGAGCCTGTGTCTCTGACCTATAATGTATATAAACTGATTGACACATGATGAACCTTTCTTCGTGATTTCTGCAGATGTCAAGGCAAACTGTATCAGGACAGTCTTCCAAAGGCTAGTGTAGTCATGTGTTTTTACAATGAAGCATGGTCAACATTGTTACGAAGTGTACACAGTATTCTTAGACAGAGCCCTGCTGAACTACTTCAAGAGATTATACTTCTGGATGATAACAGCTCTTTAGGTAGTTTTTTTGTGTGGGTTTTTTCTGTATTACAAAGTTTGTTTAATTAAAAACAACTGCCTTAAGTATGTTTGATATGTTGTCTGTCAATTAATGATTAAGTCTGTCAAGCAATGATTAAGTCTGTCAAGCAATGATTAAGTCTGTCAAGCAATGATTAAGTCTGTCAGCAATGATTCAGTTTGTCAGCAATGATTAAGTCTGTCAAGCAATGATTAAGTCTGTCAGCAAAGTCTGTTCATTGATTGTTATGAGATATCTTATGTTTAGCTGGATCTGATTGCTTCTACATTAATGGATGCTGTATGCCTGTATGTGGACAGACCAACAGATAGACAGACACTTGTTACCAGTGTCTTCACCTTTCTATATAAGTATTTACTGTACTCCACAGCAGTCCCTGTCGTCTTTATCTTGTATTCACTCATTGCAATTGTACTTGTTACATTCATTGATCTCTCTCGACATTTTCTGTGTTAGTTTATGAACAACTGGACATGTCACGACACACACTTAAACTCACGCACACACACATGCACATAGTAATGAAGTCACACTGTAAAATGAAATATAAATAATTCCAATGAATAATTGAGTGTTAATAATTCTAATGAATAATTGAGTGTTAATAATTCTAATGAATAATTGAGTGTCAATAATTCTAATGAATAATTGAGTGTCAATAATTCTAATGAATAATTGAGTGTCAATAATTCTAATGAATAATTGAGTGTTAATTCACTTTTGATTGATAATTGATTGCAAGAAAAATTAATATTTCAGGTCATCTTGGAGAGAAGTTAGATGCTTACATTATTGAAAACTTCAACAACGTCAAACTTATGCGAGTAAAGTTCGTCTGGGCTTGATTCGAGCCAGAATGGAGGCAGCAAAGTATGCCACAGGCAAGGTTTGTCACCTTCAACTGCAAGTCATATTTATACATGCAAATAAAAATTTATGACTTTTAAAAATATGTTTTAGTTGCACATTAACACTAAGTAGACGTCCAGACACATAACATAGCGTACCAAAACATACCCTGCCACGTAGGTTGAAATTTTAGTCAACTAAATTTTAGCTGAAGTGTTGTTCCTTGACAAGTATTCTAATGATTGATTGATAGGACCATCATCATTGCACTTTGGTGAGTAACCATGTGTGCTGTGATCTCTTTCTTACACAAGAAGATCTCAGCTGCAGTGCATACACTCTGTAGCACCAGTGAGGGTCCCTAGAGATATTTTTATAAATTAGTATTTTAAATCTTTTCTAAGAAATACACCACATACAAAGAGTGTTCATACCCACATATAAAAGTGTTCATGCCCACATATAAAAGTGTTCATACCCACATACAAAGAGTGTTCATACCACATATAAAAGTGTCCATACCCACATACAAAGAGTGTTCATACCCACATATAAAAAGTGTTCATACCCACATATAAAAAGAGTGTTCATACCCACATATAAAAAGTGTTCATACCCACATATAAAGAGTGTTCATACCACATATAAAAGAGTGTTCATACCACATAAAAGTGTTCATACCACATAAAAGGTGTTCATACTCACATATTAAAAGTGTTCATACCACATATAAAAGTGTTCATACTCACATACAAAGAGTGTTCATACTCACATACAAAGAGCGTTCATACCCACATACAAAGAGTTTTCATACTCACATATTAAAAGTGTTCATACTCACATACAAAGAGTGTTCATACCCACATATAAAGAGTGTTCATACCCACATACAAAGAGAGATATGTACAAATTTTCTATCTAGAAATTCTATCATTGAATTTGATTAACATGATATATTAATACTGGTACTCCCATTCAGAATTTGATTAACATGATATATTAATACTGGTACTCCCATTCAGAATTTGATTAACATGATATATTAATACTGGTACTCCATTCAAATTTCAAATGTAATTCCATTGTTGTTTAGTCATATTTTTTAATGACACATGAATGCATTCAATTTCCATCAGCTTTGTTCCCCTCACCACCACCTCAAGTATGTTTTTCTTAAGCTTTGGTTGTCCACCAGCCTTCCTGCAAGGCAGCAGATTATATTTTCTGTTGAAGGATATTGCCCTTGGATAAACTTGTTGCTGGTTTATAAGCTTCCTCTGTCTGAACTTGATATCAAGATGTCAAGTATATACTATTGAAGATGGTCTATTTTCTGTTGGAGGATATTGCCCTTGGATAAACTTGTTGCTGGTTTATGAGCTTACTCTGCCTGAACTTTATATCAAGATGTAAAGTATATACTATTGAAGATGGTCTATTTTCTGAACTCTTGGGCACCACATGCTCAAGTTTAAAACCAGAGATACTGGTATCTCCAGATGTGTCATGGACCTGCTATCTTGTGTTCTTGCAGACACAATTACCAGCCTGCACCACGAATAGGTGGGATTGACTTGTAAGAGCATGGTTCATCAGCAGGATACTAATTTACTAATTTTCACCTTCTGAAGAAAGGTATCTTGACCCCTACAAGCCAGGCATGCTCTTACCATACAGACTTGTTTTCCAGCCACTGATGGATGTACTTAAGCCCCCATTTCTACATCAAAGAACTGACATTGATTGTGGGGGGTGGGGATCTTGACAGTTTTAAATAGATGAATGTTGTCTAGAAATCCACTGTCAAATCAACAATCTAGAAATCCACTGTCAAGTCAACAATGTAGAAATCCACTGTCAAGTCAACAATCTAGAAATCCACTGTCAAGTCAACAATCTAGAAATCCACTGTCAACAATCTAGAAATCCACAGTCAAGTCAACAATCTAGAAATCCACAGTCAAGTCAACAATCTAGAAATTCACTGTCAAGTCAACAATCTAGAAATCTACAGTCAAGTCAACAATCTAGAAATTCACTGTCAAGTCAACAATCTAGAAATCCACAGTCAAGTCAACAATCTAGAAATTCACTGTCAAGTCAACAATCTAGAAATCCACAGTCAAGTCAACAATCTAGAAATTCACTGTCAAGTCAACAATCTAGAAATCCACTGTCAAGTCAACAATCTAGAAATCCACAGTCAAGTCAACAATCTAGAAATTCACTGTCAAGTCAACAATCTAGAAATCCACAGTCAAGTCAACAATCTAGAAATTCACTGTCAAGTCAACAATCTAGAAATCTACAGTCAAGTCAACAATCTAGAAATTCACTGTCAAGTCAACAATCTAGAAATCTACTGTCAAGTCAACAATCTAGAAATTCACTGTCAAGTCAACAATCTAGAAATCTACTGTCAAGTCAACAATAATTAGCAATACCCACAAAATGGGACAATTTATTTAGCATCTTCAAAATGACATCAGGAATGCAGACAGTGCTACAGTTCACTTGCTGCTAAGATCTTAAGTATGTAAGAAAGAGATGAAAGCACACACACACATGGCTATTCGCACACAAGTGTGCAATGATGATGATGATGATGGTTATTATCAATCAATCAAAACAATATAACATAACTTCCAGAAACCCTTCTCTACACATTGTTGAATTTGTCATTATTATAGTCAATATGGTAGTTTGAGTTTGTATAGCAAGATATTAAACTGTACATGCCCTCACAATTTATGCAATCATGGTAGATGTAGAAGTGAAATTATTCAGTGCAGATGGTTCTCATTGAGAAGGATATACAGTGAATGAAACTTTATAGAAAAACAGCTACAGGTGATAGTTCCTAGTGACGACAATAGGGATTCTCTTGCTTATATTGAATGCAATTAATTCTCATGAAAATGTTAATTGTGTGTAGAAGCTATTAAAGCTTTCCTAGACTCAGCTTTCCATGACACTATGTGTAAAAATAGTCAGATAAAATGCCAAATTATCATCAGTAACATTTGACACTGTTAAAGTTCACTGGTAAGAATGTGGTGTCCCTTGCCTGTCGACTAGCGATTGGAGACTTATTAGTTAGTTATCTTGTTTTTGTCTTATTCAAAAGTAATGGTTTGTATAGCACTAGAAAACTTCAACCAAATCTTGCCCGTTGTTTAATTGTTTCAGGACAATATTTATATGATAAGAGACTTTAAAGTGTCTTATCTTGGACTTGAACTTTATCTTTTCTCTTCTTATCAATAGCATAATAATGTGGTATCATGTCATCAGTTGTTCTTGCACTCAATTGGTACTTGTTACATTGCCCTGGTATCGTCTGCCACAGAGAGCCACACTGAAAAAGTGTAACAAATAAAGAGCAAGACGAAGACCACACAAAACATGGAGCAATGGCATCAAGAACAAGAAAATGAATAACAGCTTACAAAGTGCTTTAACAAGCACACACAAGAGCACTACATTTCTTCCTCAACACTTCTACAAAGAAGTAAATGGTGGAAGAGAAGAAGACATTTTTGTACTATTTTGTTTGTTTTATTTGTCTGAGAAAAGTAACATCCATCAGTTATAATATTATTATAGACGGGTGTTCATGAGGTGAACATTTGCTTACTTATTGTTTTTGTTAGCTTGTTCTATTGATCACAGTATTGTATTTTGTCTTTCTGAAAGTGTAGGTTCTCATATTCCTGGATAGTCACATTGAAGCTGGGAAGTTGTGGCTAGAACCACTACTAGATAGAATAGCACAAGATAGAAAGACAGTTGTTGTACCAATAGTAGACACTATTGAAGCAGAAACTATGAAATATCGGGCTGCTGATTTAGTACGTGGAGGATTTACTTGGTCATTGCTACATAATTGGGAACCTCTACCAGATGATGTTAGTAAGGAGGTCATGATCACAGCTGAGCCTTTCATGTAAGATTTCATTTTCTCTTCTTTGTTACACATCTTATGTTTGGTTTAGTTGTTAGTGATGATTGTAACTGTTGAACATCTGCTTGATTTTATTGCTATTTGTTACTGCAGCCGCCACTGTTCACTGGGTAATATCAGATACTCCTTCTTTGTGATCCCAGCAATAAGGTAGTCAAGCTGATTGTAAAACGCAGTACTTGGCATTCTTGATGGCAGTGAGTGTTGGTATGTACACACTGCTATAATTGAAGGACACACTGGATGTATGGGGACAGAGTGACACCATTTATTTCTGTGTGCCTTTTATGTATGGTTCCATCCATCATACCTAGCAAAGAAATATAGACAGAGAATTCAACACTACACTATCTGATGTTCACTTTGACAGAAGAATGTGCAGTTCTGTTTATCAAGGAACACAGATTCAAGCAGTTATATTTTCTCTGAGGGTGTTCTAATGTCAACTTGAGAAGCCTTCTAAGCTTGATGAAATCACTATACAGCAGGTTAAGGTAGCAACACTGTGACAACTGATGGTAGCACAGAATAGCATATACTGTAGTTAGTCTGTAGTATGTTAGCTGATGAGTTAGCTGTAGCTAGAGTGCTGTTGCAGATATTCTGACTTGTTTGATGTAACTGGACAGCACTCTCCAGCCAGTGACTGTTTGCCTGGTATCGGAGGCATGACTTTCTATGAGCTGGTATGGTCTGTATGGCATGGGGTAACATGAATTCATTCAGGAGTTGTTTTCTTAGCTTGCTTTGCTCTTTCTTAGATGGCGTGCTTTGCTGTTTCTTAGTATGGCGTGCTTGCTGTTTCTTAGTATGGCGTGCTTGCTGTTTCTTAGTATGGTCGTTAATGCTTGCTGTTTCTTAGTATGGCGTGCTTGCTGTTTCTTAGTATGGCTGCTTGCTGTTTCTTAGTAGCTGTTATTTTGTTAGTATGCGTGCTTGCTGTTTCTTAGTATGGCGTGCTTGCTGTTTCTTAGTATGGCGTGCTTGCTGTTTCTTAGTATGGCGTGCTTGCTGTTTCTTAGTATGGCGTGCTTGCTGTTTCTTAGTATGGCGTGTCTTATTGGGGTTTGTTTCTTAGACGTGAAGCGTCTTCTGTTTTTCTGTAGAGGCGTGCTTCTGTTTCTCAGAAATATGTTCTGTGAACAATCATAGTGTCTTCTTCTTCTTCCAATGTTTTCAGAAATCGATTTGTATACTTATAAAGTAGTTAATGGGCAACTGGAGTCCACGGACATCTCCATATAGCTTGTCTTGGACTGACATGGAGATTGGCCATGTGTTTTCTCTCTGTTCAATGTGTGTTGGATATTCTTGCAGTATGTGTGTGTGTGTCATCTTGCTCATACAACATGCGCATATGTCAGAAGGGCCTAATTTGTACTTGTTAAACAGATGGAACATCAGCTTATTGTGCTGTTCGTAGAGGAAAAATGACAACCTGTATTTCTCTATGGAGTTGGTGGTATGCTTCATCCTTTTCATGACCTGGGTGATTTCTCACTCATTTGTTCGTGTAGCCCATTTTTATGCATACTTTTGTTTCCTCATAGTGTCATTTTAAATCATAGTGTAGTTTTGATGACACCACACATCCATATCTGATAGGCATACTTTACCAACTGGATGTACTCTTATGTTCTAACATGTAACAGTGTGTGTTAGGTGATTTGACATATAGCAATTGTGTTCACAATAAATCATATTTCATTTCATAGAAATGTGTTTCAGAGACCAGTATTATATATATCATATATCATTGACATGCAGATCTGGCAGTGTGGCGGCAGATTGGAGATAGTACCATGTTCTCATGTTGGGCATGTCTTCCGTCAGTTCAGACCTTACAGTTCACCAACAGGAGTGGATACAGCCACCAAAAATACTGCTCGTGTGGCTGATGTTTGGCTTGATGAGTATAAGGTTAGATATCTTGAACATTGTTGCTTCCCCTGCTATCAACATTAACTATGTTCACATCTGTCATATTGTTGACATCTAGATGCAATTATTTTGTCATTGTGAAACTCACCGTACAACTCAAGTACTATAACCCTATCTATCTTTAGTTTTTATTTCACTATATATGTATTATGTATGAAACTGTTGAGATATGAATTTAGAGAATACAACAAACAAACTACACTTCACATTTCATCATGTATGTATGTGCATATATGTGTGGTGGCGATGTCAGATAGTAATTAGAGCAAGATAGTAATTATG
The DNA here is from genome assembly GCA_020796225.1 of Arion vulgaris. Classification (NCBI taxonomy): domain Eukaryota; kingdom Metazoa; phylum Mollusca; class Gastropoda; order Stylommatophora; family Arionidae; genus Arion; species Arion vulgaris. The sequence continues at coordinate 89,964,926 of CM036756.1, forward strand.
GACAAGTACAATTTGTTTGAAAATTTCAATGACAAGAAATTGATATTCATCAGTTATTTTGTCTATGTGTTTTTGTCCAGTTTTATCTAAGTGCTTTTCTTATCAGTTATTTTGTCTATGTGTTTTTGTCCAGTTTTATCTAAGTGCTTTTCTTATGAATATAATCCACTTTGGAACATGTGAGAAAGTTATCCTTTCTATTTACATTTTTCTTTGTTAAATATGAGTTTTATTTTAACAAAATTAATAACAAAACAAACACAAACTGTACACAGTGTCTGTACATCCAGAACATTTTCAGTATGAACTTCACAGCTCACAATGTCACTTCAAACATTCAACTTAGTAATTAGAAGATAAACTTGGTTCTACAAGTCCAAACATGAGGAAAAATGTGTTAGCAAACACTCCAACTTTCTTTCAGTCATGTTGGCTAGATAGTCCCCTATGTTTTAGACTGTCATCCAAACTCTTTCCTTCATATCTTTGTCAGATTTGTGTATGACTAATCTTGCTGTTTTAGACATGGGAGTAGCTGCTTACCCCAAATAATTACACTAAGACTTATCATTGAGATATATATTGAGAAGCTGCAACATCTTATATTAAATTTCATTTACAAAAAGGCTGTGTTGATAGTCTACACAGAATCTCAGTGTGGAATATCCTGGGATGCTATGGAATACCAGCCTGAATAATAGTCTAGACAGAATCTCAGTGTGGAATATCCTGCGATGCTATAGAGTACCAGCCTGAATAATCAAATGTTATGAAAAGCTTGTATGATTAAACATGTGAATAACTATGTTTGTTGTTGTTGTCTGAGAAACATCTTGTCTTTAATTGCTTCAGAAACACTTCTTTGACTTGAGACCAGCTGCTAGAAAAATGGACTACGGTGATGTTAGCAACAGAGTCAAGTTAAGACAAACATTGAAGTGTAAATCATTCAAATGGTTCTTGGAGACCATACATCCTGAACAGGTAGTCATTTTGTTGTTACTATTGCAATGTTTAGTCTAATATGAATAATTATTGCAATGTTTAGCATAATATTAATAATTATTCAATACTGTTCTGCCAAATTCTTTTGTCATGTTTTTTAGAATAGCTAATTGTTTGAAATAAAATCAGGAATGCGACAGGGTGGCCACTCTGTCATCCCATTCTCTTTGATGTAACAGGTGGGCCGTCTGTCAACCCAATCTCTCTTTGATGTCACAGGGGGGCCACACTGTCAACCCATTATCTCTTTGATGTACAAGGTGGCCCCCTCTGTTAACCCATTATCTCTTTGATGTACAAGGTGGCCCCTCTGTCAACCCTTCTATCTTTGATGTGACAAGTTCTCCCCCTCTGTCAACCCATTCTCTCTTTGATTGTCTCATAAACTAGATAATAACATGTACAACAAAGAATACACTTAGGAGAAATACAATGAAAGATTTGGAATACACAAATATGACATTACATTGCTTGTGCATTCCTACCCACATATTCATCAGTAACAAATAGACAAGACACTGCACAAATACAGCTAAAGTTTGACTGAATGTGAACATCCAGTAAATTCATGGTACAAATAATGTGAGATAGCTCAGAGTAAGGATTAATTCACGGAGCATCAAATTGAGTTACAGAGAATAGAACCAATGTATACTACACGCATGCAAAAGCGATATAAGGTATAATTGGAGTAAAATCGATCACATAAGTTTAAAGTAAGAGAAATACATGATTGAGGATACCAAACCAATATGATCACGATATACAGTTGATCAGACGAAATATATCAACAAGATTAAAATTGATAGAGAACATATCAAGCAAAGATGGAGTAAGAGAACATAATAAAATAAGATGCAAGATAGGAAACATATATCACAAAATTGTTTATTTAGAAACATTGTAACAAAGATGGGAGTACAGTAGAACATATATCAACAAAAGATGGGATACAGGAGAACATATATCAACAAAGATGGGAGTACAGGAGAACATATATCAACAAAAGATGGGAGTACAGGAGAACATATATCAACAAAGATGATACAGAGAACATATATCAAAAGATGGAGTACAGAGAACATATATCAACAAAAGATGGGAGTACATGAGAACATATATCAACAAAAGATGGGAGTACAGGAGAACATATATCAACAAAGATGGGAGTACAGGAGAACATATATCAACAAAAGATGGGAGTACAGGAGAACATATATCAACAAAAGATGGAGTACAGAGAAATATATCAACAAAGATGGGAGTACAGGAGAACATATATCAACAAAAGATGGGAGTACAGGAGAACATATATCAACAAAGATGGGAGTACAGGAGAACATATATCAACAAAAGATGGGAGTACATGAGAACATATATCAACAAAAGATGGGAGTACAGGAGAACATATATCAACAAAAGATGGGAGTACAGGAGAACATATATCAACAAAAGATGGGAGTACAGGAGAACATATATATGCATACAAAAGATGGGAGTACAGGAGAACATATATCAACAAAAGATGGGAGTACAGGAGAACATATATCAACAAAAGATGGAGTACAGGAGAACATATATCAACAAAGATGGAGTACAGGAGAACATATATCAACAAAAGATGGGAGTACAGGAGAACATATATCAACAAAAGATGGGAGTACAGGAGAACATATATCAACAAAGATGGGAGTACAGGAGAACATATATCAACAAAAGATGGGAGTACAGGAGAACATATATCAACAAAAGATGGGAGTACAGGAGAACATATATCAACAAAGATGGAGTCAGGAGAACATATATCAACAAAAGATGGGAGTACAGGAGAACATATATCAACAAAAGATGGGAGTACAGGAGAACATATATCAACAAAAGATGGGAGTACAGGAGAACATATATCAATAAAAGATGGGAGTACAGGAGAACATATATCAACAAAAGATTGGAGTACAGGAGAACATATATCAACAAAAGATGGGAGTACAGGAGAACATATATCAATAAAAGATGGGAGTACAGGAGAACATATATCAACAAAGATGGGAGTACAGGAGAACATATATCAACAAAAGATGGGAGTACAGGAGAACATATATCAACAAAAGATGGGAGTACAGGAGAACATATATCAACAAAGATGGGAGTACAGGAGAACATATATCAACAAAAGATGGGAGTACAGGAGAACATATATCAAAAAAAGATGGGAGTACAGGAGAACATATATCAACAAAAGATTGGAGTACAGGAGAACATATATCAACAAAAGATGGGAGTACAGGAGAACATAATATCAACAAAAGATGGGAGTACAGGAAAAACATATATCAACAAAGAGGGATACGAGAACATATATCAATAAAAGATGGGAGTACAGGAGAACATATATCAACAAAAGATGGATAGAGACTTATAAAAGGGGATAGAAACATATATCAACAAAAGATGGGAGTACAGGAGAACATATATCACAAAAGTGGAGTACGGGAAACATAACAAAGAGAGCTATAAAAGTGACAGAAAAAAAGACTGTTATAAAAGTGATAGAAACTAAGACTGCTATAAAAGTGATAGAAACTAAGACTGCTATAAAAGTGATAGAAACTAAGACTGCTATAAAAGTGATAGAAACTAAGACTGCTATAAAAGTGATAGAAACTAAGACTGCCATAAAAGTGATAGAAACTAAGACTGCTATAAAAGTGACAGAAACTAAGACTGCTATAAAAGTGATAGAAACTAAGACTGTTATAAAAGTGATAGAAACTAAGACTGCTATAAAAGTGATAGAAACTAAGACTGCTATAAAAAGAAACTAAGACTGCTATAAAAGTGACAGAAAAAAAGACTGCTATAAAAGTGACAGAAACTAAGACTGTTATAAAAGTGATAGAAACTAAGACTGCTATAAAAGTGACAGAAAAAAAGACTGTTATAAAAGTGATAGAAACTAAGACTGCTATAAAAGTGATAGAAACTAAGACTGCTATAAAAGTGATAGAAACTAAGACTGCTATAAAAGTGATAGAAACTAAGACTGCTATAAAAGTGATAGAAACTAAGACTGCCATAAAAGTGATAGAAACTAAGACTGCTATAAAAGTGACAGAAACTAAGACTGCTATAAAAGTGATAGAAACTAAGACTGTTATAAAAGTGATAGAAACTAAGACTGCTATAAAAGTGATAGAAACTAAGACTGCTATAAAAAGAAACTAAGACTGCTATAAAAGTGACAGAAAAAAAGACTGCTATAAAAGTGACAGAAACTAAGACTGTTATAAAAGTGATAGAAACTAAGACTGCTATAAAAGTGACAGAAAAAAAGACTGCTATAAAAGTGACAGAAACTAAGACTTCTATAAAAGTGACAGAAACTAAGACTGCTATAAAAGTGATGAAACTAAGACTGCTATAAAAGTGATAGAAACTAAGACTGCTATAAAAGTGACAGAAACTAAGACTGCTATAAAAGTGATAGAAACTAAGACTGCTATAAAAGTGACAGAAACTAAGACTGCTATAAAAGTGATAGAAACTAAGACTGCTATAAAAGTGACAGAAACTAAGACTTCTATAAAAGTGACAGAAACTAAGACTTCTATAAAAGTGACAGAAACTAAGACTTATATAAAAGTGACAGAAACTAAGACTGCTATAAAAGTGATAGAAACTAAGACTGCTATAAAAGTGATAGAAACTAAGACTGCTATAAAAGTGACAGAAACTAAGACTGCTATAAAAGTGATCAAGTATCAGAGCTTACTCATTAGATAAAAACAATCTGTTCCAGATTGTACCAGGAGAAAAACCTAAAGTTCCAGGTGCCCATCAAAGATCCAAGGAGCAGAAGACTGAAGTGGTAGTTGCTGCCGGTGTGGTAAGTCTCATATCATACATTCTAGTAACACGCTGCACTATATTTTATGTATCTACTAATCTGTATTTCATATATCACATGTATCGGTTCAACCTTCTTATTTTAGCTTTAGGCGTTACAATATTTTGTCTTTTGTGTGTTCAATCATTTTGTATTTCATTACTACTCTGTTTGTTGCTCTGCCTGTATAACCTTAACTTGTCTCATATTGCTGTGTGTGTTTGTGTGTGTGTGTGTGTGTGTGTGTGTAGTTTTAATTGCTATTATGCTTTGATTTGTTGTTGAAGAAATGTATGAATATTCTTCTATGTTTGTTAGCACAAAAAAGGTTGAAAGAAAATATAAGACTAGTTATGAAGAAGACCAATTATCATCATCATGAGCCCTCATCTCATCCTAGAACACATAACCATGTCATTCAATCTGTTGCCTTTATTTCTACTTCTCAAACTAAGTCATATGCATATCTTTTAACTATGCTTCAAAACTTCTACAACTAGATCAATAATAATAAATGTTTAGTGGGTAAAATTGTCAATGAAATAAAAACTTGCCTTCATGAAATGAGTTTTGTCACACCTTCAATGCCAAAAGTAAGCTTGCTTCTTCTTCTTCTTCTAGTTAATCACTTTTGTGTGTAGGTAGTATGTAAATATTTTTATATTGGATACCCATTATTTCATTATTCTGGTTGCATTGTCTACATTGCAGACTTGCGCTGAGATATGATGTGATGAATAATGATGCGCTGAGATATGATGTGATGAATAATGATGCGCTGAGATATGATGTGATGAATAATGATGCGCTGAGATATGATGTGATGAATAATGATGCGCTGAGATATGATGTGATGAATAATGATGCGCTGAGATATGATGTGATGAATAATGATGCGCTGAGATATGATGTGATGAATAATGATGCGCTGAGATATGATGTGATGAATAATGATGCGCTGAGATATGATGTGATGAATAATGATGCGCTGAGATATGATGTGATGAATAAGGATGCACTGAGATATGATGTGATGAATAATGATGCGCTGAGATATGATGTGATGAATAATGATGCGCTGAGATATGATGTGATGAATAATGATGCGCTGAGATATGATGTGATGAATAAATGTGAATGTTACATAAGCCAGATATTGTTAGATTAAACTCATACTGTATATAATGTTCTTCTACTTCTTCTTGTCTGTTTGATAGTTACATCACAAGATCTCTGATCTGTGTGTTTCTTGTCTGTTTGATAGTTACATCACAAGATCTCTGATCTGTGTGTTTCTTGTCTGTTTGATAGTTACATCACAAGATCTCTGATCTGTGTGTTTCTTGTCTGTTTGATAGTTACATCACAAGATCTCTGATCTGTGTGTTTCTTGTCTGTTTGATAGTTACATCACAAGATCTCTGATCGTATATAATGTTCTTCTACTTTTTCTTGTCTGTTTGATAGTTACATCACAAGATCTCTGATCTGTGTGTTTCTTGTCTGTTTGATAGTTACATCACAAGATCTCTGATCTGTGTGTTTCTTGTCTGTTTGATAGTTACATCACAAGATCTCTGATCTGTGTGTTTCTTGTCTGTTTGATAGTTACATCACAAGATCTCTGATCTGTGTGTTTCTTGTCTGTTTGATAGTTACATCACAAGATCTCTGATCGTATATAATGTTCTTCTACTTTTTCTTGTCTGTTTGATAGTTACATCACAAGATCTCTGATCTGTGTGTTTCTTGTCTGTTTGATAGTTACATCACAAGATCTCTGATCTGTGTGTTTCTTGTCTGTTTGATAGTTACATCACAAGATCTCTGATCTGTGTGTTTCTTGTCTGTTTGATAGTTACATCACAAGATCTCTGATCTGTGTGTTTCTTGTCTGTTTGATAGTTACATCACAAGATCTCTGATCGTATATAATGTTCTTCTACTTTTTCTTGTCTGTTTGATAGTTACATCACAAGATCTCTGATCTGTGTGTTTCTTGTCTGTTTGATAGTTACATCACAAGATCTCTGATCTGTGTGTTTCTTGTCTGTTTGATAGTTACATCACAAGATCTCTGATCTGTGTGTTTCTTGTCTGTTTGATAGTTACATCACAAGATCTCTGATCTGTGTGTTTCTTGTCTGTTTGATAGTTACATCACAAGATCTCTGATCTGTGTGTTTCTTGTCTGTTTGATAGTTACATCACAAGATCTCTGATCTGTGTGTTTCTTGTCTGTTTGATAGTTGCATCACAAGATCTCTGATCTGTGTGTTTCTTGTCTGTTTGATAGTTGCATCACAAGATCTCTGATCTGTGTGTTTCTTGTCTGTTTGATAGTTGCATCACAAGATCTCTGATCTGTGTGTTTCTTGTCTGTTTGATAGTTGCATCACAAGATCTCTGATCTGTGTGTTTCTTGTCTGTTTGATAGTTACATCACAAGATCTCTGATCTGTGTGTTTCTTGTCTGTTTGATAGTTACATCACAAGATCTCTGATCTGTGTGTTTCTTGTCTGTTTGATAGTTACATCACAAGATCTCTGATCTGTGTGTTTCTTGTCTGTTTGATAGTTACATCACAAGATCTCTGATCTGTGTGTTTCTTGTCTGTTTGATAGTTACATCACAAGATCTCTGATCTGTGTGTTTCTTGTCTGTTTGATAGTTACATCACAAGATCTCTGATCTGTGTGTTTCTTGTCTGTTTGATAGTTACATCACAAGATCTCTGATCTGTGTGTTTCTTGTCTGTTTGATAGTTACATCACAAGATCTCTGATCTGTGTGTTTCTTGTCTGTTTGATAGTTACATCACAAGATCTCTGATCTGTGTGTTTCTTGTCTGTTTGATAGTTACATCACAAGATCTCTGATCTGTGTGTTTCTTGTCTGTTTGATAGTTACATCACAAGATCTCTGATCTGTATGTTTCTTGTCTGTTTGATAGTTACATCACAAGATCTCTGATCTGTGTGTTTCTTGTCTGTTTGATAGTTACATCACAAGATCTCTGATCTGTGTGTTTCTTGTCTGTTTGATAGTTACATCACAAGATCTCTGATCTGTGTGTTTCTTGTCTGTTTGATAGTTACATCACAAGATCTCTGATCTGTGTGTTTCTTGTCTGTTTGATAGTTACATCACAAGATCTCTGATCTGTGTGTTTCTTGTCTGTTTGATAGTTACATCACAAGATCTCTGATCTGTGTGTTTCTTGTCTGTTTGATAGTTACATCACAAGATCTCTGATCTGTGTGTTTCTTGTCTGTTTGATAGTTACATCACAAGATCTCTGATCTGTGTGTTTCTTGTCTGTTTGATAGTTACATCACAAGATCTCTGATCTGTGTGTTTCTTGTCTGTTTGATAGTTACATCACAAGATCTCTGATCTGTGTGTTTCTTGTCTGTTTGATAGTTACATCACAAGATCTCTGATCTGTGTGTTTCTTGTCTGTTTGATAGTTACATCACAAGATCTCTGATCTGTATGTTTCTTGTCTGTTTGATAGTTACATCACAAGATCTCTGATCTGTGTGTTTCTTGTCTGTTTGATAGTTACATCACAAGATCTCTGATCTGTGTGTTTCTTGTCTGTTTGATAGTTACATCACAAGATCTCTGATCTGTGTGTTTCTTGTCTGTTTGATAGTTACATCACAAGATCTCTGATCTGTGTGTTTCTTGTCTGTTTGATAGTTACATCACAAGATCTCTGATCTGTGTGTTTCTTGTCTGTTTGATAGTTACATCACAAGATCTCTGATCTGTGTGTTTCTTGTCTGTTTGATAGTTACATCACAAGATCTCTGATCTGTGTGTTTCTTGTCTGTTTGATAGTTACATCACAAGATCTCTGATCTGTGTGTTTCTTGTCTGTTTGATAGTTACATCACAAGATCTCTGATCTGTGTGTTTCTTGTCTGTTTGATAGTTACATCACAAGATCTCTGATCTGTGTGTTTCTTGTCTGTTTGATAGTTACATCACAAGATCTCTGATCTGTATGTTTCTTGTCTGTTTGATAGTTACATCACAAGATCTCTGATCTGTGTGTTTCTTGTCTGTTTGATAGTTACATCACAAGATCTCTGATCTGTGTGTTTCTTGTCTGTTTGATAGTTACATCACAAGATCTCTGATCTGTGTGTTTCTTGTCTGTTTGATAGTTACATCACAAGATCTCTGATCTGTGTGTTTCTTGTCTGTTTGATAGTTACATCACAAGATCTCTGATCTGTGTGTTTCTTGTCTGTTTGATAGTTACATCACAAGATCTCTGATCTGTGTGTTTCTTGTCTGTTTGATAGTTACATCACAAGATCTCTGATCTGTGTGTTTCTTGTCTGTTTGATAGTTACATCACAAGATCTCTGATCTGTGTGTTTCTTGTCTGTTTGATAGTTACATCACAAGATCTCTGATCTGTGTGTGAAACCAGAAACAGATACAGCCATCAAAGGGACACTACTAATCTTAGCTGATTGTCACAAGACTAACCACAAGGTCAGATAATATGTTAGTTTCTGTTCTATAGCCATCAAATAGTAGGGGGATTTGCAAATGGTTGGTTTTGGTTGTTGGAGCAGGAGAGAGGGGAAGGGGGTTGGCTGCTTACTGTCTGTTTATGCATTCACTGATCTTTTCATATTCTTCCTTCTTTGTATCCACATTCATCTATTTATTTCTTTTCTTCTCTCTCTCTCCACATCATCATCATCCGATAGCATGTCCTGAGCAGAGCTTTGTTTCTTCAGAATTTCTCTCTCTCTCATAGGCCAAATGTCCTGCTTCTGCTATCGTAATGTTCAAGTCATCATATCTCATTCTGAATAAATCTTAGCTGTGGTCTTTCTGTTCGTCTTTTTGCTGGAATGCCTCCTTCCATTATTGTTTTCTTTAGCCCTTCAGGTTTTTTACATATCCAAAATACTTCAATTTTCTCATTCTTATTTGTATCATACAGGCAGTTTTCTTCATTCTTACCTGTAGCATGCAGGTAGTTTTCTTCATTCTTACTTGTAGCATGCAGGCAGTTTTCTTCATTCTTACCTGTAGCATGCAGACAGTTTTCTTCATTCTTACCTGTAGCATGCAGGTAGTTTTCTTCATTCTTACCTGTAGCATGCAGGCAGTTTTCTTCAGCTTTAATTATGAATTCCTTCTATATAGATCTATTTCTTATCTTCTCTGTCCATGTTATATGGAGAACTCTTTTGTAATATTTATATTTGGAAATATATGTGTGCTTGTTCCACTACCTTGCTAAATGTCCCATTTCTTACACCCATTTATTGTTACTGAGAAAAGCCACTCTCCACAACCTTTCCATATTTTCCATCACTTCCTACCTCTCCCTGTTTATCCTTTGTCTTTTCATACATGTTTTTCCATCCTGTCTTTGTTTCTTTTCCCTTCCCTCTCTTTTTCTCTCCCCTCCCCTCATTATTCCACTCCACTCCACTCTACTCGTTGGATGCTACCATAGTGCTGCCACTTGTTAGCCACTGTCCTGTTGTGATTAAATCTATAATGATACTAGCTAGCAAGTCCTTGGCTTCTTCAATGTCTCCTCGAGGTCTCATGAGTCTATGCTATGTCATTTGGCTCATCACAGTTTTGACTTTTGTTTGGTTGATCACTGCTCTGTGTCTTCACATTTTTACTATCTTGGTTCTGTATTGAGTGAACATATGAATGGCAGTATCTTGATCTCATGTCCATCTTCCTCTGTGTCAAATCTATCATTCTCTACCTCTGCACATGTTAATTATACATAGCAATGTCTTACTGTATGCTCATCTCCCCCTTCCCCATCATTTGCCATTTATTCACTAATAATTCTTATTATGGACGGCACCATGATGCTATCTACACCTGTTGGCCTCGTGTCTCCTGCATGATATAATATTGACCTCTGATTGCTCAATTCATTTTATAATCATATTTTCTTCTGTTGGCCTCGTGTCTCCTGCATGATATAATATTGACCTCTGATTGCTCAATTCATTTTATAATCATATTTTCTTCTGTTGGCCTCGTGTCTCCTGCATGATATAATATTGACCTCTGATTGCTCAATTCATTTTATAATCATATTTTCTTCTGTTGCCCATCAGGTTCCATATATCATGTGATATCATGTAACATTGTTGTTCTAGGATATTGCTGTCATTTGTGTTGACCTCTTGTTCCTCTACTTGGACAGAAATGTCTTCACACACACGAGACATACAGGATGTACTATTACAGTTTGACCATCAATATTTCTATTATTTCATATCATACTCAGTGACTCCATGAGCATGATTCGTAAAGTCGAATCAGGAATGGTTAGACGCAGCTGGATGGAGGTACTGGTACAGACAATGATCAGCAAAATACCTTCATTTTTGTCCCTGGGCATGCAGGAGTTAGGGGTAATAAACGAGCTGATAGATTGGCTGGCTTGGCTACAATATCAGAGGGAGCTGGCATGGATCGAAATGACATTTTTCACGCATTGAGAGTCTTTCCAAACAGGAGTTTCAGGGCTGTGAATCGCACTCACTGATCAGATTGAGAGAGATGGGTGTAGATATTGGTGCAGCCCAAAAGAACGACATACTAAATATGCAAAGAGATTGATTAATCAACATCGAACTGGCGTGTTTGGCCACTGGACGCTGCTGGATTTGCTGGGACGGAGATCGGAACACCTATGGACATGTCCGAGTGCTATGATGATAGTCCTCTGATAACTGATTATTTCATATACACTGATTGTTGTACTAGTTTGTGCTATGTTTGTCTGATTGTTTTATCTTGAACAGCATCCACTAGCTTGAATCTTCAGTTATTTGGTATGTTTGTCTGATTGTTTTATCTTGACCAGCCATCCACTAGCTTGAATCTTCAGTTATTTGGTATGTTTGTCTGATTGTTTTATCTTGAACAGCATCCACTAGCTTGAATCTTCAGTTATTTGGTATGTTTGTCTGATTGTTTTATCTTGAACAGCCATCCACTAGCTTGAATCTTCAGTTATTTGGTATGTTTGTCTGATTGTTTTATCTTGACCAGCCATCCACTAGCTTGAATCTTCAGTTATTTGGTATGTTTGTCTGATTGTTTTATCTTGACCAGCCATCCACTAGCTTGAATCTTCAGTTATTTGGTATGTTTGTCTGATTGTTTTATCTTGAACAGCATCCACTAGCTTGAATCTTCAGTTATTTGGTATGTTTGTCTGGTTGTTTTATCTTGAACAGCCATCCACTAGCTTGAATCTTCAGTTATTTGGTATGTTTGTCTGATTGTTTTATCTTGACCAGCCATCCACTAGCTTGAATCTTCAGTTATTTGGTATGTTTGTCTGATTGTTTTATCTTGAACAGCCATCCACTAGCTTGAATCTTCAGTTATTTGGTATGTTTGTCTGATTGTTTTATCTTGACCAGCCATCCACTAGCTTGAATCTTCAGTTATTTGGTATGTTTGTCTGATTGTTTTATCTTGAACAGCATCCACTAGCTTGAATCTTCAGTTATTTGGTATGTTTGTCTGATTGTTTTATCTTGACCAGCCATCCACTAGCTTGAATCTTCAGTTATTTGGTATGTTTGTCTGATTGTTTTATCTTGAACAGCCATCCACTAGCTTGAATCTTCAGTTATTTGGTATGTTTGTCTGATTGTTTTATCTTGACCAGCCATCCACTAGCTTGAATCTTCAGTTATTTGGTATGTTTGTCTGATTGTTTTATCTTGACCAGCATCCACTAGCTTGAATCTTCAGTTATTTGGTATGTTTGTCTGATTGTTTTATCTTGAACAGCCATCCACTAGCTTGAATCTTCAGTTATTTGGTATGTTTGTCTGATTGTTTTATCTTGACCAGCCATCCACTAGCTTGAATCTTCAGTTATTTGGTATGTTTGTCTGATTGTTTTATCTTGAACAGCATCCACTAGCTTGAATCTTCAGTTATTTGGTATGTTTGTCTGATTGTTTTATCTTGACCAGCCATCCACTAGCTTGAATCTTCAGTTATTTGGTATGTTTGTCTGATTGTTTTATCTTGAACAGCCATCCACTAGCTTGAATCTTCAGTTATTTGGTATGTTTGTCTGATTGTTTTATCTTGACCAGCATCCACTAGCTTGAATCTTCAGTTATTTGGTATGTTTGTCTGATTGTTTTATCTTGAACAGCCATCCACTAGCTTGAATCTTCAGTTATTTGGTATGTTTGTCTGATTGTTTTATCTTGACCAGCCATCCACTAGCTTGAATCTTCAGTTATTTGGTATGTTTGTCTGATTGTTTTATCTTGACCAGCCATCCACTAGCTTGAATCTTCAGTTATTTGGTATGTTTGTCTGATTGTTTTATCTTGACCAGCATCCACTAGCTTGAATCTTCAGTTATTTGGTATGTTTGTCTGATTGTTTTATCTTGACCAGCCATCCACTAGCTTGAATCTTCAGTTATTTGGTATGTTTGTCTGATTGTTTTATCTTGACCAGCCATCCACTAGCTTGAATCTTCAGTTATTTGGTATGTTTGTCTGATTGTTTTATCTTGAACAGCATCCACTAGCTTGAATCTTCAGTTATTTGGTATGTTTGTCTGATTGTTTTATCTTGAACAGCATCCACTAGCTTGAATCTTCAGTTATTTGGTATGTTTGTCTGATTGTTTTATCTTGAACAGCATCCACTAGCTTGAATCTTCAGTTATTTGGTATGTTTGTCTGATTGTTTTATCTTGACCAGCCATCCACTAGCTTGAATCTTCAGTTATTTGGTATGTTTGTCTGATTGTTTTATCTTGAACAGCATCCACTAGCTTGAATCTTCAGTTATTTGGTATGTTTGTCTGATTGTTTTATCTTGAACAGCCATCCACTAGCTTGAATCTTCAGTTATTTGGTATGTTTGTCTGATTGTTTTATCTTGAACAGCATCCGCTAGCTTGAATCTTCAGTTATTTGGTATGTTTGTCTGATTGTTTTATCTTGACCAGCATCCACTAGCTTGAATCTTCAGTTATTTGGTATGTTTGTCTGATTGTTTTATCTTGAACAGCCATCCACTAGCTTGAATCTTCAGTTATTTGGTATGTTTGTCTGATTGTTTTATCTTGAACAGCCATCCACTAGCTTGAATCTTCAGTTATTTGGTATGTTTGTCTGATTGTTTTATCTTGACCAGCATCCACTAGCTTGAATCTTCAGTTATTTGGTATGTTTGTCTGATTGTTTTATCTTGACCAGCATCCACTAGCTTGAATCTTCAGTTATTTTGTCACGTCTTATTTTATGATTATTCCTTGCACACACACACACATTATATATACATACATATATATACATATATATTCTGATTGTGTCTGCAGTTTGTGCTGACAGATATCTATCAAGTTAGATTAGCTAACTCTAGGATGTGCTTGGAAACTGCTGATGGCAAAGGAGGATCAACCATGGTCTACCTCATGAAATGTCATTCCAGCGGGGGATCACAGACTTGGATTCCCAGACACACTCAGGTAAAGTGCATAGGGTACTAGTCAGTATGCAATAGTATAATATGGATGCTAACATATACAACCTGATCTGCATATAATCAACAGTTATTCGACTGTAGTTTACTGGGCTCGTAAGGGAGCAAAGAATAGTAACACCGCGACTTACAAGGCATGTCGTAAGAGACGAGCGAGCAAGGGAGCAAAGAATAGTAACACCGCGACTTACAAGGCATGTCGTAAGAGACGAGCGAGCAAGGGAGCAAAGAATAGTAACACCGCGACTTACAAGGCATGTCGTAAGAGACGAGCGAGCAAGGGAGCAAAGAATAGTAACACCGCGACTTACAAGGCATGTCGTAAGAGACGACTGAGGTAGGGGCCTAAGGAAGCTACCATAGTAAATAAAAAGCACACAGAAATCGCATGTGCTGGCCTACTTGTAGGCGCATAACTGACACAGCGTATAATCACTCTTAGGCTCAGATCACATAAAAATCACAAAGAGTGGTTTAACAAGTGGTCGATATGGAGCGTTCGAAGAAGAAGACTGTCGCAGCAAACACATTTCCTGGGCAGTAGATCCTCATAAGTTTTGGAAGTCTCTAGACAACATCGCCTCATATCGCAGTCTGCCATTTTAGACCTTCTGAGCATCGACTGATAGTCGGACACAACAGTCCCAGTAAATGGAATCCCAGAAAGTCTCTGGAGGACAGCAGTAACAACCTCATACTGGAAGTAGCTGTCCTGTATGCTTCATTCCTCTCTGCAATTACCTTACCATGCGTGCTAGCTAGAAAATCTCACCCTGTCTTCTCACCATGATGCACAATTACTATATACATTATCATCACTTTTGTTATCTGTTATCTGCTGTTTAATTGTGAGTTTAGCCTTCAACTGCCACAGGTTTTTTATGTGCTCAACTTGAACACAGGACTTAACTTTTTATATTCAGTCTCTGATAGGACTAGCAACCAGATCTCATCTACAATGAGATAGGAATCTCTGATAGGACTAGCAACCAGATCTCATCTACAATGAGATAGGAATCTCTGATAGGACTAGCAACCAGATCTCATCTACAATGAGATAGGAATCTCTGATAGGACTAGCAACCAGATCTCATCTACAATGAGATAGGAATCTCTGATAGGACTAGCAACCCGATCTCATCTACAATGAGATAGGAATCTCTGATAGGACTAGCAACCA
This sequence comes from Arion vulgaris, assembly GCA_020796225.1. Classification (NCBI taxonomy): domain Eukaryota; kingdom Metazoa; phylum Mollusca; class Gastropoda; order Stylommatophora; family Arionidae; genus Arion; species Arion vulgaris. The sequence goes on from CM036756.1 coordinate 89,980,544, forward strand.
GATCTCATCTACAATGAGATAGGAATCTCTGATAGGACTAGCAACCAGATCTCATCTACAATGAGATAGGAATCTCTGATAGGACTAGCAACCAGATCTCATCTACAATGAGATAGGAATCTCTGATAGGACTAGCAACCAGATCTCATCTACAATGAGATAGGAATCTCTGATAGGACTAGCAACCAGATCTCATCTACAATGAGATAGGAATCTCTGATAGGACTAGCAACCCGATCTCATCTACAATGAGATAGGAATCTCTGATAGGACTAGCAACCCGATCTCATCTACAATGAGATAGGAATCTCTGATAGGACTAGCAACCAGATCTCATCTACAATGAGATAGGAATCTCTGATAGGACTAGCAACCCGATCTCATCTACAATGAGATAGGAATCTCTGATAGGACTAGCAACCAGATCTCATCTACAATGAGATAGGAATCTCTGATAGGACTAGCAACCAGATCTCATCTACAATGAGATAGGAATCTCTGATAGGACTAGCAACCCGATCTCATCTACAATGAGATAGGAATCTCTGATAGGACTAGCAACCAGATCTCATCTACAATGAGATAGGAATCTCTGATAGGACTAGCAACCAGATCTCATCTACAATGAGATAGGAATCTCTGATAGGACTAGCAACCAGATCTCATCTACAATGAGATAGGAATCTCTGATAGGACTAGCAACCCGATCTCATCTACAATGAGATAGGAATCTCTGATAGGACTAGCAACCAGATCTCATCTACAATGAGATAGGAATCTCTGATAGGACTAGCAACCAGATCTCATCTACAATGAGATAGGAATCTCTGATAGGACTAGCAACCCGATCTCATCTACAATGAGATAGGAATCTCTGATAGGACTAGCAACCCGATCTCATCTACAATGAGATAGGAATCTCTGATAGGACTAGCAACCCGATCTCATCTACAATGAGATAGGAATCTCTGATAGGACTAGCAACCAGATCTCATCTACAATGAGATAGGAATCTCTGATAGGACTAGCAACCAGATCTCATCTACAATGAGATAGGAATCTCTGATAGGACTAGCAACCCGATCTCATCTACAATGAGATAGGAATCTCTGATAGGACTAGCAACCCGATCTCATCTACAATGAGATAGGAATCTCTGATAGGACTAGCAACCCGATCTCATCTACAATGAGATAGGAATCTCTGATAGGACTAGCAACCAGATCTCATCTACAATGAGATAGGAATCTCTGATAGGACTAGCAACCCGATCTCATCTACAATGAGATAGGAATCTCTGATAGGACTAGCAACCCGATCTCATCTACAATGAGATAGGAATCTCTGATAGGACTAGCAACCCGATCTCATCTACAATGAGATAGGAATCTCTGATAGGACTAGCAACCCGATCTCATCTACAATGAGATAGGAATCTCTGATAGGACTAGCAACCCGATCTCATCTACAATGAGATAGGAATCTCTGATAGGACTAGCAACCAGATCTCATCTACAATGAGATAGGAATCTCTGATAGGACTAGCAACCCGATCTCATCTACAATGAGATAGGAATCTCTGATAGGACTAGCAACCCGATCTCATCTACAATGAGATAGGAATCTCTGATAGGACTAGCAACCCGATCTCATCTACAATGAGATAGGAATCTCTGATAGGACTAGCAACCCGATCTCATCTACAATGAGATAGGAATCTCTGATAGGACTAGCAACCCGATCTCATCTACAATGAGATAGGAATCTCTGATAGGACTAGCAACCAGATCTCATCTACAATGAGATAGGAATCTCTGATAGGACTAGCAACCCGATCTCATCTACAATGAGATAGGAATCTCTGATAGGACTAGCAACCCGATCTCATCTACAATGAGATAGGAATCTCTGATAGGACTAGCAACCCGATCTCATCTACAATGAGATAGGAATCTCTGATAGGACTAGCAACCAGATCTCATCTACAATGAGATAGGAATCTCTGATAGGACTAGCAACCAGATCTCATCTACAATGAGATAGGAATCTCTGATAGGACTAGCAACCCGATCTCATCTACAATGAGATAGGAATCTCTGATAGGACTAGCAACCAGATCTCATCTACAATGAGATAGGAATCTCTGATAGGACTAGCAACCAGATCTCATCTACAATGAGATAGGAATCTCTGATAGGACTAGCAACCAGATCTCATCTACAATGAGATAGGAATCTCTGATAGGACTAGCAACCCGATCTCATCTACAATGAGATAGGAATCTCTGATAGGACTAGCAACCAGATCTCATCTACAATGAGATAGGAATCTCTGATAGGACTAGCAACCAGATCTCATCTACAATGAGATAGGAATCTCTGATAGGACTAGCAACCCAATCTCATCTACAATGAGATAGGAATCTCTGAAAAATATATGATCGCTCCATGAGGGAACAAACCGAGTACTTTTGGAGTGAGACGTGATCACTTTACCTCTATGCCACAGTGATCTCATAGTTTACTTAGTCTATCAGCTGATGGCATATGGGTTGTCCATGTTATATAGACACATCTATGTTGCTGATAGTATATGGGTTGTCCATGTTATATAGACACATCTATGTTGCTGATAGTCTATGGGTTGTCCATGTTATATAGACACATCTATGTTGCTGATAGTCTATGGGTTGTCCATGTTATATAGACACATCTATGTTGCTGATAGCCTATGGGTTGTCCATGTTATATAGACACATCTATGTTGCTGATAGTCTATGGGTTGTCAATGTTATATAGACACATCTATGTTGCTGATAGCATATGGGTTGTCCATGTTATATAGACACATCTATGTTGCTGATAGTCTATGGGTTGTCAATGTTATATAGACACATCTATGTTGCTGATAGTCTATGGGTTGTCAATGTTATATGGACACATCTATGTTGCTGATAGTCTATGGGTTGTCCATGTTATATAGACACATCTATGTTGCTGATAGTATATGGGTTGTCAATGTTATATAGACACATCTATGTTGCTGATAGTATATGGGTTGTCCATGTTATATAGAGACATCTATGTTGCTGATAGTCTATGAGTTGTCCATGTTATATAGACACATCTATGTTGCTGATAGTCTATGGGTTGTCCATGTTATATAGACACATCTATGTTGCTGATGGCATATGGGTTGTCTATGTTATATAGACACATCTATGTTGCTGATAGTATATGGGTTGTCCATGTTATATAGACACATCTATGTTGCTGATAGTATATGGGTTGTCCATGTTATATAGACACATCTATGTTGCTGATAGTCTATGGGTTGTCCATGCTATATAGACACATCTATGTTGCTGATAGTCTATGGGTTGTCCATGTTATATAGACACATCTATGTTGCTGATAGTCTATGGGTTGTCCATGTTATCTAGACACAACTATGTTGCTGATAGTCTATGGGTTGTCCATGTTATATAGACACATCTATGTTGCTGATAGTCTATGGGTTGTCCATGTTATATAGACACATCTATGTTGCTGATAGTCTATGAGTTACCCATGTTATATAGACACATCTATGTTGCTGATAGTCTATGAGTTGTCCATGTTATATAGACACATCTATGTTGCTGATAGTATATGGGTTGTCCATGTTATATAGACACATCTATGTTGCTGATAGTATATGGGTTGTCCATGTTATATAGACACATCTATGTTGCTGATAGTATATGGGTTGTCCATGTTATATAGACACATCTATGTTGCTGATAGTCTATGGGTTGTCCATGTTATATAGACACATCTATGTTGCTGATAGTATATGAGTTGTCCATGTTATCTAGACACATCTATGTTGCTGATAGTATATGGTTGTCCATGTTATCTAGACACAACTATGTTGCTGATAGTATATGGGTTGTCCATGTTATATAGACACAACTATGTTGTTGATAGTATATGGGTTGTCTATGTTATATAGACACATCTATGTTGCTGATAGTATATGAGTTGTCCATGTTATATAGACACATCTATGTTGCTGATAGTATATGGGTTGTCAATGTTATATGGACACATCTATGTTGCTGATAGTATATGGGTTGTCCATGTTATATAGAGACATCTATGTTGCTGATAGTCTATGAGTTGTCCATGTTATATAGACACATCTATGTTGCTGATAGTCTATGGGTTGTCCATGTTATATAGACACATCTATGTTGCTGATGGCATATGGGTTGTCCATGTTATATAGACACATCTATGTTGCTGATAGTATATGGGTTGTTCATGTTATATAGACACATCTATGTTGCTGATAGTATATGGGTTGTCCATGTTATATAGACACATCTATGTTGCTGATAGTCTATGGGTTGTCCATGCTATATAGACACATCTATGTTTCTGATAGTCTATGGGTTGTCCATGTTATATAGACACATCTATGTTGCTGATAGTCTATGGGTTGTCCATGTTATCTAGACACAACTATGTTGCTGATAGTCTATGGGTTGTCAATGTTATATAGACACATCTATGTTGCTGATAGTCTATGGGTTGTCCATGTTATATAGACACATCTATGTTGCTGATAGTCTATGAGTTGTCTATGTTATATAGACACATCTATGTTGCTGATAGTCTATGAGTTGTCCATGTTAAATAGACACATCTATGTTGCTGATAGTATATGGGTTGTCCATGTTATATAGACACATCTATGTTGCTGATAGTATATGGGTTGTCCATGTTATATAGACACATCTATGTTGCTGATAGTCTATGGGTTGTCCATGTTATATAGACACATCTATGTTGCTGATAGTATATGAGTTGTCCATGTTATCTAGACACATCTATGTTGCTGATAGTATATGGGTTGTCCATGTTATCTAGACACAACTATGTTGCTGATAGTATATGGGTTGTCCATGTTATATAGACACAACTATGTTGTTGATAGTATATGGGTTGTCTATGTTATATAGACACATCTATGTTGCTGATAGTCTATGGGTTGTCCATGTTATATAGACACATCTATGTTGCTGATAGTATATGAGTTGTCCATGTTATATAGACACATCTATGTTGCTGATAGTATATGGGTTGTCAATGTTATATAGACACATCTATGTTGCTGATAGTATATGGGTTGTCCATGTTATATAGACACATCTATGTTGTTGATAGTCTATGGGTTGTCCATGTTATCTAGACACATCTATGTTGCTGATAGTATATGGGTTGTCCATGTTATATAGACACATCTATGTTGTTGATAGTCTATGGGTTGTCCATGTTATCTAGACACATCTATGTTGCTGAACAACTGTGAAGATAATTCTAGTACATTCTTCTATACATTCACTAGGATCATGGACTCTCATTGTTTAACCCAGCAAGTGGAAAATGTCTTTCTGTGCCTGCTTCAGAACAAGACAATCTTGAGCTCAGCATGCACTATTGTTCCAGTAAATATGTACAAGATTTTCATGTTATTGAGGCAGTAGTCAAAGACAATTAGATAATATTTGAAACAGTTAGGTGGTAACAGTTAGTTGGTAACAGTTAGTTGGTAACAGTTAGTTGGTAACAGGTAGTGTGTAACAGGTAGTTGTATCCAACAGTACATTCTAGAAACAGTTGAATTTTCTAACATTGGTCAGATATGCATGTTCTCTTGAATTGTGTGTGTTGGTATGAGGATTTCTGAGTTCTCTGTGCTACTAATGTATTCTACTCATGCTAACATAAGAGTGTAGCCATAAGGCTTTCTAGCTCTTCATTTAACTTAATAAAAACTGCTTTGTTCCACACCTTTATTCTGTACATAGTAAGACAGTAGCATTAGGATTTCAGTGGGTCTTCTTCTCTTCCACCATTGACTTCTTTATAGAAGTTTTGGGGTGAAACGTAGTGATCTTGTGTGTGCTTTTTTAAGGCACTTTGTAAGCTGATATTCATGTTCGTAAGGCTGTTCTTGATGCCATCACTCCATCTTTTGCGTGGTCTTCCTCTTGCCGTATACTCATTATACTTTTTCTGTGTGGCTCTCTGTGGTAGGCGATACCAGGGCATTCTGGTCAGGTGTCCAAACCATTTAATCTGTTGTTCTTTTATGAATTGCATAACTGGTTTCACATCCAGTCTCCTTCTGATTTCATTTCTAATTTTGTCTCTTATTGTCACACCTGCAGCTCTTCTAAGACACATCATTCATCTCTGTCGTTATGATTTCCCGCTCATTAGCTGCTGTTATTGGCCAAGTTTGACACTGGTAACATAGTGTTGGCCAGAAAATCGTTCTTATAAGATTTGCTTTAGTTGTTAGCGGTATCTCTTTATGTGACAACAGTGGTGTTAACTGTCCCAGTACCTGGTTAGCTTTTGTGCAACGATTGTTGATTTCGCTATCGATACTTCCATCTGCTGTGAAAATTGCTCCTAAGTATTTGGCCTCAATTGTTTGTTTTATGTCTACGTTCTGGAGTTTTATTGTAAGGCTTTCTGGTTGTCTACTTATTGCCATTGTCTCTGTCTTTATTGTATTTATTTTCATGTTGTACTCCTCACCCTTGATGTTAACTAAGCTCAAATGGTTCTGGAGAGATTCTTCATTTTCTGGAATCAGTACTTGGTCGTCTGCAAATAAAAGTTCTGAAATGATATCCATGTAGTATCATATATACAATCAAAAATAAGCACACAATCAAATGAAATAATCTCTAGATATAAAGGTATGTTGGTTTGAAAATGTTATGTACTTATACAGTTGAGCAGATTACATTTTCTTTTTCTAGTGTTCAATATTGAACTCTTTGAGACGGTGTGAGATAATCAATAAGTTGATTATGATAACATAGATCTGATTGTTGTTGGGGATGGTGGTGGTGGTGGTGGGATCATATAGTCTTGTATTCTACTGTCAATAGCAAACACAATGTCTGTAGTCTTTTGTTGATGAGATAATGTACATGTATTCATAGATGTGCTAGCAGCTAATGTGCATGTATTCATAGATGTGCTAGCAGCTAATGTACATGTATTCATAGATGTGCTAACAGATAATGTGCATGTATTCATAGATGTGCTAGCAGCTAATGTGCATGTATTCATAGATGTGCTAGCAGCTAATGTGCATGTATTCATAGATGTGCTAGCAGCTAATGTGCATGTATTCATAGATGTGCTAGCAGCTAATGTACATGTATTCATAGATGTGCTAGCAGATAATGTACATGTATTCATAGATGTGCTAACAGATAATGTACATGTATTCACAGATGTGCTAGCAGCTAATGTACATGTATTCATAGATGTGCTAGCAGCTAATGTACATGTATTCATAGATGTGCTAGCAGCTAATGTACATGTATTCATAGATATGCTAGCAGATAATGTGCATGTATTCATAGATGTGCTAGCAGCTAATGTACATGTATTCATAGATGTGCTAGCAGCTAATGTACATGTATTCATAGATGTGCTAGCAGATAATGTACATGTATTCATAGATGTGCTAACAGATAATGTACATGTATTCACAGATGTGCTAGCAGCTAATGTACATGTATTCATAGATGTGCTAACAGATAATGTACATGTATTCATAGATGTGCTAGCAGATAATGTACATGTATTCATAGATGTGCTAGCAGCTAATGTACATGTATTCATAGATGTGCTAGCAGCTAATGTACATGTATTCATAGATGTACTAGCAGATAATGTACATGTATTCATAGATGTGCTAACAGATAATGTACATGTATTCATAGATGTGCTAGCAGCTAATGTGCATGTATTCATAGATGTGCTAACAGATAATGTGCATGTATTCATAGATGTGCTAGCAGCTAATGTGCATGTATTCATAGATGTGCTAGCAGCTAATGTGCATGTATTCATAGATGTGCTAGCAGATAATGTGCATGTATTCATAGATGTGCTAGCAGATAATGTACATGTATTCATAGATGTGATAACAGATAATGTGCATGTATTCATAGATGTGCTAGCAGCTAATGTGCATGTATTCATAGATGTGCTAGCAGCTAATGTGCATGTATTCATAGATGTGCTAGCAGCTAATGTACATGTATTCATAGATGTGCTAGCAGATAATGTGCATGTATTCATAGATGTGCTAACAGCTAATGTGCATGTATTCATAGATGTGCTAACAGCTAATGTGCATGTATTCATAGATGTGCTAACAGCTAATGTGCATGTATTCATAGATGTGCTAACAGCTAATGTGCATGTATTCATAGATGTGCTAGCAGCTAATGTGCATGTATTCATAGATGTGCTAGCAGCTAATGTGCATGTATTCATAGATGTGCTAGCAGCTAATGTACATGTATTCATAGATGTGCTAACAGCTAATGTACATGTATTCATAGATGTGCTAGCAGATAATGTGCATGTATTCATAGATGTGCTAACAGCTAATGTACATGTATGAAGATGTGCTAGCAGCTAATGTGCATGTATTCATAGATGTGCTAGCAGCTAATGTGCATGTATTCATAGATGTGCTAGCAGCTAATGTGCATGTATTCATAGATGTGCTAGCAGCTAATGTGCATGTATTCATAGATGTGCTAGCAGCTAATGTACATGTATTCATAGATGTGCTAGCAGCTAATGTGCATGTATTCATAGATGTGCTAGCAGCTAATGTGCATGTATTCATAGATGTGCTAACAGCTAATGTACATGTATGAAGATGTGCTAGCAGCTAATGTGCATGTATTCATAGATGTGCTAGCAGCTAATGTACATGTATTCATAGATGTGCTAGCAGATAATGTACATGTATTCATAGATGTGCTAACAGATAATGTACATGTATTCATAGATGTGCTAGCAGCTAATGTGCATGTATTCATAGATGTGCTAGCAGATAATGTACATGTATTCATAGATGTGCTAGCAGATAATGTACATGTATTCATAGATGTGCTAGCAGATAATGTACATGTATGAAGATGTGCTAGCAGATAATGTACATGTATTCATAGATGTGCTAGCAGATAATGTGCATGTATTCATAGATATGCTAGCAGATAATGTGCATGTATTCATAGATGTGCTAGCAGCTAATGTACATGTATTCATAGATGTGCTAGCAGCTAATGTGCAGGTATTCATAGATGTGCTAGCAGCTAATGTGCATGTATTCATAGATGTGCTAGCAGATAATGTACATGTATTCATAGATGTGCTAGCAGCTAATGTGCATGTATTCATAGATGTGCTAGCAGCTAATGTGCATGTATTCATAGATGTGCTAGCAGATAATGTACATGTATTCATAGATGTACTAACAGATAATGTACATGTATTCATAGATGTGCTAGCAGCTAATGTGCATGTATTCATAGATGTGCTAGCAGATAATGTACATGTATTCATAGATGTGCTAGCAGATAATGTACATGTATTCATAGATGTGCTAGCAGATAATGTACATGTATGAAGATGTGCTAGCAGCTAATGTGCATGTATTCATAGATGTGCTAGCAGCTAATGTGCATGTATTCATAGATATGCTAGCAGATAATGTGCATGTATTCATAGATGTGCTAGCAGCTAATGTGCATGTATTCATAGATGTGCTAGCAGCTAATGTACATGTATTCATAGATGTGCTAGCAGATAATGTACATGTATGAAGATGTGCTAGCAGCTAATGTACATGTATTCATAGATGTGCTAGCAGATAATGTACATGTATGAAGATGTGCTAACAGCTAATGTACATGTATTCATAGATGTGCTAGCAGATAATGTACATGTATTCATAGATGTGCTAGCAGCTAATGTACATGTATTCATAGATGTGCTAACAGCTAATGTCATGTATTCATAGATGTGCTAGCAGCTAATGTGCATGTATTCATAGATGTGCTAGCAGATAATGTACATGTATTCATAGATGTGCTAGCAGCTAATGTGCATGTATTCATAGATGTGCTAACAGCTAATGTACATGTATTCATAGATGTGCTAGCAGCTAATGTACATGTATTCATAGATGTGCTAGCAGCTAATGTACATGTATTCATAGATGTGCTAGCAGCTAATGTACATGTATTCATATATGTGCTAGCAGCTAATGTACATGTATTCATAGATGTGCTAACAGATAATGTACATGTATTCATAGATGTGCTAGCAGCTAATGTTCATGTATTCATAGATGTGCTAGCAGCTAATGTGCATGTATTTATAGATGTGCTAGCAGCTAATGTGCATGTATTCATAGATGTGCTAGCAGCTAATGTGCATGTATTCATAGATGTGCTAGCAGCTAATGTGCATGTATTCATAGATGTGCTAGCAGATAATGTACATGTATTCATAGATGTGCTAGCAGATAATGTGCATGTATTCACAGATGTGCTAGCAGCTAATGTGCATGTATTCATAGATGTGCTAACAGATAATGTACATGTATTCATAGATGTGCTAGCAGATAATATACATGTATTCATAGATGTGCTAGCAGATAATGTACATGTATTCATAGATGTGCTAGCAGATAATGTGCATGTATTCATAGATGTGCTAACAGATAATGTGCATGTATTCATAGATGTGCTAGCAGCTAATGTGCATGTATTCATAGATGTGCTAGCAGCTAATGTGCATGTATTCATAGATGTGCTAGCAGCTAATGTACATGTATTCATAGATGTGCTAGCAGCTAATGTACATGTATTCATATATGTGCTAGCAGATAATGTACATGTATGAAGATGTACTAACAGATAATGTACATGTATTCATAGATGTGCTAGCAGCTAATGTGCATGTATTCATAGATGTGCTAGCAGCTAATGTACATGTATTCATAGATGTGCTAACAGCTAATGTGCATGTATTCATAGATGTGCTAGCAGATAATGTACATGTATGAAGATGTGCTAGCAGATAATGTACATGTATGAAGATGTGCTAGCAGCTAATGTACATGTATGAAGATGTGCTAACAGCTAATGTACATGTATGAAGATGTGCTAGCAGCTAATGTGCATGTATTCATAGATGTGCTAGCAGCTAATGTGCATGTATTCATAGATGTGCTAGCAGCTAATGTACATGTATTCATAGATGTGCTAGCAGCTAATGTACATGTATTCATAGATGTGCTAGCAGCTAATGTTCATGTATTCATAGATGTGCTAGCAGCTAATGTACATGTATTCATAGATGTGCTAACAGCTAATGTACATGTATTCATAGATGTGCTAGCAGCTAATGTACATGTATTCATAGATGTGCTAGCAGCTAATGTGCATGTATTCATAGATATGCTAGCAGATAATGTGCATGTATTCATAGATATGCTAACAGCTAATGTGCATGTATTCATAGATATGCTAACAGCTAATGTGCATGTATTCATAGATGTGCTAGCAGCTAATGTGCATGTATTCATAGATGTGCTAGCAGCTAATGTGCATCTATGAAGATGTGCTAGCAGCTAATGTGCATGTATTCATAGATGTGTTAGCAGCTAATGTGCATGTATTCATAGATGTGCTAGCAGCTAATGTGCATGTATTCATAGATGTGCTAGCAGCTAATGTGCATGTATTCATAGATGTGTTAGCAGATAATGTGCATGTATGAAGATGTGTTAGCAGCTAATGTGCATGTATTCATAGATGTGCTAGCAGCTAATGTACATGTATGAAGATGTGCTAGCAGCTAATGTGCATGTATTCATAGATGTGTTAGCAGCTAATGTGCATGTATTCATAGATGTGCTAGCAGATAATGTGCATGTATTCATAGATGTGTTAGCAGATAATGTGCATGTATGAAGATGTGCTGGCAGCTAATGATGCTCAAAAATAATATCTCTTACTGTTGTATTTCATATGTTGTGTGGGTCAGTATTCTACATTTTTGTTGCTATGGTATTGATGTGATATATTTATTACTGCAGCATTTCTTCTTATACAAGTCACATATTTACTTGTTGGTTAGTGCATGCGGTAGATCTCTGTGCTTATTGAGATGACTGTCTGTTTGTGTGGAGAATATCATTGGACATTGTACAAGGGTTCATCAGTTTTTGTTGGTGGTAAGTTTGTAGATTTAAGAGTTTGTTGGTTTGATCTCCTTCAAAGTAGTGTCCTTGTGATTGTATAAACTTATTCCAACATTCTTGCCAATGATAATAGCCCTCTGCTAGGCTCTTTCTGTAATAGACCTTAGTTGTCTTGTCATGTTAGCTTGAATACCTAATTGATTTGTCATCGAATCGGTGACCATTCAGTGCTTTTTTTTAAGCGGAGGGAACAAGAAATTGTCATCTGAGCAAAATCAAAGAGTATAGAGGATGCAGGAGCAATGGAATATTGTGTTTTCCCAAAAATCATTTGTTATGAAAGACTTGTGAGCAGGGACATTGTCATGATATGGAATTCAACTACCTATGCTCCACTTCTCAGTACGATGTCTTCCAACACAATCGTAGAGGCATTGCGCAGTACTGTTTTGTGGAATTTAGCAATTGCTCTCCGACCTCTAGGGGCATAACTTGTGATGAACCAGACCATCAATATCAAAGAATGCAATCAATGTGGTCTTGACATTAAATTTGACCTGTCTTGTCTTCTTTGTCCAAATAGATTATACCTCTTTGAACGAAGGGATGATACTGCTTGTTTGAAGTGATGATTCTGTTTGGTCGAAGGGATGATGCTGTTTGCCTCTCTCGTTCTCTTTGCCTTTTAACCGGATTGGGGCATAGGCCCTCAACCAACTCATGCCAAGTCTTCCTATCTCTAACTATCTCCTGCAGCTCCTCCAGCTCTTCTTTATATTGTTGATCTCTGCCTCCAAATCTCGTCTCCATGTATTTCTCGGCCCCCTTCTTTCGCTGTCCCTGTGAATTCCAGACAAGGACTCTTCTTGTTTGCTTCTGGTAGGACATTTATTTTGTTTCTGGGTCACATCCATACACCCAACTTCCATCACCATGGACCATCAAGGACAAGAAGTTGGAAATGTTTTTGGCTCTCTCAAGAAGGTCATTACAAATTGACAAACGATCCACCTTCTGTTTCACTGTCAAGAGACGAGGCACAAATGTTACGGTTCCACGTCTCATTGATAAATTTTCAGTGAGAATTTTCTGGCAAGTCTTTCGTCTTTCTATTTTCTAATCCAGTTTTGTCTCACAACATCAGGATAAGAAGATATTTCTAGAACTGTTTGTCTCACAACATCAGGATAAGAAGAGATTTCTAGAACAAGCCCTTGTGTACGCTTCTCTAATTCAGTTTTGCCTCTCAACATCAGGATAAGAAGATATTTCTAGAACAAGCCCTTGTGTACGCTTCATAAATAGTCTTTTGTCACCTCTGTTATCTCTAAGATCCAACTTTTTGTGTGGCATGCCTTTTGCTTTGTATCTGTTGTATCAAAGAAGCAACATTGCTCTTTGAGGGCACTGTCTGTTGGTAATCTGCTTATGTGGCGAATCATTTAATTTGTTGTTTCTTGATGAAGTTCAGTACTGATGTTGTACCCACTTTATTTCTGATATCTTAATTTCTCAACCGGTCTCTTCTTGTTACCCCCAGCATTCTGTGTAGACACTTCATCTCTGCCTTCACTAGTTATCTTCTATTGTTTGATGTCAGCGTCCAGGTTTGGCACTGATAGCATAATGTGGGGAAAATGTTATTAGACACTGGTAACCAGCTCCTCTCACAGTATTCATTTTTGTCAACATATACTACAACAACTTGATGGATATTAATAATAGTTCATTATTCAATCTTAGACCAAATAATTACCCTACGACTAATTTTGGAGGAACATATTGAGAAGCAACAACCACTCATACTAAATTTGGACTGCAGATAAGCTATGAAAAACAAATATAATGAAGACACCTATGGCAAGTAATGCAGATATCACACTGGAATCTAAAATGATAAAAATAACAGAGCAGTTCGCCTATGTAGGTAGCAATTTTGATTGCACAAGAAATGTTAAAAAAGAAATTATGATACGATTGGCAAAGCAACATCAGCTTTTAAAAGTCTAAATAAAATATGTAACTTCAAGTTATATAGTATTAAATCTAAATTACGAATTTTCAATTCAAATGTTGTATCAATTCTAACATATGCCAGCGAGAGTTGGAAAATGACTAAAGATATAGAAAGCAAGTTGAATCCATTTGAAAATAGATGTCTGCGAAAAATAATGAATATAAAATGGAACGAATTCAGAAGAAGTGATAAAATCAGAGACATGTCTGGTCAACCACTAGTGACAACTGTTATAAGAAAGAGAAGATGGAGATATGTTGGGCACACCTTGAGGAGAAATGATCAACGAATATCAAAGCAGGCATTGAAGTGGGATGCAAAGGGTTCAAGAAAGAGAGGTCGACCTAAAGAGACCCTGAAACGAACTTTGCTAAGAGAGGCAGGAAATATCAGTCTCAGTTCCATGGAGGAGATTGAGCAAGTTGCCCAGGATAGAGCGGTATGGAGAAATTACTTGCAGGCACTATGTAACATATAACGGTACGAGATGAATTATTATTATTATTATTCAATCTGACCATGTATACATATATGTTACCACCAGACTTTGCATTCTAACAATTGATGTCTCATTTATTCCATATCTTCCTTCATAGGTCAACTTACTTCATAAACATTATTTGTTTTATCTGATTATTTGTGAATGAAGGCCAGTTGTCTGATCATTGGTTCTGCCTGTCTTTTGTTGGGTCTGTGCATTTCATATTGACTGCCTCTATTGTTTAGATGTATTAAACAAACAACACAGATGTTAGCTGAGAATATTATGCACATCATCATGGAACTAGCATACAGTTTCACATGCATAGAACAGCAGCTGCTGTGTGTGTGTTTGATCTGCATGGCAACAAATCATTTGTTGGTTTCTTCATTTGATTTATATTTATACAAGTTCTAGAACAATTGTTCTGTTCATTTTGATATATATATATATTTATATATACAAACACATATTTACAAATACACGCGCATGCACGCGAGTGTAAAGCCTCTCGTTGAAACTAGTCATGTTACTCAAACTTGGTGTTGGTTAAACTTGGTGTTGGTTAAACTTGGTGTTGGTTAAACTTGGTGTTGGTCAAACTTGGTGTTGGTCAAACTTGGTGTTGGTCAAACTTGGTGTTGGTTAAACTTGGTGTTGGGTCAGACTTGGTGTTGGTCAGACTAGGTGTTGGTCAGACTAGGTCTTGGTCAAACTTGGTGTTGGTCAAACTTGGTGTTGGTCAAACTTGGTGTTGGTCAAACTTAGTGTTGGTCAAACTTGGTGTTGGTCAAACTTAGTGTTGGTTAATCTGTGTAGAGAGTTACTTTACTACAACATACATTTATGGATTGATCATGGGTGGCTGGTTGATGAGTGTATGAGTGATAGGTGACTGGTGGTAGTTCATGTCTCTCAGAAGCATAATGTTAAGATTTCTATCTCAAGAAATATCTCTACAAACTCTTCATCACCATCATCATCAAGTAGCTTGTCCCTTCCAGAACCTTGCTCCCATAACAACAGTCGCTACAAACGCTTCATCATCATCACCATCATCATCACCATCATCATAAAGTAGATTGTCCCTTCCAGAACCTTGCTCCCATCACAGCAGTCACTACAAACGCTTCATCATCATCATCATCAAGTAGCTTGTCCCTTCCAGAACCTAGCTCCTATGACAAGAATCTCTACAAACTACTGACATCACCATATAGAAGATATATATGTTCAAGACTTCTTGTTATCCTGGTACTCAGGGGAACAAGTTATCTTATATTCAGTCAGTTCTAGACTCTCAATGTTGACCGGTAGCTTTCCTCACACACACATACACATATATACATATATATATGACAAGAATATTTGACATCAACACACACTTGTTTTTTGCATGATATTCTTCTACCACCAGCTACTTAAAGTTTGTGTGTGTTTGTGCATGTGTGTGTGCTTGTATTCATGCTGTCAAGAACTCATGTGTGCTGACAGTCTGTTGTGTGAGCAGTATTTCATGGTATACACTGAAGACATACTCTTGTTTAGTCTAAGTTGTAGATGGATCACACAAGCAAGAAATAATGACAACTAATTTGTTTATACATTGTACTAATCACTGGACATCATGCAGTGTTTGTTGTTTGTTTGAAGACATTGTACTAATCACTGGACATCATGCAGTGTTTGTTGTTTGTTTGAAGACATTGTACTAATCACTGGACATCATGCAGTGTTTGTTGTTTGTTTGAAGATATTGTACTAATCACTGGACATCATGCAGTGTTTGTTGTTTGTTTGAAGATATTGTACTAATCACTGGACATCATGCAGTGTTTGTTGTTTGTTTGAAGATATTGTACTAATCACTGACATCATGTAGTGTTTGTTGTTTGTTTGAAGACATTGTACTAATCACTGGACATCATGCAGTGTTTGTTGTTTGTTTGAAGATATTGTACTAATCACTGGACATCATGCAGTGTTTGTTGTTTGTTTGAAGATATGGTGCTTCCAAGATTCTCCAGCTAAACTGTCTTTCAGTAAGTATTCAGTCACAGAAACTTTGAGTACTGACTGCTGGATCAGATGACTTTAGCATCTCATGTCAGTCAGTGATGTGTCGGTCAGTCAGTCATGTGTCGGTCAGCCATGTTTCATCAGCCATGTATCATCAGCCATGTATCATTCAATCATATAGCAGTCAGACATGTGTTGTCACTATTAGAATGTCTGTGCATTATCACTGACCATTACAATTAGGCTGAGATGATATAATGTGTTTTGTCAGGTCAATTTCTGACATCTGATATTGTGTTTTGTCAGGTCAATCTCTGACATCTGATATTGTGTTTTGTCAGATCAATCTCTGACATCTGATATTGTGTTTTGTCAGGTCAATCTCTGACATCTGATATTGTGTTTTGTCAGGTCAATTTCTGACATCTGATATTGTGTTTTGTCAGGTCAATCTCTGACATCTGATATTGTATTTTGTCAGGTCAATCTCTGACATCTGATATTGTGTTTTGTCAGGTCAATCTCTGACATCTGATATTGTGTTTTGTCAGGTCAATCTCTGACATCTGATATTGTATTTTGTCAGGTCAATCTCTGATATTGTGTTTTGTCAGGTCAATCTCTGACATCTGATATTGTATTTTGTCAGGTCAATCTCTGACATCTGATATTGTATTTTGTCAGGTCAATCTCTGACATCTATATTGTTTTTGTCAGGTCAATCTCTGACATCTGATATTGTGTTTTGATGGGACTTTGTCTCTAATTTTCTCATTTGGATTTTTGTTTAACACAGGTGATGGTACTTTTACATTAGTTTCTACAATCTTGTACGTTGGGATTATTAATGTATGTTGTCACTAACAATACATGTCACTTATATATTTATATAATATCTAACTATGATGGAGCTTTATTTCATTTTATTTGTAAATATTCACATCAAACTTCTACATGGAATAAATGATATCTAGATTTATATCTCGGCTGTGTTTTGTTATATATAACCATTTGATGTGTTTGCTGGTGGGTATGAAACTATTGGTTAGTAATGGTTGTGAAGGTGTGATTGAACAACGGCTATGAGAGTATGTGGGTGAACTTGTGGGTGAACAATTCTGCTGGTTAGTCTATGACTTTGGACAAAGACTCTTGTCTCCTAAACATCAGTGTGTGTAGGTGCCTGTGTGTGAGTGCAATGACGTCAATTTAGTAACCAATAAGCCTGTGTGTGAGCGTGGATGAGAGTGACTGTGTGTGGGGACGTGGACGGAGTCTGACACGAGAATTGTTAAAGTAAACGGAGTCTCAGAGAGATATTGACGATGCTAAAATCTCCATTCTCATATTGTAGGTAGGTGATCTGTCTGCCCCGTTCATTCTGGCGAAGAGATGCTACAGTTGCTTGTCAGTAAACATCTGACAAGAGTTCTCTCTATCAGGACGCACTGAAACATCTGTCTATACAAGATTATCTCCGCCGGTAGATGCTATCAGCTAATTTTCTTTCAATCTGAATCTAGTCTGCTCGCATTTGTCAGGGGCGTAGCTGTTGTTACCTATCCTATCGCTCTGTCTGTCCAGTGCATCAAGTACATTCCTCAGGCTTGATTCTGATGTGATTTTTGGACAAGTTCTAATGCTAGAAGGCATCTGTTATTCAGCTCAAATATGTGTTGCCACATGGCCAAGAAACGGGGCGAGTCAGCAGATATGAGATATGTGTTGCCACATGGTCAAGAAACGTGGCGAGTCAGCAGAAATAAATAAGATTCAGATCTTTGTCAACAGATGTTCTCAGACTGAGATGGTATGACAGAGTTGCAAACAGACCTGTAGAGAAGAATAGGACATGAACAGGGCATACCATGCGGAAGACACAGTTACGTGTCATTAGATAAGAACCTGTGAGGATCCCGCAAGGAAAAGGGAAATGGGGACGTCCTAAACAGAACTGAAGACCTCAAGAGACAGGACTATCATGGAAAAGCATAAAGAAAACAATCAGAGACTGGGAAGAGTTGAGGAAAACTTCAATGCTAGACGAGGAACGGAGAGAGGAATTAGTCAGTAGATTCAATGCTAGTGACACAGGATTAAATCACTTTAAAAACGGCCGTGTTTAGGCAGGTAGAGGTAACTTAAGAAATACAAAACATTCTAGAACAGATTGAATGTCAGAATCGAACATGTCCGTCCAAACAGCACAACACCTTGCCACAGTGGAAAATGTGCATGTAACACAATCAACAAATCGCAAACAGAGAGAGACGGCCATTAGTGATGCCTTTCTAACATGTCTGTCTAGCGACAAAGAAATATGTGTTTCCAACACGTTTGTCTAGTGACAAAGAATTATGTGTTTCCAACACGTCTGTCTAGTGACAAAGAATTATGTGTTTCCAACACGTCTGTCTAGTGACAAAGAAATATAATAAATAATAATTCCTCTCGTACCGGTATATGTTACATAGGGCCTGCAAGTAATTTCTCCATACCGCTCTATCCTGGGCAACTCGCTCAATCTCCTCCATGGAACTGAGACCAATATTTCCTGCCTCTCAGCAAAGTTCGTTTCAGGGTCTCCTTAGGTCGTCCTCTCTTTCTTGAACCCTTTGCATCCCACTTCAATGCCTGCTTTGATATTCGTTGATCATTTCTCCTCAAGGTGTGCCCAACATATCTCCATCTTCTCTTTCTTATAACAGTTGTCACTAGTGGTTGACCAGACATGTCTCTGATTTTATCACTTCTGAATTCGTTCCATTTTATATTCATTATTTTTCGCAGACATCTATTTTCAAATGCATTCAACTTGCTTTCTATATCTTTAGTCATTTTCCAACTCTCGCTGGCATATGTTAGGACTGATACAACATTTGAATTGAAAATTCGTAATTTAGTTTTAATACTATATAACTTGCAGTTCCATATTTTATTTAGACTTTTAAAAGCTGATGTTGCTTTGCCAATTCGTATCATGATTTCCTTTTTAACATTTCCTGTGCAATCAAAATTGCTACCTACATAGGTGAACTGCTCTGTTATTTTTATCATTTTAGATTCCAGTGATATCTGCATTACTTGCCACAGGTGTCTTCATTATATTTGTTTTTTCATAGCTTATCTGCAGTTCAACTTTTGATGCTATAGATGACAAGTTGTCTGTTTTTCTTTGCATATCTTGGTTGTTTCTACTTAACAAGGCAATATCATCTGCAAAATCCAAATCTTCTAGTTGACTATTTTCTACCCAATCGATGCCAGTTTCGCCCTGCAACATTTTCGCATCACCCAGTCAATGCCACTCCAAACAATAGCGGAGATAGAATACAGCCTTGCTTTACTCCGGTTTCAACCATAAACAAGTCGCTGTGTCCACCATCAGTGCGAACTGCACACTGTGAACCATCATGGAGGCTCTTAATAATGTTTATTATTTTGTCTGGTATTCCATAGCATCTCAGAATATTCCACAGGAGATTCTGTGTAGACTATCAAAGGCTTTTTAAAATCGATGAAATTTAGTATGAGTGGTTGTTGCTTCTCAATATGTTCCTCCAAAATTAGTCGTAGGGTAATTATTTGATCTAAGCAGCTTCTCCCAGGTCTAAAACCAGCTTGTTCTTCTCTCAGGGTTGTGTCCACTGCTCCTTTGATTCTATTAAGAATAATTTTGCAGAAAGTCTTGATCATTACTGATAACAGGGTGATCCCTCTCCAGTTGTTGCAATCTTTGAGATCACCTTTTTGGGGATCTTAACAATTATTCCCTTCTTCCATTGATCTGGGACAGTTTCTTCTTCCCATACTTTATTAAATAGTTCTTGCACCTGGCTAATAGTTGTATCATCAGCCGCTTTGAGCATTTCTGCAGTAATGTTGTCATCACCCGCTGCCTTATTGTTTATCAAGGAATGGATTGACTCCTTGACCTCAGCTACACTTATCATTTATTCGTTAATTGGTAGAGAGCCATTTCTGGCCTCTTTGTCAAACTTGAGTAGCATTGGTGGATCAGGTCTATTTAATATTTCTTCAAAACGTTCTGCCCATCTTTTCTTCTGCTCGGTATCTGATGTTAGAACTTTACCATCTTTACTCTTGATTGGGCCACCCTTTGAAACAAATGTTCCAGTAAGTTGTTTTAGTGTGTTGTATAGCATTTTACTGTTTCCAGTCTTAGCTGCCTTTTTCCCTTCTTCAGCCAGTCGATTGACATATGCTCTTTTATCTTTTCTAGCCGCTCTTTTCACTTCCTTGTCTTTTAGTCTATATTCCTCTTTAGCTTTGATTTCATCTGTTGCATCCTTAGTATTAAATATTGCTAGTTTCATCTTTCTTCTTTCTTGAATATATTTCCAGGTGTCATAGCTTATCCAGGGTTTTCTGTCTTTCGTCTTTAATCCTGCGCTACTATTTGCTGCCCCCAATAGTGTGTCCTTTATCTTAGTTCATTTGTCTTCAATGTTCTGTTCATTTTCACCATTGAGTAACTCAAACCTATTCTTAAGTTCGAGCTGATATTCCTCTTTACCTCATTATTTTGTAGTCTTTGACTGTCTATTCGCAGTTGTTCTTTTTAGTATGGTGAATTTTCAATTTCAGTTTCAATTTACCTATGCATAAATTATGATCACTTCCTACATCTGCCCCTCTGTATGCATGGACATCCAGCAATGATGTTCTAAATTGTGTATTTATGCACATATGGTCAATCTGATTCCTGGTCACTCCATCTGGTGAGTGCCAAGTAAGTTTATGAATTTCCTTATGTGCAAAGATGGTACCTCCAATTACTAAGTTTGACAGCATACATAACTCCGCCAGTCTTTCTCCATTCTCATTCATTGTGTTTATTCCTTGTTTTCCTATAGCTCTCTCTACCCCTACATTATCACTTCCAACCTTGGCAAACTGATTCACTACCGGGTTTTTTTCGCCTCTGGACGGAATTATTTTTTAGTTTCAAAAATATTGCACACATACATTAGTTAAACTAAAATATCGTTTCTAAATATGGTTTAAAGTTGAACTTATTATATATCAAATTAAAGATAAATGAATGTACTTTCATAAAGTATTTATTGTGTCTAAAAATATAATGTTGTGTTGACTGCTTGAAAAATATTAGCATGTATTAAAAAACTAATTGAAATTGTGAGAACGAATATCCAACTTTTCAAGGGCCTTGATGAACATTATGTTTAATAAATCAGTGTAACTGCTCTCTTTATATACGTAATCCATTTATGAATACACAAACGTTAAGAAAATAGTGAAGGAGTGTATGGTTTATTAACCGTTCACAATCTAGCATCATGAACATTCATAAACATCGCTAGTTTTTTACAGTCACATGATATTCTAAAATGATTGATAAACTCCGTTTCAATTCGAATTCTAGCATAAACCATGCTTCTATGTATTTGGTATCGTTTACACATCACTTCCAAGTACTTTCCAGTTAATATAAATCTTCAATCGGAAAAAAAAAATACTAAAAATCCAACAAAATAGTAATCGTCTTTTGAGCGACGCGTGGTCCAGGCAGATAAGAAATAGTTACACTTGAGTGTTCCACGGTACGGAATCAGTTAAAATCCCCCATTACTACTAACAGGTCATGTTTTGGGTCTTGTTAATTTGATCTTGTAGTTGCTCATAAAATGTGTCTTTCTTATCATCGTCAGCCTCGTTTATTGGTGCATAACACTGCAGTATTGTCATATTGACATGCCTGGTACTGAAGCGGGCTCTAATTATCAGACTCGAGATGGGTTCCCATTCTAACATGCTCTTTGCTACTCTGGGTGTCATCATTATACCACTCCTTCAAAATGCTTACCATCTTCTCTTCCTGAATATATGAAAGTTAATCCACTAACTACTCTTCTATCTGTTCCAGGCCATCTCACCTCACTTAACCCCAGTATGTCCAGCTCGTATCTCTTCATTTCTTCTGCAATTTGGGCTGATTTTGTAGCCGTGGCCATCGTTCTCACATTCCAAAATCCAATTTTAGTGTGTGTTTTTGAGCCAAGTAATGTACGAGTCAAGTTGCTGACTTCCGCAAAGCGGCTTTCATCAACAACCGTCATTGATGCACTAGGTGCACCGCACACCACCTGGCTGGTCGGTTTACCGGTATGGCGTCCTGTCTTGCAAGTTTCTGTAGCTCTTTCAATTTCTTGTGATAAGGTATCTGGCCTTACGCACAAGTCCTCCTCCTTTTTCATCCGGGCTTGGAACCGGCATTGGCAGAGTTAAAATAGAAATAAAATAGTAAACAATAAAAAACGGGAAAAACCTGGAGAAACAATTAACTAGTTTCTTTAATATTATTATTATCATCATCATCATCATCATCCAACAGCTTGTTCTGGGCAGAATGTTGCCATCCTGACACTCCTTCGAAATGTCTCTCTATCCTAGGCCAGATGTCCCGTTGTCCTGCTCAAATCATCAGTTAGCCCCTGAACCCATAATCTCCTTGGTCTTCGTCTTCTCCTCTTTGTCGAGATGATTCTGGGACAATTCATCTCTATAGCACTGGGCAGTGTAACTCTATGACACGGGTCAGGTCAGCAAATGGGATGACTAAATGTTGGGTTGTTTGTCTCCATCTTTATTTTCTCTAATCTTGTTTTGTCTCACAGTGTCAGGATAAGAGGACATTTCTAGAACGGATATTTGTGTGCGCTTCTCTAATCTTGTTTTGTCTCACTGTGTCAGGATAAAAAGAAATTTATAGAACGGATATTTGTGTGCGTTTCATAAATAGTGTTTTTCCACTGCCTCTGTTATTTTTAGATCCATCTTTTGCGTGGACGGCGATGGCCATTTGCTTTGTATCCACTGTCGGAGTAACATTGCTCCTTGAGTCGCACTGTCTGTCGGAGTAACATTGCTCCTTGAGTCGCACTGTCTGTCGGAGTAACATTGCTCCTTGAGTCGCACTGTCTGTCGGAGTAACATTGCTCCTTGAGTCGCACTGTCTGTCGGAGTAACATTGCTCCTTGAGTCGCACTGTCTGTCGGAGTAACATTGCTCCTTGAGTCGCACTGTCTGTTGGTAATCTCCTTGAGGCGCACTGTCTGTTGGTAATCTCCTTGAGGCGCACTGTCTGTTGGTAATCTCCTTGAGTCGCACTGTCTGTTGGTAATCTCCTTGAGTCGCACTGTCTGTTGGTAATCTCCTTGAGGCGCACTGTCTGTTGGTAATCTGCTTATGTGACCGAACCATTTAATTTGTTGTTTCTTGATGAAGTTCAGTACTGATGTTGTACCCACTTTTTCCTGATGTCTTCATTTCTAAACTGGTCTATTCTTGATACTTCCAGTACTCTGCGTAGACACTTCATCTCTGTCGTGACTAGTTTTCTTCTATTGTTTGATGTCAACATCCAGGTTTGGCACTGATAGCATAATGTTGGGAGAAATATTGTTTGTCTAATGCTCTTTAGTGTTCATGGTACGTTAGTGTTGTACATTGCTCTTTTAGTGTTCATGGTGACGTTAGTGTTGTACATTGCTCTTTTAGTGTTCATGGTGACGTTAGTGTTGTACATTGCTCTTTTAGTGTTCATGATGACGTTAGTGTTGTACATTGCTCTTTTAGTGTTCATGGTGACGTTAGTGTTGTACATTGCTCTTTTAGTGTTCATGGTGACGTTAGTGTTGTACATTGCTCTTTTAGTGTTCATGGTGACGTTAGTGTTGTACATTGCTCTTTTAGTGTTCATGGTGACGTTAGTGTTGTCCATTGCTCTTTTAGTGTTCATGATGACGTTAGTGTTGTACATTGCTCTTTTAGTGTTCATGGTGACGTTAGTGTTGTCCATTGCTCTTTTAGTGTTCATGATGACGTTAGTGTTGTCCATTGCTCTTTTAGTGTTCATGGTGACGTTAGTGTTGTACATTGCTCTTTTAGTGTTCATGGTGACGTTAGTGTTGTACATTGCTCTTTTAGTGTTCATGGTGACGTTAGTGTTGTACATTGCTCTTTTAGTGTTCATGGTGACGTTAGTGTTGTACATTGCTCTTTTAGTGTTCATGGTGACGTTAGTGTTGTACAATGCTCTTTTAGTGTTCATGATGACGTTAGTGTTGTACATTGCTCTTTTAGTGTTCATGGTGGCGTTAGTGTTGTACATTGCTCTTTTAGTGTTCATGGTGACGTTAGTGTTGTACATTGCTCTTTTAGTGTTCATGGTGACGTTAGTGTTGTCCATTGCTCTTTTAGTGTTCATGATGACGTTAGTGTTGTCCATTGCTCTTTTAGTGTTCATGGTGACGTTAGTGTTGTCCATTGCTCTTTTAGTGTTCATGATGACGTTAGTGTTGTACATTGCTCTTTTAGTGTTCATGGTGACGTTAGTGTTGTACATTGCTCTTTTAGTGTTCATGGTGACGTTAGTGTTGTACATTGCTCTTTTAGTGTTCATGGTGACGTTAGTGTTGTACATTGCTCTTTTAGTGTTCATGGTGACGTTAGTGTTGTACATTGCTCTTTTAGTGTTCATGGTGACGTTAGTGTTGTACATTGCTCTTTTAGTGTTCATGGTGACGTTAGTGTTGTACATTGCTCTTTTAGTGTACATGGTGACGTTAGTGTTGTACAATGCTCTTTTAGTGTTCATGATGACGTTAGTGTTGTACATTGCTCTTTTAGTGTTCATGATGACGTTAGTGTTGTCCATTGCTCTTTTAGTGTTCATGATGACGTTAGTGTTGTACATTGCTCTTTTAGTGTTCATGGTGACGTTAGTGTTGTACATTGCTCTTTTAGTGTTCATGGTGACGTTAGTGTTGTACATTGCTCTTTTAGTGTTCATGGTGACGTTAGTGTTGTACATTGCTCTTTTAGTGTTCATGGTGACGTTAGTGTTGTACATTGCTCTTTTAGTGTTCATGGTGACGTTAGTGTTGTACATTGCTCTTTTAGTGTTCATGGTGACGTTAGTGTTGTACATTGCTCTTTTAGTGTTCATGGTGACGTTAGTGTTGTACATTGCTCTTTTAGTGTTCATGATGACGTTAGTGTTGTGTGTGGTATGAAATTAGCCATTAAATTATTCATGGACATTATACAAGCATTACATGTCTGAAGCTGATGTCAGACACTAATTATAATATAACTCTACGTCGTTACGGCTGTTCTAGTTGGAAAGTTTCATCTCATTTGCTTTGATGTTTGCAATATTGATTCTTGTACTACTTGAAGACTTTCACTCTGGCACTTGTTTCATACAGCCTGCTTTCTGCCTGGTTATCAATAATTCGTTAGCTTTCATTTCAATTACTTTGATGCAGCTTGCTCAGTTACAGTCATGGACTAGAGATACCGACAGACCGACCGACAGATAGATAGATTGTGCCAACTAGTATACAGTAAGTACACGAACTGCTAGCTTTATACGATTTACGTTGTTTGTTGTATACCCCAGAAGTTATCTTCATAATGTCTGGATAATGTTGACTTTATTTGTTGTATACAACAGTAATTATCTTCATAATGTCTGGATAATCTTGACTTTATTTGTTGTATACCACAGTAATTATCTTCTAATGTCCGGATAATCTTGACTTGTTAAAAATGTGAAACATCTGTGTAAATATAATAATGTGATAGTGAATGTGAGTTGGTATATATATATATGTGTGTGTGTGTGTATGTAGTCAACGATAGAGAAGATGGTAACACGCTGTGTTATTGACAACGTGTCGTAAAAATTCTGAGGTTCGAGGTCACCTTGAACCGAAAATGTGTTGCCCAAGATATGTTGTTGGACTACAGGAAACACTGATCATTTCAATCCATACTACATCCATATTTAGACCATCCAGGAAAGTGTCCCATACTACATCCATATTTAGACCATCCAGGAAAGTGTCCCATACTACATCCATATTTAGACCATCCAGGAAAGTGTCCCATACTACATCCATATTGACATCATCTGGGAAATTATCATCAGTTTTTATAAATAAATAATCATTGTTTTGACAGTGTTATATCAGACGATGGTCTATATCTCCAGTCAGAATTGCGTGTAATCAAAAATCAGCCGTTAAATTTGTGGCCAATTTTATCCAAGTTTACTAACCTAAAATCGAAAAATGTTATGTACAAATGTGACACCGTACCTGTTTCAAACTACGCGGCATTCAGTTTGGAAGCAAATTCGTTTCTGTGGGATTTTTATGAAAGGTAAAATAGACCTCAACGTTCAGAAAGCAGTGGCAAACTATTGAACGTATAAGTGGTGCCTAGAAAAATCAACGACTCGTTTACTGTGGTTGATGACTACGTCCTGTAAAGAATAAGCCACGATTTTCATAATCGGTAACTGAATCAAACTTATAGTTTAGAAGTTACCAGAGTCTATTAAAAACTTCAAGACTCCAAGTATTATAGGAGAATATAATGTTGCGGTCAGTTAAGGTGTGACACGGCTGTAATAGAGAAACGACAGGGATGGATTTGACAATTCTAATGGAGAATATACGAAAGTCATTCTGTGCGGACACAAGTGGGAACAGTTGTCTGAAGGAATAGTTGAGATAATCGTAAATAAACAACCATATACTTCATTACACTTCACCTACTGCAGAAAACAAGTCTGAAGTTGAACAATTAAATATACGTCAGACATGGTTATTTTGTTAAAAATAATTTCCATAGTTCATATTAAATTGTGATATTCATGTCAAACTTTATTCCAATAAAAATGTATAATTTAACAGTAAGCAAATAATGGCTGCATGATGTTTTTTCTTGTTTGATTTCAGATATCGAAACGAGGAACACCATAATGTTGCTCACTGATGTGCCAAATTTTGTGTATCGAAAATTCAAATGGAAAATGTTAACGATATTGTGTAGTAGCATTTGTTTGTCTCTAATATTGGTTATCTTCATCGTGTGGCTGACACTCAAATCTGATAAGAGCAGAGATATCTACAAAATAAAACAATCAGAAATGGTACTGGAAAATGCCATTTCAAACCTAGCTACAGTCGAACCTATCAGCGAGTTCGAACATAATGGTTTTGTAAGCAGAATCAGACAATTGCATCCGAAAAGAAGACTTAACTAAAACTAAAATCTTACTTCTTTTGTTGTTGTTGAGTTTTCTTGATTGAAAGTCTAAACATTGTTCTACAAATAATGTCCAAAAACATGATGCGAATTTGACAGAATTTTCATATCGTCTTTGTGTGCGTCATGTGAATAAGTTTTGTTTCGCTTTCTAGTAATGACATGTGATGCTCACTTCACGACATACAGGCCTCACCAGAGCATAGAGACATCACCAGAGCATAGAGACATCACCAGAGCATAGAGACATCACCAGAGCATAGAGACATGACCAGAGCATAGAGACATTGTACGATACTTTCAGGCCATACAGACATGACAATATACTTTCAGGGCATACAGACATCACAATATACTTTCAGGGCATACAGACATGACAATATACTTTCAGGGCATACATACATCACAATGTACTTTCAGGCCATACAGACATGACAATATACTTTCAGGGCATACAGACATCACAATATACTTTCAGGCCATACAGACAATATACTTTCAGGGCATCAATCAATCAAGTGCCATGCCTGCCGGCGTAGGCGATCATGTCTCTCCACAACTCTCTTTGCTTGGTGCATGTAATCAGTTCTGACGTCGATATTTTGTCGAACCATGATGTCAGGCCATCCAACATCTTCTCCCTCTGTCTTCCACGATCTCTCCTTCCTGAATTTTACCTGTAGTCACCAAATGTTATAAACCTTCTTTTCGCATTATATGCCCGAAGAACCTTGATTGTCGGATTCTTATTCTTTTGATAAGGTTTCTTTGTGTGCAGCCTGATTTAAAACCTCCACGTTTGTTTTCTTTCCTGTCCATGGAATTCTCAACATTCTTCTGTAAAACCACATCTCTGTGGCTTCCAATGATCGTATTGATTGTTTGTTCAGTGTCCATGATTCGCTGCCATACATAAGAATTGGTTCAATATAGCATTGGAGTACTCGTTTTCGCAGTGTCATTGGTAGTGAGTTCACGCATAGTGTGTTCTTCATTTTCATAAAAGCTGCTTTCGTTTGAGCTATTCTACTCCTATTCTCTGTTGCACATCTTCCATCTGATGTTAAGAATGTTCCTAGATACTTGAATCGATGGACTTGTTTCAGTGTTGTGTTATTTATTTTGATATTGCATGTTGGTGTTTCTTGTTTCTTGGAGACAACCATAACCTCTGTTTTCTTTATATTCATGCTTAATCCTTTCTTTTCACTTTCTCTCACTAGTATGTCTATCAAGTCTTGCAGATCGTGTTCATTTGTAGCCATGAGAATTGTGTCATCAGCGTATCTTAGGTTCAGGGCATACATACATCGAAATATACTTTCAGGGCATACATACAAGGCAGTATACTTTCAGGCCATACAGACATGACAATATAATTTCAGGCCATACAGACATCACAATATACTTTCAGGGCATACAGACATGACAATATACTTTCAGGGCATACATAAAATTTGCTTCAGAAAATTAGAGAAGAAAATAAAACCAGTACGTATTGATGCTAACATAGATACCAGAGAAAAATGGGGTAGAAGTGAAGCATTTATCTAAATAACTAAAAAGGAAGATACCAAATTATGTACCAACTATAGAACATTGAGAGCCGCTGTAGCGTAGTTGTTAGTGAACTCGCTTCTCAAGGCTGGTGGTCTGGTTTCAGCTCCCGCAATGCGCGTGGAATTTTCCCTACCGCGACGGCTCTCAGGTCGACCCAGCCTCAACTGGGTACCAGACATGCTCTGGGAAAGTAAAGGCGGCCGGCGTGATGCTGACCACATCACCCATCGTGTGCCGACGGTCAATGAAAAATACAGGCCTAACACTGTATTGACCTATATACCACAAGGTATGAAAGGGTTCCTTACTTACTTATAGAACATTGGGATTGATTAGCCACGAAAGTAAACTCTTAATAAAAATAATTATGGGACGACTTTGTGGGAAAATGGAAGAAAACATCAACATAACACAAGCTGGGTTTAGACGGAACAGAGGTACACGTGACCATATATTTAACATGAGAACAATCATAGAAAAATCTAGAGAGTATAATGTAGATCTATACTTATGCTTTATTGACTACTCAAAGGCATTTGATTGTGTAGAGCATGAATAATTGTGGGAAATAGTGGAAGAAATAGAATGTCCATTACATTTAATACAGATCATAAGAAAAATTTATAATGGGCCGAGCAGAGGAGGTCATGCAACGGGTATGTGTCATCCAGCTTTATGATGGGTCGAGCAGAGGAGGTCATACAACGGGTATGTGTCATCCAGTTTTATGATGGGTCGAGCAGAGGAGGTCATACAACGGGTATGTGTCATCCAGTTTTATGATGGATCGAGCAGAGGAGGTCATACAACGGGTGTGTGTCATCCAGTTTTATGATGGATCGAGCAGAGGAGGTCATACAACGGGTGTGTGTCATCCAGTTTTATGATGGATCGAGCAGAGGAGGTCATACAACGGGTGTGTGTCATCCAGTTTTATGATGGATCGAGCAGAGGAGGTCATACAACGGGTGTGTGTCATCCAGAGCATAGACTGTGCTACTGTGTAGAAAAATGGATACCTATATCCAAGGAACACAGACAATGATTTGTGGTAGTCACCATGGTAAACAAACCAAGTCGAGATTCGCTGCCTTCAATAGTCAAGTTGAAGAGTTAATAAATGACTACACATCGGAGGAAGATTGTACTGTTATACATCTCATGATCTGCAAGCAATTACTCCATATCGCACATTCTGGACAACTCGTTCAATCTCTTGTATGGAATTGAAACCGATATTTTTCACCTCTGTCAGTAAAGTTCATTTTCTGAAAACTAACCATCGTTGATTGTCCGATTACTTTGTATTTCGCTTGGTAAAACTATTATTTATTTACATGAATAGAAACAGCGAATTATAAAATGTACGACATTTAACGGAAAAGAGGCGGAGGCGTAACTAGTGGACTATAAACAAAAGCTATACATATCACGTGATCAACAAAATGGCAGAGGTAGATGAAACTCCCCATTCGATCTGAAATTGAAATCGAAGATGATGACGATTTATTTTCTGACACGAGCGAGGTAACTGAAGTTTTAAGTGCACTTTCTTAATATGTCAATTATATTTTGTAAACACATGTGTTAGGCATAATATTTTGGAGTTATCAGCCAAAGACACTCACTCTCAGCATTTCCATTTCAGTTTCATTCAGTTCAGTGATTCACATCAGTAGAATTCAATAGTATAGCTGAGTAGCCATGAGGCTCATGTCTCATGAGTTGAGTTAAAATTAATAAATTAAGGTAAGATACGAATTAATAATAACGTATAAATCAATCCACCATTGAAGTTAATGAATGATGCAGTTAATTACTAAAATCCCTATCCATAAATTGTTGACATTTGTGCTACAATAATAATAGTTTCCGTTATTGAACTGACGACAGTTATTAGCAATCCGAGCAGACCATAGGTGCTCAGTCTCCCCCAACAGATGTCGAAGGATATGCATACTAACGGTTCCAATGGCTCCTGGGTTAAATACACTCCCCACTCTATCCCTCAGGTACCCAGTTCTGCTTATAGAACGGATAATTTAAAACTTAAATTTCTGGATAGATTCAACTTCACTTTAGTATCCTCATGCAACCGGCAGTCACTGAAAACATGAACGTCCCCAATGAGATAGTTAAGATTTATGATAATGAACGAAGAGGCTTTCAGAATTTTATGGTAATGAGCAAGTTGGCATTCAGAATTTTATGGTAATGAGCAAGCTGACATTCAGAATCTTTAAGTAATGAGCAAGCTGACATTCATAATTTTATGGGAATAAGTAAGCCTGCATTCAGAATTTTATGGTAATGACCAAGCTGACATTCAGAATTTAAAGTAATGAGCAAGCCTGCATTCAGAATTTTATGGTAATTAGAAGGTGCCATTCAGAATGTTAAGGTAATAAGAAGCTAGCATTCAGAAGTTTATGGTAATGAGCAAGCTGGTATTCAGAAATTTATGGTAATGAGCAAGCTGAGATTCAGAATGTTACGGTAATCAACAAGCTGATATTCAGAAGTTTCTGGTAATGAGAAAGCTGAGATTTGTGGTAATGATGTTAACTAGCTAATATGTACAACTACAAGAAGACTAAGAAAGTGATACTGTTGCAATGAATGTCAGTCATGTACAATTTTACAAATGTTAGAATAAAGTTAATTATTAATACTTTTATAGATAGTTCATTCACATCACATCTGCTTATGGTTGTAAATAGTTGAACTAGCATCAGATCTGCTTATGGTAGTAAATAGTTGAACTAGTTGTAGAACACTGAAAGTCTGTAGTGTGGGTTTTTGTGGGTGGGGATGGGCATTATTTAGAAATCATAAAATTCTAATAGTCTGTTCATTCACAGAAACAATCGGCACCAGAATCAGATGAACCTTCAAATCTGGACATAAATGAATCAAATTCACAGAATACACCAGAAGATGAAGATAAGAAGGATGATGTTGAGGAGCAAGAAGACTTCTTTGAAGGTAATATTATTGCATTCTACTCATACCTTTAAACGTTACATAGTACCTTCAAGCAACTTTTCCATACTGCTCTATCCTGGACAACTCTTTCAGTCTTTTCTATGGAACTGAGCCTGATATTTCTCACCTCTCTCCATAAAGTTTGGTTCAGGGTTTCCCTAAGGTGTCCTCTCTTTCTTGAACCCTTTGCCTCCCACTTCCATGCCTGCTTTGTTATTCTTTGATCATTTCTTCTCAGCTTATACCCAACATATATCCATCTTCTCTTTCTTAATAAAGACATTCTACACAAGAAATAGCCCAAGGCAGACATTCTACACAAGAAACAGCCCAAGGCAGACATTCTACACAAGAGACAGCTCAGAGAAGACATTCTACACAAGAGACAGCTCAGAGAAGACATTCTACACAAGAGACAGCTCAGAGAAGACATTCTACACAAGAGACAGCTCAGAGAAGACATTCTACATAAGAAACAGCCCAAGGCAGACATTCTACACAAGAGTCTGCTCAGAGAAGACATTCTACACAAGAGACAGCTCAGAGAAGACATTCTACACAAGAGACAGTTCAGAGAAGACATTATACATAAGAAACAGCCCAAGACAGACATTCTACACAAGAGACAGCTCAGAGATGACATTCTACACAAGAGACAGCTCAGAGAAGACATTCTACACAAGAGATGGTTCAGAGAAGACATTCTACACAAGAGACAGCTCAGAGAAGACATTCTACACAAGAGACAGCTCAGAGAAGACATTCTACACAAGAGATGGTTCAGAGAAGACATTCTACACAAGAGACAGTTCAGAGAAGACATTCTACACAAGAGACAGCTCAGAGAAGACATTCTACACAAGAGACAGCTTAGGGAAGACAGTCTACACAAGAAAAGACAGCTCAGGGAAGACATTGACATGTTCTACACTAACATGAAATAGTTATGTCCCATTACAATAATCTAGAGATGATGACAGTACTTGGAGACATAGTGCAATCATTGATTGTGAAAGACGTGAATTGGAAGAAAGTTGTTAACTGCAATCATTGATTGTGAAAGACGTGAATTGGAAGAAAGTTGTTAACTGCAATCATTGATTGTGAAAGACGTGAATTGGAAGAAAGTTGTTAAACGGTAGAAACAGTGACAAATGAGGAAGGAATACTTGTTATAAATATCCTGGTTTCCTGTTGGATAAGTCCATAAATATATCAATACAATTTGACAATTTATATTTCTGTATGCAGGATATTTCAGAATAATTTGTTATCTTTGTTTATCAGATCAAAGATTACAATCGAGAGAGATCAAAGATTACAATCAGAGAGATCAAAGATTATTATCGCAGAGAGATCAAGATTACTATTGCGAGTGAGAGAGATCAAAGATTACTATTGCGAGTGAGAGAGATCAAAGATTACTATTGCAGTAGAGAGATCAAAGATTACTATCGAGAGAGTTCAAAGATTACTATCGCGAGAGAGAGAGATCAAAGATTACTATCGCGAGAGAGAGAGAGAGATCAAAGATTACTATTGCGAGAGAGAGAGAGATCAAAGATTACTATCGAGAGAGAGATCGAGATCAAAGATTACAATCGCGAGAGAGAGAGATCAAAGATTACTATCGTGAGAGAGAGAGAGATCAAAGATTACGAGAGAGAGAGATCAAAGATTACAATCGCGAGAGAGATCAAAGATTACAATCGCGAGAGAGAGAGATCAAAGATTACTATCGTGAGAGAGAGAGAGAGATCAAAGATTACTATCGTGAGAGAGAGATCAAAGATTACAATCGCGAGAGAGATCGAGATCAAAGATTACAATTGCGAGAGAGAGATCGAGATCAAAGATTACAATCATGAGAGAGAGAGATCAAAGATTACGAGAGAGAGATCAAAGATTACAATCGCGAGAAGATCACGATTACTATCGTGAGAGAGAGAGAGAGATCAAAGATTACTATCGTGAGAGAGAGAGATCAAAGATTACTATCGTGAGAGAGAGAGAGATCAAAGATTACTATCGTGAGAGAGAGAGAGATCAAAGATTACGAGAGAGAGATCAAGATTACAATCGCGAGAGAATCAAAGATTACAATCGCGAGAGAGATCAAGATTACTATCGTGAGAGAGAGAGATCAAAGATTACTATCGTGAGAGGGGAGATCAAAGATTACTATCGTGAGAGAGAGAGATCAAAGATTACAATCGTGAGAGAGAGAGAGATCAAAGATTACTATCGTGAGAGAGAGAGAGATCAAAGATTACAATCGTGAGAGAGAGAGATCAAAGATTACTATCGTGAGAGAGAGAGATCAAAGATTACTATCGTGAGAGAGAGAGAGATCAAAGATTACTATCGTGAGAGAGAGAGATCAAAGATTACTATCGTGAGAGAGAGAGATCAAAGATTACTATCGTGAGAGAGAGAGATCAAAGATTACTATCATGAGAGAGAGAGATCAAAGATTACTATCTGAGAGAGAGAGATCAAAGATTACTATCATGAGAGAGAGAGATCAAAGATTACATCGTAGAGAGAGAGAGATCAAAGATTACTATCGTGAGAGAGAGAGATCAAAGATTACTATCGTGAGAGAGAGAGAGATCAAAGATTACTATCGTGAGAGAGAGAGATCAAAGATTACTATCGTGAGAGAGAGATCAAAGATTACAATCGGAGAGAGAGAGTCAAAGATTACTATCGAGAGAGAGAGATCAAGTTACTATGAGAGAGAGATCATCAAAGATTACTATCATGAGAGAGAGATCAATCAAAGATTACTATCGTGAGAGAGAGAGATCAACGATTACTATCGTGAGAGAGAGAGAAATCAAAGATTGTCATCCATTAATTTTTTTTTTATCCAGAGATTAATTGTTCCAGTTTATAATTATCAACTGACTCTCTTCTCTAAAGATGTACTGACTCTCTTCTGTAAAGGTGTACTGACTCTCTTCTCTAAAGATGTACTGACTCTCTTCTCTAAAGATGTACTGACTCTTTTTTTTTTTTTTTCTTCTGATCCAGAAGCACTTGAGCTTTTCAGCTCTTCTGCTCGGTGCTATGGACATCGTAACCCTTCGGTTCGGTGCCACGAACACCATAAATCTGGGGAATCTGTGGCTTTTCTGCCATCCCGCAGAATTGAACCCGCACACACAGAGGATAGTCACCCGTAGTCCAACGCGCTACGAACACGCTGGGCAGACGGGTGACTCTCTTCTCTAAAGATGTACTGACTCTCTTCTTTAAAGATGTACTCTCTTCTCTAAAAGTTTACTGACTCTCTTCTCTAAAAGTTTACTGACTCTTTTCTCTAAATGTTTACTGACTCTCTTCTGTAAAGATGTACTGACTCTCTTCGCTAAAGATGTACTGACTTTCTTCTCTAAAGTTTTACTGATTCTCTTCTCTTAAGGTGTAGGTTCTGAAATCAAACTGGATTCAGATGAGGAGGAACATGATGATAATGAGGAATTACATTCCAACTTTAAAACTTCAGATACAACTACCAATATTCCAGAACGTCAGATATCAGCCTCTGATACGACGAAACCCAAGGCTAAAGTAATTATACATCCTCAAATATCATTTGATGCAGTAAGTAGCTGTGAAATCTATTATTCATTTTGTACATAGAATAAAAGAATTATGGGAAGGTATATCCTTTCTTAGTATACCAGATCTAGTTCTACATTCATTATTCCAATCTGTGGAACTCTTCTCTGTTATGGGAGATTACTAGCATTATTTCAATCTGTGGAACTCTTCTCTGTTATGGATTACTACCATTGTTTCAATCTGTAGAACTCTTCTCTGTTATGGTAGATAACTACCATTGTTTCAATCTGTGGAACTCTTCTCTTTTATGGGAGATTACTACCATTGTTTCAATCTATGTGGAAAAGACATTTGCACCAATGAACCGGTGTTATGCGAAGCAACGCAACATTATATATAATCTACTGCCGGTGTGAGGGGGTTCTGGTTATAATTTTGAAGATGGTGAAAATTTTTGTTGGAATTTTATTCACATTAAAAAAATTAATTTGGTCTGTACATCGGCTTTACAATCTACTTTTATTGATTTTAAACCTCTGAGTGCTCATTTACATGGTCAACTTAAACATATGATCTACTTTTACATGATCAACTTAAACACATTATCTACTTTTACATAGTCAACTTTAACACATTATCTACTTTTACATGATCAACTTAAACACATTATCTACTTTTACATGGTCAACTTAAACATATGATCTACCTTTACATGATCAACTTAAACATATGATCTACTTTTACATGATCAACTTAAACATATGATCTACTTTTACATGGTCAACTTAAACATATTATCTACTTTTACATGATCAACTTAAACACATTATCTACTTTTACATGATCAACTTAAACACATTATCTACTTTTACATGATCAACTTAAACATATGATCTACTTTTACATGATCAACTTAAACATATGATCTACTTTTACATGATCAGCTTAAACAATATCTACTTTACATAGTCAACTTAAACATATGATCTACTTTTACATGATCAACTTAAACATATGATCTACTTTTACATGATCAACTTAAACATATGATCTACTTTTACATAGTCAACTTAAACATATGATCTACTTTTACATGATCAACTTAAACATATGATCTACTTTTACATGGTCAACTTAAACATATGATCTACTTTTACATAGTCAACTTAAACATATGATCTACTTTTACATGGTCAACTTAAACATATTATCTACTTTTACATGATCAACTTAAACATATGATCTACTTTTACATGGTCAACTTAAACATATGATCTACTTTTACATAGTCAACTTAAACATATGATCTACTTTTACATGATCAACTTAAACATATGATCTACTTTTACATGGTCAACTTAAACATATGATCTACTTTTACATGATCAACTTAAACATATGATCTACTTTTACATAGTCAACTTAAACATATGATCTACTTTTACATGATCAACTTAAACATATGATCTACTTTTACATGGTCAACTTAAACATATGATCTACTTTTACATGATCAACTTAAACATATGATCTACTTTTACATGATCAACTTAAACACAGGATCTACTTTTTGTCAATGGTCTCCAATAGTATTAGGATTTTCATCTCATCTTCAATGAGATCAGGATCTCTGAGAAAATATCCTGATTGCGCTATACAGGGTAACGAACTGAGTACATTTGGTGTGAGATGCAAGCAGATTACCTCTATGCCACAGAGACCTTGTAACTAGAAATATGTCACAATGTAACCAGTGTCGGATTAGCTATATAACAGGAGTAGCAAATGATACGGGCTCGCGTTCTGTAGGCTATGCGTCTAGAGCAGAAAATGTTTAGCTTCTAAAACTATCAAACAAGTTTTGGATGACATCTCAAATAATATGGATCAAAAGGTAGAGTGTCATAATCAGGCGTACGAACTAGTTTCGAAGATGAATAAGTGGAAACAGGAATAATGACCATTTTATGGAACAGAATTCTAGAACACTTGCAAGCGGAGAACATTCTTTTTTGACATTAAAGCATATAAAAAGTGAGTTAAGGAACATGATGGGACAAGATCGTCTGAATAACCTCACCTTAATGAACATTGAATGTAATTTACTTAGAGAAATTGATTTGTCTAGTGTTATCTCTAAATTTGCTCATATTAAATCTAGAAAAGTTTCTTTGTAAAAGTTGTGTTTTATTTTATTATCATACTAAACCTAGGGCCTCTTGGTAACATTTGCTAGAAGCCCTGCGCTGGCTTAATCTGGCACTGAATGTAACACAATAATTACCAGGAGTCCATCGATCTGCACATGAGAGAGTGAAAGAAAAGAGAGTGAGAAGAGACTGCTATTTAACTAATTGCTGAGGAAAGGGCTGGTTGCAACCAGAGCATCTACCACTCACCAGTGGGTTCTGTGTTGTCACCTTATGAGACCTCACTCTGCTCTCCACCCATTTGTTTGACCACTTAGCTTCAGCTTCTGTGACTTGGTTGTTTGACCACTTAGCTTCAGCTTCTGTGACTTGGTTGTTTGACCACTTAGCTTCAGCTTCTGTGACTTGGTTGTTTGACCACTTAGCTTCAGCTTCTGTGATTTGGTTAGACCTGCTAAGAGTTATGCTATGATCTTATCAATGAGGCAAGAATTGGAACTTTGTTGAATAGAATCAAATAAAGAGCTGTCAGTAAAGCAAGAATTGGAACTTTGTTAAATAGAATCAAATAAAGAGCTGTCAGTAAAGCAAGAATTGGAACTTTGTTAAATAGAATCAAATAAAGAGCTGTCAGTAAAGCAAGAATTGGAACTTTGTTGAATAGAATCAAATAAAGAGCTGTCAGTAAAGCAAGAATTGGAACTTTGTTAAATAGAATCAACATAAAGCAGGCTTGTCTAGTAAATAAGAAGTTGGAACTTTGTTGAATAGAATCAAATAAAGAGCTGTCAGTAAAGCAAGAATTGGAACTTTGTTGAATAGAATCAAATAAAGAGCTGTCAGTAAAGCAAGAATTGGAACTTTGTTAAATAGAATCAAATAAAGAGCTGTCAGTAAAGCAAGAATTGGAACTTTGTTTAATAGAATCAAATAAAGAGCTGTCAGTAAAGCAAGAATTGGAACTTTGTTAAATAGAATCAAATAAAGAGCTGTCAGTAAAGCAAGAATTGGAACTTTGTTAAATAGAATCAAATAAAGAGCTGTCAGTAAAGCAAGAATTGGAACTTTGTTGAATAGAATCAAATAAAGAGCTGTCAGTAAAGCAAGAATTGGAACTTTGTTGAATAGAATCAAATAAAGAGCTGTCAGTAAAGCAAGAATTGGAACTTTGTTAAATAGAATCAAATAAAGAGCTGTCAGTAAAGCAAGAATTGGAACTTTGTTAAATAGAATCAAATAAAGAGCTGTCAGTAAAGCAAGAATTGGAACTTTGTTAAATAGAATCAAATAAAGAGCTGTCAGTAAAGCAAGAATTGGAACTTTGTTAAATAGAATCAAATAAAGAGCTGTCAGTAAAGCAAGAATTGGAACTTTGTTGAATAGAATCAAATAAAGAGCTGTCAGTAAAGCAAGAATTGGAACTTTGTTAAATAGAATCAAATAAAGAGCTGTCAGTAAAGCAAGAATTGGAACTTTGTTAAATAGAATCAAATAAAGAGCTGTCAGTAAAGCAAGAATTGGAACTTTGTTAAATAGAATCAAATAAAGAGCTGTCAGTAAAGCAAGAATTGGAACTTTGTTGAATAGAATCAAATAAAGAGCTGTCAGTAAAGCAAGAATTGGAACTTTGTTGAATAGAATCAAATAAAGAGCTGTCAGTAAAGCAAGAATTGGAACTTTGTTAAATAGAATCAAATAAAGAGCTGTCAGTAAAGCAAGAATTGGAACTTTGTTGAATAGAATCAAATAAAGAGCTGTCAGTAAAGCAAGAATTGGAACTTTGTTGAATAGAATCAAATAAAGAGCTGTCAGTAAAGCAAGAATTGGAACTTTGTTAAATAGAATCAAATAAAGAGCTGTCAGTAAAGCAAGAATTGGAACTTTGTTAAATAGAATCAAATAAAGAGCTGTCAGTAAAGCAAGAATTGGAACTTTGTTGAATAGAATCAAATAAAGAGCTGTCAGTAAAGCAAGAATTGGAACTTTGTTAAATAGAATCAAATAAAGAGCTGTCAGTAAAGCAAGAATTGGAACTTTGTTAAATAGAATCAAATAAAGAGCTGCCAGTAAAGCAAGAATTGGAAC
The DNA here is from genome assembly GCA_020796225.1 of Arion vulgaris. NCBI lineage: Eukaryota > Metazoa > Mollusca > Gastropoda > Stylommatophora > Arionidae > Arion > Arion vulgaris. The sequence continues at coordinate 90,020,601 of CM036756.1, forward strand.
TTTGTTAAATAGAATCAAATAAAGAGCTGTCAGTAAAGCAAGAATTGGAACTTTGTTAAATAGAATCAAATAAAGAGCTGTCAGTAAAGCAAGAATTGGAACTTTGTTGAATAGAATCAAATAAAGAGCTGTCAGTAAAGCAAGAATTGGAACTTTGTTAAATAGAATCAAATAAAGAGCTGTCAGTAAAGCAAGAATTGGAACTTTGTTAAATAGAATCAAATAAAGAGCTGTCAGTAAAGCAAGAATTGGAACTTTGTTGAATAGAATCAAATAAAGAGCTGTCAGTAAAGCAAGAATTGGAACTTTGTTGAATAGAATCAAATAAAGAGCTGTCAGTAAAGCAAGAATTGGAACTTTGTTAAATAGAATCAAATAAAGAGCTGTCAGTAAAGCAAGAATTGGAACTTTGTTGAATAGAATCAAATAAAGAGCTGTCAGTAAAGCAAGAATTGGAACTTTGTTGAATAGAATCAAATAAAGAGCTGTCAGTAAAGCAAGAATTGGAACTTTGTTGAATAGAATCAAATAAAGAGCTGTCAGTAAAGCAAGAATTGGAACTTTGTTGAATAGAATCAAATAAAGAGCTGTCAGTAAAGCAAGAATTGGAACTTTGTTAAATAGAATCAAATAAAGAGCTGTCAGTAAAGCAAGAATTGGAACTTTGTTAAATAGAATCAAATAAAGAGCTGTCAGTAAAGCAAGAATTGGAACTTTGTTAAATAGAATCAAATAAAGAGCTGTCAGTAAAGCAAGAATTGGAACTTTGTTAAATAGAATCAAATAAAGAGCTGTCAGTAAAGCAAGAATTGGAACTTTGTTAAATAGAATCAAATAAAGAGCTGTCAGTAAAGCAAGAATTGGAACTTTGTTGAATAGAATCAAATAAAGAGCTGTCAGTAAAGCAAGAATTGGAACTTTGTTGAATAGAATCAAATAAAGAGCTGTCAGTAAAGCAAGAATTGGAACTTTGTTAAATAGAATCAAATAAAGAGCTGTCAGTAAAGCAAGAATTGGAACTTTGTTAAATAGAATCAAATAAAGAGCTGTCAGTAAAGCAAGAATTGGAACTTTGTTAAATAGAATCAAATAAAGAGCTGTCAGTAAAGCAAGAATTGGAACTTTGTTAAATAGAATCAAATAAAGAGCTGTCAGTAAAGCAAGAATTGGAACTTTGTTAAATAGAATCAAATAAAGAGCTGTCAGTAAAGCAAGAATTGGAACTTTGTTGAATAGAATCAAATAAAGAGCTGTCAGTAAAGCAAGAATTGGAACTTTGTTAAATAGAATCAAATAAAGAGCTGTCAGTAAAGCAAGAATTGGAACTTTGTTAAATAGAATCAAATAAAGAGCTGTCAGTAAAGCAAGAATTGGAACTTTGTTAAATAGAATCAAATAAAGAGCTGTCAGTAAAGCAAGAATTGGAACTTTGTTTAATAGAATCAAATAAAGAGCTGTCAGTAAAGCAAGAATTGGAACTTTGTTAAATAGAATCAAATAAAGAGCTGTCAGTAAAGCAAGAATTGGAACTTTGTTGAATAGAATCAAATAAAGAGCTGTCAGTAAAGCAAGAATTGGAACTTTGTTAAATAGAATCAAATAAAGAGCTGTCAGTAAAGCAAGAATTGGAACTTTGTTGAATAGAATCAAATAAAGAGCTGTCAGTAAAGCAAGAATTGGAACTTTGTTGAATAGAATCAAATAAAGAGCTGTCAGTAAAGCAAGAATTGGAACTTTGTTAAATAGAATCAAATAAAGAGCTGTCAGTAAAGCAAGAATTGGAACTTTGTTAAATAGAATCAAATAAAGAGCTGTCAGTAAAGCAAGAATTGGAACTTTGTTGAATAGAATCAAATAAAGAGCTGTCAGTAAAGCAAGAATTGGAACTTTGTTGAATAGAATCAAATAAAGAGCTGTCAGTAAAGCAAGAATTGGAACTTTGTTAAATAGAATCAAATAAAGAGCTGTCAGTAAAGCAAGAATTGGAACTTTGTTGAATAGAATCAAATAAAGAGCTGTCAGTAAAGCAAGAATTGGAACTTTGTTGAATAGAATCAAATAAAGAGCTGTCAGTAAAGCAAGAATTGGAACTTTGTTGAATAGAATCAAATAAAGAGCTGTCAGTAAAGCAAGAATTGGAACTTTGTTAAATAGAATCAAATAAAGAGCTGTCAGTAAAGCAAGAATTGGAACTTTGTTAAATAGAATCAAATAAAGAGCTGTCAGTAAAGCAAGAATTGGAACTTTGTTGAATAGAATCAAATAAAGAGCTGTCAGTAAAGCAAGAATTGGAACTTTGTTGAATAGAATCAAATAAAGAGCTGTCAGTAAAGCAAGAATTGGAACTTTGTTAAATAGAATCAAATAAAGAGCTGTCAGTAAAGCAAGAATTGGAACTTTGTTGAATAGAATCAAATAAAGAGCTGTCAGTAAAGCAAGAATTGGAACTTTGTTGAATAGAATCAAATAAAGAGCTGTCAGTAAAGCAAGAATTGGAACTTTGTTGAATAGAATCAAATAAAGAGCTGTCAGTAAAGCAAGAATTGGAACTTTGTTGAATAGAATCAAATAAAGAGCTGTCAGTAAAGCAAGAATTGGAACTTTGTTAAATAGAATCAAATAAAGAGCTGTCAGTAAAGCAAGAATTGGAACTTTGTTAAATAGAATCAAATAAAGAGCTGTCAGTAAAGCAAGAATTGGAACTTTGTTGAATAGAATCAAATAAAGAGCTGTCAGTAAAGCAAGAATTGGAACTTTGTTGAATAGAATCAAATAAAGAGCTGTCAGTAAAGCAAGAATTGGAACTTTGTTAAATAGAATCAAATAAAGAGCTGTCAGTAAAGCAAGAATTGGAACTTTGTTAAATAGAATCAAATAAAGAGCTGTCAGTAAAGCAAGAATTGGAACTTTGTTAAATAGAATCAAATAAAGAGCTGTCAGTAAAGCAAGAATTGGAACTTTGTTAAATAGAATCAAATAAAGAGCTGTCAGTAAAGCAAGAATTGGAACTTTGTTAAATAGAATCAAATAAAGAGCTGTCAGTAAAGCAAGAATTGGAACTTTGTTGAATAGAATCAAATAAAGAGCTGTCAGTAAAGCAAGAATTGGAACTTTGTTGAATAGAATCAAATAAAGAGCTGTCAGTAAAGCAAGAATTGGAACTTTGTTGAATAGAATCAAATAAAGAGCTGTCAGTAAAGCAAGAATTGGAACTTTGTTAAATAGAATCAAATAAAGAGCTGTCAGTAAAGCAAGAATTGGAACTTTGTTAAATAGAATCAAATAAAGAGCTGTCAGTAAAGCAAGAATTGGAACTTTGTTAAATAGAATCAAATAAAGAGCTGTCAGTAAAGCAAGAATTGGAACTTTGTTAAATAGAATCAAATAAAGAGCTGTCAGTAAAGCAAGAATTGGAACTTTGTTGAATAGAATCAAATAAAGAGCTGTCAGTAAAGCAAGAATTGGAACTTTGTTGAATAGAATCAAATAAAGAGCTGTCAGTAAAGCAAGAATTGGAACTTTGTTAAATAGAATCAAATAAAGAGCTGTCAGTAAAGCAAGAATTGGAACTTTGTTAAATAGAATCAAATAAAGAGCTGTCAGTAAAGCAAGAATTGGAACTTTGTTGAATAGAATCAAATAAAGAGCTGTCAGTAAAGCAAGAATTGGAACTTTGTTGAATAGAATCAAATAAAGAGCTGTCAGTAAAGCAAGAATTGGAACTTTGTTGAATAGAATCAAATAAAGAGCTGTCAGTAAAGCAAGAATTGGAACTTTGTTAAATAGAATCAAATAAAGAGCTGTCAGTAAAGCAAGAATTGGAACTTTGTTAAATAGAATCAAATAAAGAGCTGTCAGTAAAGCAAGAATTGGAACTTTGTTAAATAGAATCAAATAAAGAGCTGTCAGTAAAGCAAGAATTGGAACTTTGTTAAATAGAATCAAATAAAGAGCTGTCAGTAAAGCAAGAATTGGAACTTTGTTAAATAGAATCAAATAAAGAGCTGTCAGTAAAGCAAGAATTGGAACTTTGTTAAATAGAATCAAATAAAGAGCTGTCAGTAAAGCAAGAATTGGAACTTTGTTAAATAGAATCAAATAAAGAGCTGTCAGTAAAGCAAGAATTGGAACTTTGTTAAATAGAATCAAATAAAGAGCTGTCAGTAAAGCAAGAATTGGAACTTTGTTAAATAGAATCAAATAAAGAGCTGTCAGTAAAGCAAGAATTGGAACTTTGTTAAATAGAATCAAATAAAGAGCTGTCAGTAAAGCAAGAATTGGAACTTTGTTGAATAGAATCAAATAAAGAGCTGTCAGTAAAGCAAGAATTGGAACTTTGTTAAATAGAATCAAATAAAGAGCTGTCAGTAAAGCAAGAATTGGAACTTTGTTAAATAGAATCAAATAAAGAGCTGTCAGTAAAGCAAGAATTGGAACTTTGTTAAATAGAATCAAATAAAGAGCTGTCAGTAAAGCAAGAATTGGAACTTTGTTGAATAGAATCAAATAAAGAGCTGTCAGTAAAGCAAGAATTGGAACTTTGTTAAATAGAATCAAATAAAGAGCTGTCAGTAAAGCAAGAATTGGAACTTTGTTAAATAGAATCAAATAAAGAGCTGTCAGTAAAGCAAGAATTGGAACTTTGTTGAATAGAATCAAATAAAGAGCTGTCAGTAAAGCAAGAATTGGAACTTTGTTAAATAGAATCAAATAAAGAGCTGTCAGTAAAGCAAGAATTGGAACTTTGTTAAATAGAATCAAATAAAGAGCTGTCAGTAAAGCAAGAATTGGAACTTTGTTGAATAGAATCAAATAAAGAGCTGTCAGTAAAGCAAGAATTGGAACTTTGTTGAATAGAATCAAATAAAGAGCTGTCAGTAAAGCAAGAATTGGAACTTTGTTAAATAGAATCAAATAAAGAGCTGTCAGTAAAGCAAGAATTGGAACTTTGTTAAATAGAATCAAATAAAGAGCTGTCAGTAAAGCAAGAATTGGAACTTTGTTAAATAGAATCAAATAAAGAGCTGTCAGTAAAGCAAGAATTGGAACTTTGTTGAATAGAATCAAATAAAGAGCTGTCAGTAAAGCAAGAATTGGAACTTTGTTAAATAGAATCAAATAAAGAGCTGTCAGTAAAGCAAGAATTGGAACTTTGTTAAATAGAATCAAATAAAGAGCTGTCAGTAAAGCAAGAATTGGAACTTTGTTGAATAGAATCAAATAAAGAGCTGTCAGTAAAGCAAGAATTGGAACTTTGTTAAATAGAATCAAATAAAGAGCTGTCAGTAAAGCAAGAATTGGAACTTTGTTAAATAGAATCAAATAAAGAGCTGTCAGTAAAGCAAGAATTGGAACTTTGTTAAATAGAATCAAATAAAGAGCTGTCAGTAAAGCAAGAATTGGAACTTTGTTAAATAGAATCAAATAAAGAGCTGTCAGTAAAGCAAGAATTGGAACTTTGTTGAATAGAATCAAATAAAGAGCTGTCAGTAAAGCAAGAATTGGAACTTTGTTGAATAGAATCAAATAAAGAGCTGTCAGTAAAGCAAGAATTGGAAATATGTCTACTTTGTAAGTTGGCTGACATAGTAGGTTGATTACACATCTTTGGTGGTATTTGACACAATCTTGGATACTTACATCCTTGGTGGTATTTGACACAATCTTGGATACTTACATCCTTGGTGGTATTTGACACAATCTTGGATACTTAGTATGATATGATAGTCATAGATTGATCTAATGTGACAGTCATGTCTTATATATGTCATGTAATCTAATGTATGCTACTCTACACTATTACTTGACTTTCATGACGTCATATTCTCAGTTGTCAACGACAGATTTATCCACTTACCAACAAGAACTGTTGGGTCTGACTGACTGGTTCTATATATTCTCTCTCTCTTTCTCTTTCTTTGTTGAGATTTGAATTTGATCCTCAGAAGACAGTTATGTCTTGATATTATTTTAACCTGCATGCTTCAGACAGACAGACAGACTGACTGACAGATTGCTGTCTTATACAGCTCACAAATTCCTAATGTAATGTAGAGTTTAGATGTGCTTTTTTATCTCTGTCAATTTATATTACAGAATTCTGATGTTGGGTACCAGAAGCAAGCCTACGATATTGAAATCAAGATAGCAGAAACTTTCAAGATGGGAGAAGGCATGTCTGCATATATTGTTTATAAAGTTTGTAGTAAGGTAAGGAGGCTAATTGTTTAGTCAACATCAATAATGATTGTCTTGTGTGTAAGATCATATTTTAACATCAATAATGATTGTCTTGTGTAGAAGATCATATTCTGACATCAATAATGATTGTCTTGTGTAGAAGATCATGTTCTTAGTTATACTTGTAGTGAAACTATTATTCAATGTCTGTGTTTACTTTGATATTTTGAATATTATTTAATTTGACTAGATTTTTCTGTACTTTGAATAATTTCTATTGATGAAATATCAAATATTATTAATGTTAACAGTTGCTGTAGTCTTCCTGTATATCTTCTTCTTCGAACGCTCCAATTGACCACTTGTTAACCACTCTGTGTGATTTGTATGTGATCTGAGTCTAAGAGTGATTGTGCATTGTGCCAGTTATGTGCCTACAAGTAGGGCAGCATATCCGATTTCTGCGACACTTTTTATTTTCTAGGATAGCTTTCCTAGGACCTTAAATCAGTCGCCTCTATGACATGCCTTGTAGGTCACAGTGGTACTATTCTTTGCTTCTGTAGCGGGCCCCAGCACCACACAGGTATTCCAGTATATAGCATCTATTTTCTCAGGTCTAATATCCTGTATCAATCGTGATCTTTCTTCATCATGCTAATTAACATTAGTCTCAGAATTGTTATTTTATTAATTGATATGTCACAACATCTAGATGTGCAGACAGACTTCAGTATTACCTCCCTTATCTATATCTATCATCATCATGTGTGTGTGTCATCTTCAAATAAACATATCAGCTCTCTACATGAAGGATTACCTTCATTGCACTGGGTATTCCCCTTATGGCTCAGTCCCTATCTGCAGAAGTGACATGCCACCTGCCGAGAGTATTGCAGAAAGCACAAGCCCCGTAAATAATTCTAGGGATTTTCAGAAATAATCCACTAGTGAACAGAACGGTGATGTGGCCCAGATTCAAACACACCACCTTTGTAATGCAATGTAACAGCTTAGCCACAGAGACTACTCACTGTCAGCTCTCTCTCTGTGTAATTATGATACATATCTAAATATCCAAGTCTTGTAATCCTGGATACAATTTGGCAGTGTGAAGTATTTCTATTTTTTTGTTATCTACTTGTGTGATATCTATATATTTGATAACATCAAGTTTTTATTTACCTGCTGTTAGAGTGGTCAATGTTATCTTGGTTATCATACTTCTGCTGGAGACCTCACCTTCTTATCTTATTGTCACACCTGGACTGTCTTCCATTGCTAGCTAGAATACCTTCCACTAGCTATGCATATTGTCACACCTGGACTGTCTTCCATTGCTAGATACCTCACCTGCATATTGTCACACCTGGACTGTCTTCCATTGCTAGATACTTCTAAACCATGACTGCTTATGCTGATCTTTATGTTACACCTGGACTGTCTTCCATTGCTAGATACTTTACCTGCATATTGTTACACCTGGACAGTCTTCCATTGCTAGATATCTCACCTGCATATTGTTACACCTGGAGTCTTCCATTGCTAGATACCTCACCTGCATATCACTTCATGAGTATCATCTTATTGCTAGAAATCTCATCTGTTTCTCTTCTATAATGCTTCTTGTAATATTCTTGTACATATTTTCTCTTTCAGTTTTGTTATTAAAATAAGTTTCACAATGTGTACAGTAATATTCTTGTACATATTTTCTCTTTCAGTTTTGTTATTAAAATAAGTTTCACAATGTGTACAGTCACATTCTTGTACATATTTTTCTTTCAGTTTTTAAAGTTTCACAATGTACAGAAATTTGAATTTTCTATTTTGTTATTAGTCAAGTGTACAGTCACATTCTTGTACATATTTTCTCTTTCAGTTTTGTTATTAAAAATAAGTTTTACAATGTGTACAGTAACATTCTTGTACATATTTTCTCTTTCAGTTTGTTATTAAAAATAAGTTTCACATTTAATGTTTTTATTATTTTTCACATATTCTTGTACATATTTTCTCTTTCAGTTTTTTAAAATAGTTTAATGTAAGTAATATTGCATATTTTCGTTTTGTTATTAAATAGTTAATGTGTACAGTAACATTCTTGTAGATGCTCATTATTTGCTGTATGTAACTCTTGAAGTTAGTTAGTTAGTCTTTCCTCTTGGGCCTGTGGGCGGCGCAGAGGTCATAGTTCTCCATGTCTCGCGGTTCGTTGCTATCTGTTTTAGGTCTTTAATGTTTACTAGGCCCATCGTTGAGCCTTCTCTGGTGATGGTTCTACGGAGAGTCTCTCTTGGTCTTCCTCGTTTTCTTTTTCCCTCTGGTGTCCATATGAGGGATTGGTAAGGAGTCTTCTCTCATCCATTCTAAGTGTGTGGCCGATGTAGTTCCAGCGGCGCTTTCTTATAAAATTTGATACATTTTCTTGCTTGGTCTCTTGTCTTATTTGTGTATTGGGTCTGAAATCTGACCATTTGAGGTTCAATATTCTTCTAAGACATTTATTCTCAAAGTTATCTAATTTTCTTTCTAGAGCTTTTGTTGCTTTCCAACTCTCGCATCCATAAGTTAATACTGGAATCACACAAGAGTTAAAGATCTTTAATTTTAAGTGCTTGCTGAGTGAATTGGACTTCCATATATTTGACAATTTGTTAAAAGCACTTGATGCCAATGCGACGATATTGGCAAACTCTTGAAGAGATTGTCAATATTTTCCTGATAATACCTGTGTACATTTTGCCTGGTAATACCTGCGTACATTTTGCCTGGTAATACCTGCGTACATTTTGCTTGGTAATACTTGCATACATTTTGCCTGAAATGAGTAATACTTGCGTACATTTTGCCTGGTAATACTTGGTACATTTTGCCTGGTAATACTTGCGTACATTTTGACCTGGTAATACTTGCGACATTTTGCCTGGTAATACTTGCGTACATTTTGCCAATGAATTGGTAATACTTGCGTATATTTTGGTTGGTCTTCAATTATATTATCACATATCCAAATGACATCATTATCTGTTGCTGTGAGTTTCAGCGTATATCTTGTTCAACAATTTCTCTCTTTTATATTATATTGAAATATTTCTGAACTTGTTGTTACAGTTTAGCAAATATTTATTCTAGACATGTCCCACAAAGTATCATTGTTGTCCACATTTTGTGAAATTGGTGGTAAATACAGTTAGTGATACTATACTATTTTCAGACCACCAATCCTGCATTTAAACTTGCGGACAATGCTGTACTTCGACGTTTCAGTGATTTCTTGGGTTTGCATGCCAAACTGACTGAGAAACATGTACCATTAGGAGTTATAGTGCCACCAGCTCCGGAGAAGAGTGTCATAGGTCTGTCATAGTTTGCTTACATGTTTATCTGGCAAGTAAATGATTACATGTCTGCTGATTGATTTGATGGTTGTAATCTTGATTTGATGGTTCCACTTTTTAAATTCTGGTTATAGCAATCTTGCTTCTTCCTGTACATCTATTGTTACAATATCTACTAGCTAGATGTCTGAAAGAGTCTCTGTAACCGCCCGTACCTCCATCGTCAAACTACTTGTGGTTGTCGCATAGGCCCCGCTGGCTTCTCCTATTATTTTTCCTCCTGAACGTGCAGAAAAAGCCCACGCTCAGCGTTGTTGGCGAATGACTGAACCATCAGTGTAGATTACTGCATCTGTTTCATTGACGTGGTCATTCAAGAGAGCCTCAACCTCCGCGTTGATTAGTGATGGATTATTTTGTTCACAGTTTTTTTTAATGGATGTAATGACTGTAAAAGCAGTCTGAAATTGGGGTGGAACAGCGATCCATTCCTCTCCTGGTTCGATTCCGAAAGGTTCACATATGTTCCCAAGGGTACCTTCTGCTTGACTCAGCCATGATCTGCCTCTCTTGAGTCTACAACCTTTCTCCTTACCGAGTTCTTCATGGAGTTGAGGGTCTTTGTTTGCATTGATTTTAAGATAAGATTGAACCCTCCAAGTCTCAATTCTGTGAGCAATAGTGGGGAGGTCAAGAAGGAATCACATTGACACTCCTGGTGTATCTTTGGGGCACCTTGACATTGTTGTCATATTCAAACATTATTTGGTTGACAGTCCTGAAACACACTCAACCTGTTTCATTAAGGTCTACATATAAATACCTTGACATTGTAAACTATTCTCATATTATATTAATCTTAAGAAATCATTATACAGAGATCATATGCCTACAACTGCAAGGTTTGAAACTATAACCATTGACACTCTGCTTCTTCATTCATCCACCACCTGTGCTGCTCAATGCCTGGCTTTTTCTAGTCACCTAGTAAATAGTATACTCATTCACCTTAAATAGTATCATTCCTTGTTATCTATGTACTCTAGTATAAAAGATATAAATCTATGTTACATTATAAATAGATATAAATTTATTGTTACTCTATTATAAATAGATATTTAAATTTTATTGTTACTCATTATAAATAGATATAAATGATTAATTTATTACTCTTTAGTAAATCTTACTCTATTATAAATAGATATAAATTCTATTGTTACTAATTTACTCTATTATAAATAGATATAAATATATTGTTACTCTAGTTCAAATTATTAACGAGTCTAAGCAAGATTTACTTCATTGCAGGTTTGATCCATTATGATAGTCCTCTCTGCAGAATTGCATGCCTACCTGCTAAGTAGTAAATATAGCTAAAATCTTAGATCTCTGGAAAATCCTTTGAAAAGAGAGGCTGGATCAAATGATTTGGAACAAGACAGCCTTTCAAGACTCCAAGTCCAAGAAATAATTCAAACGAAAATAATTACTTATTGCAACCCCTTTGATCCATTACTATGTACTCTTCATATCTGATTCTACTTCTATTCCTATTACTACTCATACCTTTACTAATCCTATTCTGTTAATCTATACGTTACCTTCCTTATACCGTTACTACTTCTTAACCTACTACTTCTTATACCAAGTTACTACCTTATACCTGACTACTCCTTATCTCCGTTATACTATATTATATCAAACTGTAATTTTATACGTTACTACTTCTTATACCTGTTACTACTTTATTCCTCTTACTACTTCCTTATTCTGTTACTACTTCCTTATTCTGTTACTACTTCCTTATTCCTGTTACTACTTCCTTATACCTGTTACTACTTCCTTATACCTGTTACTACTTCCTTATACCTGTTACTACTTCCTTATTCCTGTTACTACTTCCTTATTCCTGTTACTACTTCCTTATTCCTGTTACTACTTCCTTATACCTGTTACTACTTCCTTATTCCTTTACTTACTCTCCTTATTCCTGTTACTACTTCCTTATTCCTGTTACTACTTCCTTATACCTGTTACTATCTTATCTTTCTACTTCCTTATTCCTGTTACTACTTCCTTATTCCTGTTACTACTTCCTTATACCTGTTACTACTTCCTTATACCTGTTACTACTTCCTTATTCCTGTTACTACTTCCTTATTCCTGTTACTACTTCCTTATTCCTGTTACTACTTCCTTATTCCTGTTACTACTTCCTTATACCTGTTACTACTTCCTTATACCTGTTACTACTTCCTTATACCTGTTACTACTTCCTTATTCCTGTTACTACTTCCTTATTCTGTTACTACTTCCTTATTCTGTTACTACTTCCTTATACCTGTTACTACTTCCTTATACCTGTTACTACTTCCTTATACCTGTTACTACTTCTTATACCTGTTACTACTTCCTTATTCCTGTTACTACTTCCTTATACCTGTTACTACTTCCTTATTCCTGTTACTACTTCCTTATTCCTGTTACTACTTCCTTATACCTGTTACTACTTCCTTATACCTGTTACTACTTCCTTATTCTATTCTACTTCCTATCTGTTACTCTTCCTTATTCCTGTTACTACTTCCTTATTCCTGTTACTACTTCCTTATTCCTGTTACTACTTCCTTATACCTGTTACTACTTCCTTATTCCTGTTACTACTTCCTTCTGTATTCCTTATACTTTACTACTTATTCTGTTACTACTTCCTTATTCCTGTTACTACTTCCTTATTCCTTTTACTACTTCCTTATTCCTGTTACTACTTCCTTATACCTGTTACTACTTCCTTATTCCTGTTACTACTTCCTTATACCTGTCCACTCCTCATGGAGCATAGGGCTTCAACAATCATCCTCCATTTGTCCTGGTCTGGCTGGTTTCTTTATGGCTTCCCAGGATTGTCCAGCACCCATCATTTTCTCAAGAAGACTCCATCTCCAGGTCGGTTTAGAATATCCACTTTTCTATTTCTCTTTCAGATTCCATTCCAGTACTTGTCTAGTGATATGCAACTGTGTCTTCCTTAGGATATGCCTGACCCATCGCCATTTTCCACCCAATTATAAATATGTATGCAATAGAAAAGTCAACACTATTGATTGAGTGATTGGCTGTCAGACAGAAATGACTTAGTTATATAAAGTCTTTAGTTGTAAAATTGTATTGTATAAATGTTAATAGTATTTCTCAATCATACTGATATAAATTTTATTTCTTTGTTGCAATGTTTATAATCACAATGTTAGAATATTTACATACTCCAAGTTTGTAATATAAATATTAACATACTCCAAGTTTGTAATATAAATATTAACACTAAATTTTAATATAATATTCAATATGTTTGTAATATAAATATTCACATACTTCAAGTTTGTAATATGAATACTCACATACTTCAAGTTTGTAATATAAATATTCACATACTTCAAGTTTGTAATATGAATACTCACATACTTCAAGTTTGTAATATAAATATGAGTAAGTCTGTTGACAATTTAATTGTTTCTGGTAGGAATGACTAAAGTAAAAATGTCCAAGGAAGATGCTACCTCGTCAGAATTTATTGAGAAAAGACGAGCAGCTCTAGAGAGGTAAGCCATCAACAAACATCAAATAATTGTCACAATTTTGCGTCCATACTTCAACTGGACAGGTCAAGATCACTAAATAAGTCACATGTAGTTTAGTCCCAGTTGACCACCAAGTTGACCACCAGACATATGACCTAATGTACAGTCTTCCAGTACTTGTATAGTCCATTCATCTTGTCATTAAGCTAGAAATAGATACTGATGGCAAGAGGGAACACAAATAATATCACTTTCTACTATATGTGGCACCAAAAAAACATGACAAATATCATGAAAATTATTAGGACAAATTTTGTGATAAAAAATGATAGAAATAGGACAAGAACATGAGAAATTTCAGGACAAATAAATGTGACAAATAACACACAAAATAATGTGACAAATTTCAGGACAAAACATAATAAATATCATAACAAACATGTTGAATATTAGAAACAATTATTTTGTTTGTATGTGTGATCTAGCTAGCTGGCTTGTTTGTTTGTTTATCTGTTTGTTTGCATGTGAACAAGAAAACAGTCATGTCCAAGACGGGGAGAAAATATTGACAGAAAAGAAATAGTCAAAATAGTTGCCAGTTAAGACAAGAAATATAACATATGTTATGACAAGATAGATGACTTATGTTATGACAAGATGGATGACATATTAAGACAAGATGGATGACTTATGTTATGACAAGATGGATGACTTATGTTATGACAAGATGGATGACATATGTTACGACAAGATGGATGACATGTTAAGACAAGATGGATGACATATGTCATGACAAGATGGAGGACATATATTATGACAAGATGGATGACTTATGTTACAATTGATGCAAAGTTCAACCTTTGAAGACAACAGCAATTTTGCATAATTCTTTACAAGACCAACAAGAAGAGCGCAACATAACATTTGAGCACTAAGGCTTGCAGTTGTAAGTTTAAACTGTAGTTATGATGTCTTACCACCTTCCCCCGTTGATTCATGTCATATTTAAAATATCATAGTCAGTAGATCAATATATTCAAAACCTGTTACATATCCAATACCACATATCTTTGCAGAACTGGTTTGGAAGTAAGTTCTCATGTCTCAAATGCATGTAGCAGTTGGACAAACATGATGTGTTCATCACTCGTTTAACCATGGGGGGAAGATTACTTGTCCATAGGGTGATCAACATGGCCAGTTTTGCAGTTAGACACAAAAGTATAGTATAGATAGTGAGTATAGACACAGTTAGACACACAATTATAGTATAGATAGCAAGTATAGACACAATTAGACACACAATTATAGTATAGATAGTAAGTATAGCAACAAGTAGTAACGCTAACAATAAATAGTAACACTTGAACAGATACTGATCTGTTTATGTAAGAATGACAAATGGTTTGTATGTTTCTCTCATTGGTCTACTGTCTATGAAGCTTGTTGTTGTTGTTACAGTCTGATATGTGATGAAGATGGTGATGTTGACATCTTTGTTGTTGTTACACTCAGGTATCTGATGTTGATATCTTTGTTGTTGCTGTCACACTTATGTATCTGATGTTGATATCTTTGTTGTTGTTACACTCAGGTATCTGATGTTGATATCTTTGTTGTTGTTACACTCAGGTATCTGATGTTGATATCTTTGTTGTTGTTAACTCAGGTATCTGATGTTGATATCTCGTTGTTGTTGTTGTTACACTCAGGTATCTGATGTTGATATCTTTGTTGTTGTTACACTCAGGTATCTGATGTTGATATCTTTTGTTGTTGTTACACTCAGGTATCTGATGTTGATATCTTTGTTGTTGTTACACTCAGGTATCTGATGTTGATATCTTGTTGTTGTTGTATACTCAGGTATCTGATGTTGATATCTTTGTTGTTGCTGTACACTCAGGTATCTGATGTTGATTTCTTTGTTGTTGTTACACTCAGGTATCTGATGTTGATATCTTTGTTGTTGTTGTTACACTCAGGTACCTGATGTTGATATCTTGTTGTTGTTTACATCAGGTATCTGATGTTGATATCTTGTTGTTGTGTTGTTACACCCAGGTATCTGATGTTGATTTCTTTGTTGTTGTTGTTACACTCAGGTATCTGATGTTGATATCTGTGTTGTTGTTGTTGTTACACTCAGGTATCTGATGTTGATATCTTTGTTGTTGTTGTTGTTGTTACACTCAGGTATCTGATGTTGATATCTTTGTTGTTGTTGTTACACTCAGGTATCTGATGTTGATATCTTTGTTGTTGTTACACTCAGGTATCTGATGTTGATTTCTTTGTTGTTGTTACACTCAGGTATCTGATGTTGATATCTTTTGTTGTTGTTACACTCAGGTATCTGATGTTGATATCTTTTGTTGTTGTTGTTACACTCAGGTATCCCGATGTGATATCTTTGTTGTTGTTGTTACACTCAGGTATCTGATGTTGATATCTTGTTGTTGTTGCTGATGTTCTACTCAGGTATCTGATGTTGATATCTTTGTTGTTGTTGTTACACTCAGGTATCTGATGTTGATATCTTTGTTGTTGTTGTTACACTCAGGTATCTGATGTTGATATCTTTGTTGTTGTTACACTCAGGTATCTGATGTTGATATCTTTGTTGTTGTTGTTACACTCAGGTATCTGATGTTGATATCTTTGTTGTTGTTGTTGTTACACTCAGGTATCTGATGTTGATATCTTTGTTGTTGTTGTTACACTCAGGTATCTGATGTTGATATCTTTGTTGTTGTTGTTGTTACACTCAGGTATCTGATGTTGATATCTTTGTTGTTGTTGTTACACTCAGGTATCTGATGTTGATATCTTTGTTGTTGTTGTTACACTCAGGTATCTGATGTTGATATCTTTGTTGTTGTTGTTACACTCAGGTATCTGATGTTGATATCTTTGTTGTTGTTGTTACACTCAGGTATCTGATGTTGATATCTCTGTTGTTGTTACACTCAGGTATCTGATGTTGATATCTTTGTTGTTGTTGTTACACTCAGGTATCTGATGTTGATATCATTGTTGTTGTTGTTGTTACACTCAGGTACCTGATGTTGATATCTTTGTTGTTGTTGTTACACTCAGGTATCTGATGTTGATATCTTTGTTGTTGTTACACTCAGGTATCTGATGTTGATATCTTTGTTGTTGTTGTTACACTCAGGTATCTGATGTTGATATCTTTGTTGTTGTTGTTACACTCAGGTACCTGATGTTGATATTTTGTTGTTGTTGTTGTTACACTCAGGTATCTGATGTTGATATCTTTGTTGTTGTTGTTACACTCAGGTATCTGATGTTGATATCTCTGTTGTTGTTGTTACACTCAGGTATCTGATGTTGATATCTTTGTTGTTGTTGTTACACTCAGGTATCTGATGTTGATATCTTTGTTGTTGTTGTTACACTCAGGTATCTGATGTTGATATCTTTGTTGTTGTTGTTACACTCAGGTATCTGATGTTGATATCTTTGTTGTTGTTGTTACACTCAGGTATCTGATGTTGATATCATTGTTGTTGTTGTTACACTCAGGTACCTGATGTTGATATCTTTGTTGTTGTTGTTACACTCAGGTATCTGATGTTGATATCTTTGTTGTTGCTGTTGTTGTTACACTCAGGTACCTGATGTTGATATCTTTGTTGTTGTTGTTGTTACACTCAGGTATCTGATGTTGATATCTTTGTTGTTGTTGTTACACTCAGGTATCTGATGTTGATATCTTTGTTGTTGTTGTTACACTCAGGTATCTGATGTTGATATCTTTGTTGTTGTTACACTCAGGTATCTGATGTTGATATCTTTGTTGTTGTTGTTACACTCAGGTATCTGATGTTGATATCTTTGTTGTTGTTGTTGTTACACTCAGGTATCTGATGTTGATATCTTTGTTGTTGTTGTTACACTCAGGTATCTGATGTTGATATCTTTGTTGTTGTTGTTACACTCAGGTATCTGATGTTGATATCTTTGTTGTTGTTGTTGTTACACTCAGGTATCTGATGTTGATATCTTTGTTGTTGTTGTTACACTCAGTATCTGATGTTGATATCTTTGTTGTTGTTGTTACACTCAGGTATCTGATGTTGATATCATTGTTGTTGTTGTTACACTCAGGTATCTTATGTTGATATCATTGTTGTTGTTGTTGTTACACTCAGGTATCTGATGTTGATATCTTTGTTGTTGTTGTTGACACTCAGGTATCTGATGTTGATATCTTGTGTTGCTTGTTACACTCAGGTATCTGATGTTGATATCTTTGTTGTTGTTGTTGTTACACTCAGGTACCTGATGTTGATATCTTTGTTGTTGTTGTTGTTACACTCAGGTATCTGATGTTGATATCTGTGTTGTTGTTGTTGTTACACTCAGGTATCTGATGTTGATATCTTGTTGTTGTGTTACACTCAGGTATCTGATGTTGATATCTTTGTTGTTGTTTTCACCAGGTATCTGATGTTGATATCATTGTTGTTGTTGTTACACTCAGGTATCTGATGTTGATATCTTTGTTGTTGTTGTTACACTCAGGTACCTGATGTTGATATCTTTGTTGTTGTTGTTGTTACACTCAGGTATCTGATGTTGATATCTGTGTTGTTGTTGTTGTTACACTCAGGTACCTGATGTTGATATCATTGTTGTTGTTGTTACACTCAGGTATCTTATGTTGATATCATTGTTGTTGTTGTTACACTCAGGTATCTGATGTTGATATCATTGTTGTTGTTGTTACACTCAGGTATCTGATGAGAACGGCAATGCACCCTAGTCTAGCTAATGACCCAGATTTCATAGAGTTCTTAGCCAAAGATGGAGGGTTACCAAAGTCAGCAATACATCTGCTCTAAGCGGTGCTGGTGTCAGGAGATTGTTTCACAAAGTTGGAGAATCCTTTGAAAAAATCACTGTCAAAGTTGATGAAAGTGATGAGGTTAGTATATTAGATAATAACAGCAAGAATTAGTAAGACAAGTTCTCAAGACAAGAAAAGTTTTTTAGATTCTTAGATAAGAATGTCTGAAGAAATACTGCAGAAATTCTCACCTGAATCTTTTAGCTTTGTCGGGTTCAATAGACATTGTCTTTAGCTTGATATATCTTTGAGCTCATGAATCTGAATATTACCAGTCTATTGTCTATTGTCTATTCCCAGGTGGAAGATGTAGTTGGCTGTCCACTCTTGCCGTTAAGCGTAGGGATGGAGTTTAATTTGCGTTCTATGGCTAGATGAGTTGCCCTTGTTGTGTTGTATCTGTGTTTATGTAGTGTGGTCTTGATATTTTCTATCCATCTTTTCTTGGTCTTCCCTTAGCTCTAGTACCCGATCTCTTTTATTGTATGCTGTTATTGGTGGTTGGTTGTATTTCATTCTCATTAAATGTCCAAACCACTGCATTTGTTGTCCTTCGATATATTCGGTGCATGGAGTTATGCCCACTCTGCTTCTGATGTCCTCATTTTGTAGTCTGTCTTTCCTGGTGACTCCACTGCCTTCCTCAAGCATTTCATTTCACACGTGGTGAGCTTTCTGTGGTGTGTTGCTGTCAGAGACAAGTTTGGCACTGGTAACAAAGTGTTGGTAGGAAAATACTTTTTATCATCTATCTTTTCACTTCCATCTTGATCTTTGGGTGTTGTAGTAATGGTGCCAGCTGGTAGGTCACTGCATTTGCTTTTGACACCTTGTCTCTATTTCTCTATCTAGTTTTTCGTCCTCTGTAAAAATACTGCTTAAATATTTGAATTTGGAAACTTGCTTTACTCTAGTGTTATCTATTTGTATGTTTGCTTGGCTTGGTGTTCTGCTGATTTTCATGGTCTCGGTCTTTTGTTTGTTGATTTTCATGTTGTACTTTATACATGCTATTAGCAATGAATTAATGTGATGTTGTAGCTGATCTTCATCTTCATAGATTAAACTTTAGTCATCTGCAAAAAGCAATTAGTTGATTTGGTTGTTTAATTGGTTGTCGTGATCATTGTCTATGTGAATAAGGTCTTTTTCGCACTGTGCCTCTTTCACTATTCTGTCGATATATATGTTGAAGAGAAGAGGTGAGAGCACACAACCTTGTCTTACTCTTGATTTTGTTTCGAATGAGTCTATCATTCCTTCTGTTGTTCTTACCACACTGGCTATTTGTGTATATTGCTCTGATATTGTCTAGCAGTTGTCCCTTGATCCCATAGTTTTCTAGTGTTTCCCATAGAATACTTCTATTTATTCTGTCGAATGCCTTTTCTTAATCGATGAATAATAAGTGTAACTCTTTATTATATTCTATTGCTTTTTCACTCAGTTGTCTCAGAGTGAATAGAGCGTCTGTGCATCCCACTCCTCTTCTAAATCCAAACTGTGAGGGCTTATTTGTGGGTCAGCGATGTGTCTTATGCGCTGTTCTAATATTTTTGTGTATATTTTACCAGTGTGGCTTAATAGTGAAATGTCTCTGTATGTTTCGCATTCTCTTTATTGCCTTTATTTTTCCATAATGGGACTATTACTGATTTTTTGCCAGTCATCTGGAACTTTTCTTTCTGTCCAAGCGGCTGTGAATATTCTATTTAATCATTTTACACCTATTTCCTTGCATGCTTTAATTGCTTCGTTGGGTATGCCATCTGCACCTGGTGATTTGTTGTTCTGGCTGTTCTTTATTGCTGTTTCAATTTCTTGGATCAATATATATGGTTCTGTTTCCTCACTTTCCTTTGTTGTGTATATATATTCTGTTAATTTAGTAGGGTTGTAAAGTTCTTGAAAATATTCCTTCCATCTGGTCATTCTATCTTGTCTGTTGAGTAATGGTGTTCCTTCCTTACTGTTTATGATAGTGGTAGGGTTGTAGCTATCGTCTCTCACTCTCATTGCCTTGACACTCTTAGAAAATTCTCTCGGTTTGTTCTACATAAGTCTGTTAGATGTTCTCCACATTTGCACCAAGAGTTTTTTTTCTCTTTCTTGACTATTCGTTTGATCTCTTTTTGGCTAGACGGTATTGTACATAGTCGTTATGGTTTTTTAGATTTCAACCATGTTTGGAAACAATGTTTCTTTCTGTGTATGGCTGTTTGTATCTCTTCACTCCACCATGCTGTTTTTGATGAGCTTTGGCTGGTCCTCTTGTGCCACATACTTTTAGTAAATTGTTTGATATTGAGGTTTTAAATACTTCCCATTCCTTCTCGATGTTATCAATTCTCTTGGGTAAGGTGTTGTAGATCTGGTTCATTTCTTGATATAACTCGTCTCTGGTTGTTTCTTCCTCCAACTTTTAAAGTTTATAACAGGTTCTTTCCAACGTTTTGTTTCAGTTTTGTCTTTAGGTCTCAGCGATTGTCTTCTTTCAGTTACTACGACAGGACGATGGTCGGTATCTATGTTAATGTTTGGTATAACTCTGGCGTCTGTGATATATCCCTTCTGCCTGTATCTTACAAGTATGTAATCAATCTGTGACGCTTGAAGCAAATTGTCCCATCGGTACCAAGTTTTTATGTGGCTCTGTCTATGTTGATAAAATGTGTTTATTATTATTAGACCGTGTTCTAAACATAGATTTATTAGCTCCTCCCCATTGTTGTTTCGTTCTGTTGATGTGTCTCCAAAATGTCCTAAACAGTGTTCATGATCATTTGTTTTCTTCCCTACTCTTCCGTTAAAATCTTCCATTACATAGATCTCTTCTTTGCTTTTGGTGTTATTTAAAGTGATCAAAGAAATCTTTTCATTCTTCTTCGTTGTTATTGTCGTTACATGGGCATATACTTGAATGTATGTTGTTATTGTCGTTACATGGTGCATATACTTGAATGTATATTATTGTCGTTACATGGGGCATATACTTGAATGTTTGTTATTGTCGTTACATGGTGCATATACTTGAATGTATATTATTGTCGTTACATGGTGCATATACTTGAATGTATGTTATTGTCGTTACATGGGGCATATACTTGAATGTATGTTATTGTCGTTACATGGTGCATATACTTGAATGTATGTTGTTATTGTCGTTACATGGTACATATACTTGAATGTATATTATTGTCGTTACATGGGGCATATACTTGAATGTTTGTTATTGTCGTTACATGGGACATATACTTGAATGTATGTTATTGTCGTTACATGGGGCATATACTTGAATGTATTTTGTTATTGTCGTTACATGGGGCATATACTTGAATGTATATTATTGTCGTTACATGGTGCATATACTTGAATGTATGTTGTTATTGTCGTTACATGGTGCATATACTTGAATGTATATTATTGTCGTTACATGGGGCATATACTTGAATGTTTGTTATTGTCGTTACATGGGACATATACTTGAATGTATGTTATTGTCGTTACATAGGGCATATACTTGAATGTATGTTGTTATTGTCGTTACATGGGGCATATACTTGAATGTATGTTATTGTCGTTACATGGGCATATACTTGAATGTATGTTATTGTCGTTACATGGGGCATATACTTGAATGTACGTTGTTGTTTTCTCGTTCTCCATTATCTGTATGCTTATTATTCTTTCTGATATATAGTCGACATTAGTTATGAGTTTGGCTTTGTGTTGTTTTATTAGAAAGCCGACGCAATGTTTTGCTCTTGCATTTTTGTCTATCCCGCTCCATATTACAACGTATTTATTAAATACTTCTTTCATGTTGTTTCCTTTTTTTCTAGTGTCTACAATACCTAGAATCATATTACCAGTAGATTAGTAAAACTTCTAGGCCACTCACACATACAAACAGTAACAGCTAACATACACACACACACAGTTAAAACTCTATCTCACACACACACATCCTCCCTAACTATATAAACTGGTTGAGTTATGTATGTCACATATTGATAAAGTGAGTGGATGGGAAGTTGTAGTTCTTTATGAAATATGTAGATAACATTAAGTGTCAGTAACTTCATTAAGGTGGCGTCTGTGACTTGGGGGATAGGGACTCGGTCTATTAACCGCGATGCTCTGAGTTCGACACACACTGCGGACAGTTTGTTGCAAATTGTTTCGCGTGGATTTTTACAAAAGGACGATGGCACTACCCATTCATAAATCAATGGCAAACTACTGAATGTAATAATGCCTAGAAAAATCACAAACAGCATTAAAAGCTGGGGTTGATTCACAAAGTCCTGTAAAGGATATGCAATTAACTTAACTTTAACTTCATTTATGTGTGTGTGTGTGTATACATGAGATAAAAAACCCAAATTCAACACCAGTCACAGCTCCAGTATCTAATGTGTGTGTGTGTATGTGTGTGTACAATGACTGCCTGTATGACTGGCTGGCATTCCAAGCACACACGCATCTTGCTGAGTCAGCAATGTCTGAGATGGCTGGGAAACATGTGCTGCATGAACGATGGTAGATTCCCAAAGGATGTCATATATGGCCAACTAGCAAATTGTACTGGACAGCAGGAGCACTCATTACTACTTCCCTGACACCTGCAAGTGGGATCTAACATTATGAAGCATAAATAAAATAATTGTGAGTCATTGGTCAGTAACAGGCAAGCATTGGAGTGGCAGTGTGGACGACTCAAACGAGAAGAGAAATGCTATAACATATCAGACAAAACGAGAAGAGAAATGCTATAACATATCAGACAAAACGAGAAGAGAAATGCTATAACATATCAGACAAAACGAGAAGAGAAATGACATAACATATCAAGACAAAACGAGAAGAGAAATGACATACCATATCAAGACAAAACGAGAAGAGAAATGCCATAACATATCAGACAAAACGAGAAGAGAAATGACATAACATATCAAGACAAACGAAG
Source organism: Arion vulgaris (assembly GCA_020796225.1). Lineage (NCBI taxonomy): Eukaryota > Metazoa > Mollusca > Gastropoda > Stylommatophora > Arionidae > Arion > Arion vulgaris. The sequence continues at coordinate 90,043,545 of CM036756.1, forward strand.
AGAAATGACATAACATATCAAGACAAAACGAGAAGAGAAATGACATACCATATCAAGACAAAACGAGAAGAGAAATGCCATAACATATCAGACAAAACGAGAAGAGAAATGACATACCGTATCAGACAAAACGAGAAGAGAAATGACATACCATATCAAGACAAAACGAGAAGAGAAATGCCATAACATATCAAGACAAACGAGAGAAATGACATACCATATCAAGACAAAACGAGAAGAGAAATGACATAACATATCAAGACAAAACGAGAAGAGAAATGACATACCATATCAAGACAAAACGAGAAGAGAAATGACATAACATATCAAGACAAAACGAGAAGAGAAATGACATACCATATCAAGACAAAACGAGAAGAGAAATGCCATAACATATCAGACAAAACGAGAAGAGAAATGCCATAACATATCAGACAAAACGAGAAGAGAAATGCCATAACATATCAGACAAAACGAGAAGAGAAATGCCATAACATATCAGACAAAACGAGAAGAGAAATGACATACCGTATCAGACAAAACGAGAAGAGAAATGACATACCATATCAAGACAAAACGAGAAGAGAAATGCCATAACATATCAAGACAAAACGAGAAGAGAAATGACATAACATATCAGACAAAACGAGAAGAGAAATGACATAACATATCAGACAAAACGAGAAGAGAAATGACATAACATATCAAGACAAAACGAGAAGAGAAATGCCATAACATATCAAGACAAAACGAGAAGAGAAATGACATAACATATCAAGACAAAACGAGAAGAGAAATGACATACCATATCAGACAAAACGAGAAGAGAAATGACATAACATATCAAGACAAAACGAGAAGAGAAATGCCATAACATATCAAGACAAAACGAGAAGAGAAATGACATACCATATCAGACAAAACGAGAAGAGAAATGACATAACATATCAAGACAAAACGAGAAGAGAAATGACATACCATATCAAGACAAAACGAGAAGAGAAATGACATACCGTATCAAGACAAAACGAGAAGAGAAATGACATACCATATCAGACAAAACGAGAAGAGAAATGACATACCATATCAGACAAAACGAGAAGAGAAATGACATAACATATCAGACAAAACTAGAAGAGAAATGACATAACATATCAAGACAAAACGAGAAGAGAAATGACATACCATATCAAGACAAAACGAGAAGAGAAATGACATACCATATCAGACAAAACGAGAAGAGAAATGACATAACATATCAAGACAAAACGAGAAGAGAAATGACATACCATATCAAGACAAAACGAGAAGAGAAATGACATACCGTATCAAGACAAAACGAGAAGAGAAATGACATACCATATCAGACAAAACGAGAAGAGAAATGACATACCATATCAGACAAAACGAGAAGAGAAATGACATAACATATCAGACAAAACGAGAAGAGAAATGACATAACATATCAAGACAAAACGAGAAGAGAAATGACATACCATATCAAGACAAAACGAGAAGAGAAATGACATAACATATCAAGACAAAAAAAGAGGGCAGAGAGATTATCCTCTACATCAGCTCCAGTCACTTGCCCATGTGTCTCCAGTCACTTGCCCATGTGTCTCCAGTCACTTGCCCATGTGTCTCCAGTCACTTGCCTATGTGTCTCCAGTCATTTGCCCATGTGTTGCTGAGGTCTGCAATGGGAGCAAAGAATAGTAACAATGCGACCTACATGGCATGTCATAAGAGGCAACTGAGGTAGGGGCCTATGGAAGCTACCCTAGTAAATAAATAGCATTTTCAGAAATTGGATGTGTTGACCTCTTTATAGTCGCATAACTGGAACAACAAGCTCTTAGGCTCAGATCACATACAAATCACACAGAGTGGATAACAAGTGATTGCTATGAAGAAGAGTGAGAGCAAAGACAAGGTTTTAAATTCTAAAACTCTTCACATGTCTACCTCATATTTCATTATCAACCATCTACAAATATGCATTTTTTCCATTCAAGAAATCTTTACTGCAGGTTATTGCATGTCTGAAACAATGGTGTCTATAAGATGGGGACAGATTTGTTCTGCATGTCTGAAACAATGGTGTCTATAAGATGGGGGCAGATTTGTTCTGCATGTCTGAAACAATGGTGTCTATAAGATGGGGACAGATTTGTTCTGCATGTCTGAAACAATGGTGTCTATAAGATGGGGACAGATTTGTTCTGCATGTCTGAAACAATGGTGTCTATAAGATGGGGGCAGATTTGTTCTGCATGTCTGAAACAATGGTGTCTACAAGATGGGGACAGATTTGTTCTGCATGTCTGAAACAATGGTGTCTATAAGATGGGGGCAGATTTGTTCTGCATGTCTGAAACAATGGTGTCTACAAGATGGGGACAGATTTGTTCTGCATGTCTGAAACAATGGTGTCTATAAGATGGGGGCAGATTTGTTCTGTATGTCTGAAACAATGGTATCTATAAGATGGGGACAGATTTGTTCTGCATGTCTGAAACAATGGTGTCTATAAGATGGGGGCAGATTTGTTCTGCATGTCTGAAACAATGGTGTCTATAAGATGGGGACAGATTTGTTCTGCATGTCTGAAACAATGGTGTCTATAAGATGGGGACAGATTTGTTCTGCATGTCTGAAACAATGGTGTCTATAAGATGGGGACAGATTTGTTCTGCATGTCTGAAACAATGGTGTCTACAAGATGGGGGCAGATTTGTTCTGCATGTCTGAAACAATGGTGTCTATAAGATGGGGACAGATTTGTTCTGCATGTCTGAAACAATGGTGTCTATAAGATGGGGGCAGATTTGTTCTGCATGTCTGAAACAATGGTGTCTATAAGATGGGGGCAGATTTGTTCTGCATGTCTGAAACAATGGTGTCTATAAGATGGGGACAGATTTGTTCTGCATGTCTGAAACAATGGTGTCTATAAGATGGGGGCAGATTTGTTCTGCATGTCTGAAACAATGGTGTCTATAAGATGAGGACAGATTTGTTCTGCATGTCTGAAACAATGGTGTCTATAAGATGGGGACAGATTTGTTCTGCATGTCTGAAACAATGGTGTCTACAAGATGGGGGCAGATTTGTTTTGCATGTCTGAAACAATGGTGTCTACAAGATGGGGACATATTTGTTCTGTATGTCTGAAACAATGGTGTCTACAAGATGGGGACAGATTTGTTCTGTATGTCTGAAACAATGGTGTCTACAAGATGGGGACAGATTTGTTCTGTATGTCTGAAACAATGGTGTCTACAAGATGGGGACAGATTTGTTCTGCATGTCTGAAACAATGGTGTCTATAAGATGGGGGCAGATTTGTTCTGCATGTCTGAAACAATGGTGTCTATAAGATGGGGGCAGATTTGTTCTGCATGTCTGAAACAATGGTGTCTATAAGATGGGGGCAGATTTGTTCTGCATGTCTGAAACAATGGTGTCTATAAGATGGGGGCAGATTTGTTCTGCATGTCTGAAACAATGGTATCTATAAGATGGGGACAGATTTGTTCTGCATGTCTGAAACAATGGTATCTATAAGATGGGGACAGATTTGTTCTGCATGTCTGAAACAATGGTGTCTATAAGATGGGGGCAGATTTGTTCTGCATGTCTGAAACAATGGTATCTATAAGATGGGGGCAGATTTGTTCTGCATGTCTGAAACAATGGTGTCTATAAGATGGGGACATATTTGTTCTGCATGTCTGAAACAATGGTGTCTATAAGATGGGGGCAGATTTGTTCTGCATGTCTGAAACAATGGTGTCTATAAGATGGGGACAGATTTGTTCTGCATGTCTGAAACAATGGTATCTATAAGATGGGGACAGATTTGTTCTGCATGTCTGAAACAATGGTGTCTATAAGATGGGGACAGATTTGTTCTGCATGTCTGAAACAATGGTGTCTATAAGATGGGGACAGATTTGTTCTGCATGTCTGAAACAATGGTGTCTACAAGATGGGGACAGATTTGTTCTGCATGTCTGAAACAATGGTGTCTATAAGATGGGGACAGATTTGTTCTGCATGTCTGAAACAATGGTGTCTACAAGATGGGGACAGATTTGTTCTGCATGTCTGAAACAATGGTGTCTATAAGATGGGGACAGATTTGTTCTGCATGTCTGAAACAATGGTGTCTATAAGATGGGGGCAGATTTGTTCTGCATGTCTGAAACAATGGTGTCTACAAGATGGGGGCAGATTTGTTCTGCATGTCTGAAACAATGGTGTCTATAAGATGGGGGCAGATTTGTTCTGTATGTCTGAAACAATGATGTCTATAAGATGGGGACAGATTTGTTCTGTATGTCTGAAACAATGGTGTCTATAAGATGGGGGCAGATTTGTTCTGCATGTCTGAAACAATGGTGTCTATAAGATGGGGACAGATTTGTTCTGTATGTCTGAAACAATGGTGTCTATAAGATGGGGACAGATTTGTTCTGCATGTCTGAAACAATGGTGTCTATAAGATGGGGACAGATTTGTTCTGCATGTCTGAAACAATGGTGTCTATAAGATGGGGACAGATTTGTTCTGCATGTCTGAAACAATGGTGTCTATAAGATGGGGACAGATTTGTTCTGCATGTCTGAAACAATGGTGTCTATAAGATGGGGGCAGATTTGTTCTGCATGTCTGAAACAATGGTGTCTACAAGATGGGGGCAGATTTGTTCTGCATGTCTGAAACAATGGTGTCTATAAGATGGGGACAGATTTGTTCTGCATGTCTGAAACAATGGTGTCTATAAGATGGGGACAGATTTGTTCTGCATGTCTGAAACAATGGTGTCTACAAGATGGGGGCAGATTTGTTCTGCATGTCTGAAACAATGGTGTCTATAAGATGGGGACAGATTTGTTCTGCATGTCTGAAACAATGGTGTCTATAAGATGGGGGCAGATTTGTTCTGCATGTCTGAAACAATGGTGTCTATAAGATGGGGGCAGATTTGTTCTGCATGTCTGAAACAATGGTATCTATAAGATGGGGACAGATTTGTTCTGCATGTCTGAAACAATGGTATCTATAAGATGGGGACAGATTTGTTCTGCATGTCTGAAACAATGGTGTCTATAAGATGGGGACAGATTTGTTCTGCATGTCTGAAACAATGGTATCTATAAGATGGGGGCAGATTTGTTCTGCATGTCTGAAACAATGGTGTCTATAAGATGGGGACATATTTGTTCTGCATGTCTGAAACAATGGTGTCTATAAGATGGGGGCAGATTTGTTCTGCATGTCTGAAACAATGGTGTCTATAAGATGGGGACAGATTTGTTCTGCATGTCTGAAACAATGGTATCTATAAGATGGGGACAGATTTGTTCTGCATGTCTGAAACAATGGTGTCTATAAGATGGGGACAGATTTGTTCTGCATGTCTGAAACAATGGTATCTATAAGATGGGGACAGATTTGTTCTGCATGTCTGAAACAATGGTGTCTATAAGATGGGGACAGATTTGTTCTGCATGTCTGAAACAATGGTGTCTACAAGATGGGGACAGATTTGTTCTGCATGTCTGAAACAATGGTGTCTATAAGATGGGGACAGATTTGTTCTGCATGTCTGAAACAATGGTGTCTACAAGATGGGGACAGATTTGTTCTGCATGTCTGAAACAATGGTGTCTATAAGATGGGGACAGATTTGTTCTGCATGTCTGAAACAATGGTGTCTATAAGATGGGGGCAGATTTGTTCTGCATGTCTGAAACAATGGTGTCTACAAGATGGGGGCAGATTTGTTCTGCATGTCTGAAACAATGGTGTCTATAAGATGGGGGCAGATTTGTTCTGTATGTCTGAAACAATGATGTCTATAAGATGGGGACAGATTTGTTCTGTATGTCTGAAACAATGGTGTCTATAAGATGGGGGCAGATTTGTTCTGCATGTCTGAAACAATGGTGTCTATAAGATGGGGACAGATTTGTTCTGTATGTCTGAAACAATGGTGTCTATAAGATGGGGACAGATTTGTTCTGTATGTCTGAAACAATGGTGTCTATAAGATGGGGACAGATTTGTTCTGCATGTCTGAAACAATGGTGTCTATAAGATGGGGGCAGATTTGTTCTGCATGTCTGAAACAACGGTGTCTACAAGATGGGGGCAGATTTGTTCTGCATGTCTGAAACAATGGTGTCTATAAGATGGGGGCAGATTTGTTCTGCATGTCTGAAACAATGGTGTCTATAAGATGGGGACAGATTTGTTCTGCATGTCTGAAACAATGGTGTCTATAAGATGGGGGCAGATTTGTTCTGCATGTCTGAAACAATGGTGTCTATAAGATGGGGGCAGATTTGTTCTGCATGTCTGAAACAATGGTGTCTATAAGATGGGGGCAGATTTGTTCTGCATGTCTGAAACAATGGTGTCTATAAGATGGGGGCAGATTTGTTCTGCATGTCTGAAACAATGGTGTCTATAAGATGGGGACAGATTTGTTCTGCATGTCTGAAACAATGGTGTCTATAAGATGGGGACAGATTTGTTCTGCATGTCTGAAACAATGGTGTCTATAAGATGGGGACAGATTTGTTCTGTATGTCTGAAACAATGATGTCTATAAGATGGGGACAGATTTGTTCTGCATGTCTGAAACAATGGTGTCTATAAGATGGGGACAGATTTGTTCTGCATGTCTGAAACAATGGTGTCTATAAGATGGGGACATATTTGTTCATATCAACATAATTATTTTTCTCAGTGGTTTGAAGAGAAACAACAGCAAGTCGAGGCATTGGATCAACAGTTGAAGAAATTACAATTGAGTATTGAGATACTTTCACTTCATCGCAGAGGTGAGCCTAGTACATGTCTAAGATAAGCCTAGTACATGTCTAAGATAAGCCTAGTACATGTCTAAGATAAGCCTAGTACATGTCTAAGATAAGCCTAGTACATGTCTAAAATAAGCCTAGTACATGTCTAAGGTTAGCCTAGTATATGTCTAAGGTTAGCCTAGTACATGTCTAAGGTTAGCCTAGTACATGTCTGAGATAAGCCTAGTACATGTCTAAGATAAGCCTAATACATGTCTAAGATAAGCCTAGTACATGTCTAAGATAAGCCTAGTACATGTCTAAGATAAGCCTAGTACATGTCTAAGATAAGCCTAGTACATGTCTAAGATAAGCCTAATACATGTTTAAGATAAGCCTAGTACATGTCTAAAATAAGCCTAGTACATGTCTAGGATAAGCCTAGTACATGTTTAAGGTTAGCCTAGTACATGTCTAGGATAAGCCTAGTACATGTCTAAGGTTAGCCTACTATATGTATATGGTTAGGTTTAGTTGCAGAAGAAAAAGAAAAGAACAAATCTACAAAAATGGTGTCAGTCCAGAAGATCTAACTTCATTGAAGAAATTTGGTTTTTATTTGTGACTAATATTTTGTTGTGTGATCTTTATTATTTGTTGTTGCTATTCTCACCAACAGAAACAGAACTCAACCACACGGTTAGTTGCTTCTCTTTTGTCTAAACACATCTCAACCACACGGTTAGTTGCTTCTCATTTGTCATTTGTTTGTCAGGACTTTATCAATTGTCTAAACACATCTCAACCACACGGTTAGTTGCTTCTCATTTGTCATCTGTTTGTCACGACTTTATCAATTGTCTAAACACATCTCAACCACATGGTTAGTTGCTTCTCATTTGTCATCTGTTTGTCACGACTTTATCAATTGTCTAAACACATTTCTCTTTTAAATGATCTTCATCTAGATTTGATCCATTATTTATTATTTTTCGTTTGTTTTTGAGGATGATGTTTTATTTATTTTTTCCCAACATTTTGTTTTTAGAACTGAGTGTTAATGCAGCCTTGTTTGCCAAGAGTGCAGCCATGTTGGGAAATGTTGAAGAGCATACTGCCTTGTCCCGTGCTTTGTCCCAACTGGCAGAAACTGAGGAGAAAATGGAATTATTACATAAGGAACAATCTGAGGCAGATTATTTTATCATGTCGGTTCTGATGAAAGATTATGTTGGATTGATGGCAGCTGTTAAGGTTGGTGTTTTATTTAGTCTTGTCGGTTCTGATGGCAGCTGTTAAGGTTGGTGTCATATTTAGTCTTGTCGGTTCTGATGGGAGCTGTTAAGGTTGGTGTTTTATTTAGTCTTGTCGGTTCTGATGGGAGCTGTTAAGGTTGGTGTCTTATTTAGTCTTGTAGGTTCTGATGGGAGCTGTTAAGGTTGGTGTTTTATTTAGTCTTGTCGGTTCTGATGGCAGCTGTTAAGGTTGGTGTTTTATTTAGTCTTGTATTTGAAAAACTATGACTCATCAATCAGTCTTAATCACATTAACTATCGCTAGATAAATCTCGATTGTAAACATATTTACCTGTCGCTAGATAAATCTCGATTGTAAACATATTTACCTGTCGCTAGATAAATCTCGATTGTAAACATATTTACCTGTCGCTAGATAAATCTCGATTGTAAACATATTTACCTGTCGCTAGATAAATCTCGATTGTAAACATATTTACCTGTCGCTAGATAAATCTCGATTGTAAACATGTTTACCTGTCGCTAGATAAATCTCGATTGTAGATATTTGTACCTGTCGCTAGATAAATCTCGATTGTAAACATATTTACCTGTCGCTAGATAAATCCTATTAAAACTTTTGTTTATCTGCTCAGGATGTCTTTCATGAAAGAATCAAGACATACAAATTGTGGAAGGATGCGGAGGCAACCCTAGGCAAGAAACGAGAGATGAAAGCTAAGCTAGAAATGCAGAACAAAATGGACAAGATCTCACAAGCTCAAACAGAAGTAACTGAGGTACAGCATCTGATTTGATCTCATTTCTTTCAGTATTTATCAACAATCGAAATTAATTATCACTCAAACCACTTGAGCAGCGCTAGACAAAAAAACAGAAAACCATGACACTGTGTGCAACAACCCGGTAACATTGTGACAACAAAAGAAAGACAAAAATATCAGAAAATGAAAAGAATTTCTCTATAAATCTGTTTACCTTGACGTCTGGTGTAATTTTATGTGTATCTAACTTGGACCTCTCTAACTTGGACTTCTCTAGCTTGGACCTCTCAAACTTGGACCTCTCTAACTTGGACTTCTAACTTGGACCTCTCAACTTGGACTTCTAACCTGGACCTCTCTAACTTGGACCTCTCTAACTTGGACCTCTCTAACTTGGACCTCTCTAACCTGGACCTCTCTAACTTGGACCTCTCAAACTTTGACCTCTCAAACTTGGACCTCTTTAACTTGGACCTCTTTAACTTAATGTTCAGGATTAGACTAATATGTTTACCAAGTTGATTAATTTCTGTGTGAACAATATTTCAGTGGGAACGTAACGTGGAGAAAGGACAAGAAGAGTTTGAGACAATTTCTACAAATATCAAGAAAGAAATGCTTCGATTTGATAAACTTCGAATCAGTGATTTCAGAGACAGTATGATCAGGTACCTGGAAGTTCTCCATGATGACCAGGAAAAAGTAAGTCATTATCATCTTATGTTTATATTGAAATATCTTGTCAATATGGTATTGCATGCGAGAGAGAGAATCTTGTCAATATGGTATTGCATGCGAGAGAGAGAATCTTGTCAATATGGTATTGCACGCGAGAGAGAGAATCTTGTCAATATGGTATTGCATGCGAGAGAGAGAATCTTGTCAATATGGTATTGCATGCGAGAGAGAGAATCTTGTCAATACAGGATCAAATGCGCGAGAGAGAATCTTGTCAATACGGATCACGATGCGATATAGAGAGAGAATCTTGTCAATTTCTGCTCATTTTGTCAATATGAGAACATATTTTATAGTGGGATTCTTCTGACTGGTGACAGCAGCTCATGTCAACCCAGCTTTAGTTGAGTATCTAGAGAAGCTCATCTTTGTTATTTAGGCAAGCTGTGATACAAAGTAAATCATGATTTCAGAACTAATTTAGCTCCCCAAATAAAAGATCACCATCTCCTATAGTTCAATGCCTACTGTGTACACACTGATAACTTTTTGGCACAAGCTGGCCTCAATTCTTGGCCAAAGCTGATCTCAAATCCCAAGACTTTAATGGTTAGACTCTGTGTCTTGTAACTTTCATTGTGTCATCATTGTCTGCTTTTAATGTGTCTTGTAACTTTCATTGTGTCATCATTGTCTGCTTTCTTCTTCTTCTTTGCATTCGTTCTTACGACCAATTTTAATCACTCTTTGTGATATGTTTGATCTTTGCCAAGAACGTGTATACGTTGCACATTGGCTTGGTAGGCCCTAAACGCATAGACTTCTACACGCTTAGGACATGTGCATCCGATTTCATCCAAACCTCCTTAGTCGCCTCTTACGACATGCTTGGCAGGTAACAGTGGTTCTATTCTTTACACCCCAAATTTGGGCCCGGTAACCACTCGGGCGATTGTCTGCTTTTAATGTGTCTTGTAACTTTCATTGTGTCATCATTGTCTGCTTTTAATGTGTCTTGTAACTTTCATTGTGTCATCATTGTCTGCTTTTAATGTGTCTTGTAACTTTCATTGTGTCATCATTGTCTGCTTTTAATGTGTCTTGTAACTTTCATTGTGTCATCATTGTCTGCTTTCAATGTGTCTTGTAACTTTCATTGTGTCATCATTGTCTGCTTTTAATGTGTCTTGTAACTTTCATTGTGTCATCATTGTCTGCTTTTAATGTGTCTTGTATCTTTCATTGTCTGCTTTTAATGTGTCTTGTAACTTTCATTGTGTCATCATTGTCTGCTTTTAATGTGTCTTGTATCTTTCATTGTCTGCTTTTAATGTGTCTTGTAACTTTCATTGTGTCATCATTGTCTGCTTTTAATGTGTCTTGTAACTTTCATTGTGTCATCATTGTCTGCTTTCAATGTGTCTTGTAACTTTCATTGTGTCATCATTGTCTGCTTTTAATGTGTCTTGTAACTTTCATTGTGTCATCATTGTCTGCTTTTAATGTGTCTTGTATCTTTCATTGTCTGCTTTTAATGTGTATTGTAACTTTCATTGTGTCATCATTGTCTGCTTTCAATGTGTCTTGTAACTTTCATTGTGTCATCATTGTCTGCTTTTAATGTGTCTTGTAACTTTCATTGTGTCATCATTGTCTGCTTTTAATGTGTCTTGTATCTTTCATTGTCTGCTTTTAATGTGTCTTGTAACTTTCATTGTGTCATCATTGTCTGCTTTTAATGTGTCTTGTAACTTTCATTGTGTCATCATTGTCTGCTTTTAATGTGTCTTGTATCTTTCATTGTCTGCTTTTAATGTGTCTTGTATCTTTCATTGTCTGCTTTTAATGTGTCTTGTATCTTTCATTGTCTGCTTTTAATGTGTCTTGTATCTTTCATTGTCTGCTTTTAATGTGTCTTGTAACTTTCATTGTCTGCTTTTAATGTGTCTTGTAACTTTCATTGTGTCATCATTGTCTGCTTTTAATGTGTCTTGTATCTTTCATTGTCTGCTTTTAATGTGTCTTGTAACTTTCATTGTGCCATCATTGTCTGCTTTTAATGTGTCTTGTATCTTTCATTGTCTGCTTTTAATGTGTCTTGTATCTTTCATTGTGTCATCATTGTCTGCTTTTAATGTGTCTTGTATCTTTCATTGTCTGCTTTTAATGTGTCTTGTAACTTTCATTGTGTCATCATTGTCTGCTTTTAATGTGTCTTGTAACTTTCATTGTGTCATCATTGTCTGCTTTCAATGTGTCTTGTAACTTTCATTGTGTCATCATTGTCTGCTTTTAATGTGTCTTGTAACTTTCATTGTGTCATCATTGTCTGCTTTTAATGTGTCTTGTATCTTTCATTGTCTGCTTTTAATGTGTCTTGTAACTTTCATTGTGTCATCATTGTCTGCTTTTAATGTGTCTTGTATCTTTCATTGTCTGCTTTTAATGTGTCTTGTAACTTTCATTGTGTCATCATTGTCTGCTTTTAATGTGTATTGTAACTTTCATTGTGTCATCATTGTCTGCTTTCAATGTGTCTTGTAACTTTCATTGTGTCATCATTGTCTGCTTTTAATGTGTCTTGTAACTTTCATTGTCTGCTTTTAATGTGTCTTGTAACTTTATTGTGTCATCATTGTCTGCTTTTAATGTGTCTTGTATCTTTCATTGTCTGCTTTTAATGTGTCTTGTAACTTTCATTGTGTCATCATTGTCTGCTTTTAATGTGTCTTGTATCTTTCATTGTCTGCTTTTAATGTGTCTTGTAACTTCTATTGTGTCATCATTGTCTGCTTTTAATGTGTATTGTAACTTTCATTGTGTCATCATTGTCTGCTTTCAATGTGTCTTGTAACTTTCATTGTGTCATCATTGTCTGCTTTTAATGTGTCTTGTAACTTTCATTGTCTGCTTTTAATGTGTCTTGTAACTTTCATTGTGTCATCATTGTCTGCTTTTAATGTGTCTTGTATCTTTCATTGTCTGCTTTTAATGTGTCTTGTAACTTTCATTGTGTCATCATTGTCTGCTTTTAATGTGTCTTGTAACTTTCATTGTGTCATCATTGTCTGCTTTTAATGTGTCTTGTATCTTTCATTGTCTGCTTTTAATGTGTCTTGTATCTTTCATTGTCTGCTTTTAATGTGTCTTGTATCTTTCATTGTCTGCTTTTAATGTGTCTTGTAACTTTCATTGTCTGCTTTTAATGTGTCTTGTAACTTTCATTGTGTCATCATTGTCTGCTTTTAATGTGTCTTGTAACTTTCATTGTGTCATCATTGTCTGCTTTTAATGTGTCTTGTATCTTTCATTGTCTGCTTTTAATGTGTCTTGTATCTTTCATTGTCTGCTTTTAATGTGTCTTGTAACTTTCATTGTGCCATCATTGTCTGCTTTTAATGTGTCTTGTATCTTTCATTGTCTGCTTTTAATGTGTCTTGTAACTTTCATTGTGTCATCATTGTCTGCTTTTAATGTGTCTTGTATCTTTCATTGTCTGCTTTTAATGTGTCTTGTAACTTTCATTGTGCCATCATTGTCTGCTTTTAATGTGTCTTGTAACTTTCATTGTCTGCTTTTAATGTGTCTTGTATCGTGTACTTTATAAAGACGTTTTGGTTGAAGTGCTGATTTAGTCTGTTTTTTATTTGGTAAAACTTTTTTATTTTGTCTGTATTGAAATGAAACATTTGTTGTCTCTTCAATCCAAACTTTTGTAATCTAGCTGTTGACATGGATTGGTTTCAATGAAAATCCTCTTTGGGGCCACACTCTATGAGGTCATTCAGAATGTCAGCTCTATCCATTGGCTGACCTTCTGCGTTCGTCTGCTGTGAATTCGACAGTAGCCATGGTACTTCTGGCTTATTTTACGTAAAACTTACTTATCGCTTGATTGATGTCCTCGCCATGCTGGCTGGCCTTCTTCAACTTCAGAGGTACTTGAAGTTTAGATTCTCAAGTGTGATCTGTCGTCAGGAAACCTGTAGTCCCAACCACTTGCCATGAGTGTACCTAAAATTCATGGTCCTCGTGCCCTTGGAACTTTTATAACAGGTGGCAATTAGTGAAATGTGACTTCTCTATCTGATTTCCCGCCACTTTCTGCCTGTGGTGAGGTCGTTCCAGATAAGGAACATTCTAGGACATCATCCTTCTCGTGAAGGATAATCACGTTAAAAAAGTGTCTGCCTTCTCCAATGTTTGGAGCCGCTCGAGTGCATTTGTTAAAACTGTCCATGCTCTAGTGCATTTGTTAAAACTGTCCATGCTCGAGTGCATTTGTTAAAACTGTCCATGCCCTATAATTATTTTCCTATATCAACATAACTCAAACTTTGTGAAAAAACCAGTAAATGGGCGAGACTCAGAAATATCTTCACAAACTGAGTGGTCAGTTGTGGTAATATTCCACGGGGTTCTAAAACTCTTACCGTGATTGACCCCCAGTGATAGACATTACTGAAGTACAAGTGTACTCCAATCTTGCACATTTTGTTAATGACATCACAACTGTTTCGAGTGTTCTTCTCCTGACAATGTACTTTTTAATTTGTGTGTGAGTTACTCACTTTATTGTTCCAGTTGATTCTAGTTTGTTAATCTGTTTGAAAACATAATCCATCTACAAGTCAAGACTTGTTTGTTGAACAATGACCTTGACCTGTTCATGCACTTGTTTATAGAATCATCTCATTTATTTTGTCTTGAATATTCTCAATAAACAGAAAGATGAGATGACTGTTTGATGTCATCATCTGTATTGACTGTCTGATGTCATCTTCTGTATTGACTGTCTGTCTGATGTCATCATCTGTATTGACTGTCTGTCTGATGTCATCATCTGTATTGACTGTCTGTTTGATATCATCATCTGTATTCATCCCCAGGTTATCAAGTATTGGGAAGCTTTTTTACCAGAGGCGAAAGCAATCATTTAATTGTCAATGTAGAGCTGCTGAGCATGACCATGATTCACTGATGTAGTGACATCAAGATAGCTACATCAACTAATGACATCAAGATTGCTACATCAACTAATGACATCAAGATTGCTACATCAACTAATGACATCAAGATAGCTACATCAACTAATAACATCAAGATAGCTACATCTGCTAATGACATCAAAATATCTCGAGCATCAAGTAACTTATCCTATAATTTTCATCTTTGACCTTCCAATTGTATTTTCTATTGACATATATTTATATTAGCAACTTTCCATCCCATGGCATGTGATTGTATATTTATTTGAACTCAGACATTTGAACTCAGACATTTGAACTCAGACATTTGAACTCAGACATTTGAACTCAGACATTTGAACTCAGACATTTGAACTCAGACATTTGAACTCAGACATTTGGACTAGAAACATGTTTGGTTTGTTTCATGAATTAAGCTCAGGTTTAGATAGTAGATAGGATACAGAATGTTTACATTGACAACAATTTTGAAATACATGTGTCCTCTCATTGTCTATAACTGACAATGCTCGCATTACATGACCAACAACTGACAGATGAAGCTTGCATTACATGACCAACAACTGACAGATGAAGCTTGCATTACATGACCAATAACTGACAGATGAAGCTTGCATTACATGACCAATAACTGACAGATGAAGCTTGCATTACATGACCAACAACTGACAGATGAAGCTTGCATTACATGACCAATAACTGACAGATGAAGCTTGCATTACATGACCAATAACTGACAGATGAAGCTTGCATTACATGACCAACAACTGACAGATGAAGCTTGCATTACATGACCAATAACTGACAGATGAAGCTTGCATTACATGACCAACAACTGACAGATGAAGCTTGCATTACATGACCAACAACTGACAGATGAAGCTTGCATTACATGACCAATAACTGACAGATGAAGCTTGCATTACATGACCAACAACTGACAGATGAAGCTTGCATTACATGACCAATAACTGACAGATGAAGCTTGCATTACATGACCAACAACTGACAGATGAAGCTTGCATTACATTACCAATAACTGACAGATGAAGCTTGCATTACATGACCAACAACTGACAGATGAAGCTTGCATTACATGACCAATAACAGACAGATGAACAGTTAACTTCTCTGATGACAGTCTAGCTCACCATCAATATCTTCATCATCATCATTACCACTAGTTCTCATCCCTCATGTGTGCTTGTCATTTTTCAAATTCTGCTAAAGTGAAACTACATTGTACATATAGTATTTCTACATTTGATATACACAGTATATTTATTTGTTTATTGTTCATTTTAGGATCATCTTCATTGTTCATTGAACATGTCCATAATTGCTCCGATCTCCTCCCAAGCACGTATCTCAGTATGTTTAGGCTAACAACTCCCGTTCTGTGTTGATTGATGTATCTACTGGGTTTTCACCTGGTTTTCCCTGCTTGCCGCAACTATCGGTATGCATAACTTATGCAACTGAGATAGAAAATACCCCTTATCTTCGCCGTTGAAATCTTCAGAGCGTATGTTTTCTCTGAGAGCGCTGATGATGTCGCTTTTGTTGTCCATAGACGACCCATTCTCAATCGTAGCATTGTCCGCCAGTGTGTCTGCTCTCTCATTGCCCTTCACTCCAGCGTGACCCGGGACAAAGATGAAGGTAAAGTATCTGGATTGACGAGTTTTGTATTAATTGCATCCACTGCCTTCGTACATAACTGGCCTTGATCTTCTGTATCATGTTCATAGAGTCGCTGAGCATGCATGCATGACCAGTCTTGATCTTCTGTATCATGCTCATAGAGTCGCTGAGAATACATGCACGAGTGAATGTTTGAGTCTGTAGCCACTCCAGGGATTTTGTCACTGCTATAACCTCCATAGTCATGCTGCTGGTAGTTGTTGCATATGTGCCACTCTTTGATGACATTTCCTTTTGTTCTAGCCGCTGTATAAGCCCATGCACATTTTATGTTAAAATTATCTTAGGATTTTTGATGTTTTATTTGTTAGGTTATGTTTTATTTGTTAGGTTATGTTTTATTTGTTAGGTTATGTTTTATTTGTTAGGTTATGTTTTATTTGTTAGGTTATGTTTTATTTGTTAGGTTATGTTTTATTTGCTAGGTTATGTTTTATTTGTTAGGTTATGTTTTATTTGCTAGGTTATGTTTTATTTGTTAGGTTATGTTTTATTTGTTAGGTTATGTTTTATTTGTTAGGTTATGTTTTATTTGTTAGGTTATGTTTTATTTGTTAGGTTATGTTTTATTTGCTAGGTTATGTTTTATTTGTTAGGTTATGTTTTATTTGTTAGGTTATGTTTTATTTGCTAGGTTATGTTTTATTTGCTAGGTTATGTTTTATTTGCTAGGTTATGTTTTATTTGTTAGGTTATGTTTTATTTGTTAGGTTATGTTTTATTTGTTAGGTTATGTTTTATTTGTTAGGTTGTTTTTGTCAATCTGGAAACTGCTCAAATAATTGTCCGATTTAATGTCATGAATTCATTATAATAATTCTTTGCTTTATGTTATTATTAATTTTGTTCATGTTTCCAATGAAAACTGTACTTTTCTATTTGACAAATTGTGCCAAAATAATGTCCATTCAGAATGTATGTCATTTCATGTAGAATATTTGACATGTCAGTGTCAGTTGATTTATTATTGTGAATATTTGACATGTCAGTGTCAGTTGATTTATTATTGTGAATATTTGACATGTCAGTGTCAGTTGATTTATTATTGTGAATATTTGACATGTCAGTGTCAGTTGATTTATTATTGAAAATATTTGACATGTCGGTGTCAGTTGATTGATTATTGAGAATATTTCTTCTTCTTCTTCTTGCGATCGTTCTTAAGCGATTTTTATAATTCTATTGTGATGTATAAGCAGCCAAACATCAGAACGTAATGTACGTGCACTAGCCTTCAGCACCTATTGGAGCACAGTTGCTTATCCTTGGGTGGAGTGTTCTATTTCAGTCAGCGTTTGTGTGCGATCGCTTTCCGCTAGCCTTTGGCTGTCCTCAGCCGAAACCCACAAGGCAGCGAGTTGTCATTTTCTTTTAGGGCAGCGACCCTTAGACGGCCTGCCCTCCCGGCTTATGACGCATCTTCCCAGCAAAACCGGTCGCTTTAATGAACACCTTGGTTTGCCGCCCGTTCAGGTTTATGTACGGTTTGTTCCGCTAGCCTTTGATTGTCCCCAACCAATCTACAAGGCAGCAGTAGTTCCATGCGAGCGGAAACGCGCACTGGCTTTACCTCTGCTGGGCTTTCCAGTTGTTCTGCACATTTGGGTGGGACGCACACCCTCTTGCCTGCCATGCTTGCCGCGCTTGCCATGCTTGCACTGGTTTTGCCTCTGCTGGGCTTTCCAGTTGTTCTGCTCATTTGGTTGGGACACACACCCTCTTGCCTGCCATGCTCGCCGCTGCAGTGCCTGCCTCGCTTTCCACGCTTGCTGTGCCGGCCTGCCCCTCGGTGTGACCACTATGGCTTTGCCAGCGTCCGTGCTAGCTCTGCCCTGGTGCCTGGTCACCATCGGCTTTTTCTGTGCTCACACTTTTCGTGCCTTCGATGTTGTGATCACATTTGCCTGGGCTGTCACCGTCTGTGACTCAACTCGGTCCCCCACCCATGAGATGGGGTCACGGGTTTCACCCTTGCAACGTCCGTATGCGTGCTCGCTCTGCCCTGGTGCCTACCTCACCATTTCCATCAATTCCCACTGGGCTGTCCAACTCGAGGGGCAGAATCCGAATTTCGCCACATGATGGCCCACGTGCATCTCAACTAGACTAAAAGAAAGAGAAGATGGAGATATGTTGGGCATACTCTGACAGGAAATGATCAAAGAATCACAAAGCAGGCACTGAAGTTGTAGACAAATGGTTCAAAAAAGAAAGGGTGCCCTAGAGATTTAAAGAGCACCCTAGAGAAAGGGTGCCCTGAAACAAATGATACTGAGAAAGGTGATAAATATCTGGTACAATTCCGTAAAAGAGATTGAATGAGTTGCTGTGGATAGAGCGGTATGGAGAAATTGTTTACAGGCCCTATGTAACATATACTGTTACAAGAGGAATACAATAACACACAATAGACTATACTGTTGAGTTTCTTGTGTGTGTGCCAAGCTTATTCATTACCCTACCTGATCACGTTCTCATTCAATTATTAGAATGAGATGTGTACACAGTTGTCAAATATTTCATTATCTTGTTTGATAGCAACAACAAAGACAAACTTAGTCATTATAATTGACATTTGTAACATCATCAGTAATGATAAGTGGATTTACTTTTATATTTTTTATATTTATAGTTGCTGAGTTAAGTGCTTGGAGTGACACAGTGAGCTGTGAATTGTATTTGAAATGCTTTTTATTTCGGTCCACATTTGTTGTATTGGGAAATGCATATTCAGAAAATGATGGAAAGCTAGTCGCAGACAATCTAGCTGTTCTCTTATGCAGTTATGTCTGTGCAGACTGCTGTGTTGTTGTGATGGCTAGTTCCTTCAGCAGGAATTGCAAATTCAAGTGTTGGACGGTTGGTGTTGGTGGCGCTCTAGTGATTGCCTTATGCATTTAATCCATGTGCTAGCTTCTGGTTTGTGTCGGTACTTCTGTTTACTTCACAGGTTTCAAATGAGACAGTGATGTGCATTCTTAGCAGTGCTCGCCAACACAGGAACGGTACAGTTATAGGTCAACCGGTTTCCACGTAGTTTTAAACTATGACAACAACAACTGATATATTTGTGAAGATATTCATTCACATGTGACAGTTGTTTTATTTTGGTAATATTTGAAGTGTGAGTGTTGACTTGAAATGAATATTGATGATTTGATGAGAGATGATTGATGATTTGATGGGATATATTTGATGGGAGATAATTGATGATTTGATGGGAGATAATTGATGATTTGATGGGAGATAATTGATGATTTGATGGGAGATAATTGATGATTTGATGGGAGATAATTGATGATTTTATGGGAGATAATTGATTTGATGGGAGACAATTTAATGACTGTGAAATGTGATTTGGTGACTTCAATGCATTGGTTAGTGAAAACAAAACAGTTAATATATTAAATCACCCTCCTCCCCCAATCCCATTATTCTGATCTCTGTGTTATAAAACTTGTAAACTTGTACTCCCAGTATGATGTACTGTCACACCTGTCTATGATGGTCTCACCTGTTTATCTCACCTGTTTGTAGTCTCTGCTGTTAATTTTACCTGTTGATGGATCCACCTGTTTGTGGTCTCACCTGTTGGTGATTTCTCTTGTTGGATATCTCTTCTGTTAACGATTTCTCTTGTTGATGGTTTTCACCTGTTGGTGGTCTTATCTGTTGGTCTCACCTGTTGCTGGTCTTACCTGTTGGTCTTACCTGTTGCTGGTATTACCTGTTGGTCTCACCTGTTGGTTTTCTTATCTGTTGGTCTCACCTGTTGGTGGTCTTACCTGTTGGTCTTACCTGTTGGTCTCACCTGTTGGTCTCACCTGTTGATGGTCTTACCTGTTGGTCTCACCTGTTGGTGGTCTTATCTGTTGGTCTCACCTGTTGGTGGTCTTATCTGTAGGTGATCTTATCTGTTGGTCTTACCTGTTGGTCTCACCTGTTGGTGGTCTCACCTGTTGATGGTCTCACCTGTTGGTGGTCTTACCTGTTGGTCTCACCTGTTGATGGTCTGATGCGTCTACACAAATGTATCACAGTTTGTGATGTATGATATGTATCACAGTTTGTGATGTATGACATGTGACACAGTTTGTGATGTATGATATGTGACACAGTTTGTGATGTATGATATTTGACACAGTTTGTGATAGTCAGACAATCTGGTGATCTTGTTCATCAACTTTATATCTGATATATCATCATTCTCTGTTTATGTATGACATGTTGATATTGTATGCTTATAGTACTTGTATCAACCATTTTCATCTCATTTTGTCTGTCATTACCTGTCACATCTAATGTGATTTACCTGTCTGTCTCATCTAATGTGAATTACCTGTCACATCTAATGTGATTTACCTGTCTCATCTAATGTAATTTACCTATCTGTCTCATCTAATGTGATTTACATGTCTCATCTAATATGATTTACCTGTCTCATCTAATATGATTTACCTGTCTCATCTAATGTGATTTACCTGTCTCATCTAATATGATTTACCTGTCTGTCTCATCTAATGTGCTTTACATGTCTCATCTAATGTGATTTACCTGTCTGTCTTATCTAATGTGATTTATCTGTCTGTCTCATCTAATGTGATTTACCTGTCTTACCTATGTGATTTACCTGTCTCATCTAATGTGATTTACCTGTCTGTCTCATCTAATGTGATTTACCTGTCTCATCTAATGTGATTTACCTGTCTGTCTCATCTAATATGATCTACCTGTCTGTCTCATCTAAAATGATTACCTGCCCGCCCTTATCAAAATGATTTACCTGTCTCATCTCAAATGATTTACCTGTCTTATCTAATGTGATTTACTTGTCTCATCTAATATGATTTACCTGTCTGTCTCATCTAATATGATTTACCTGTTAAATTGTTATTAAGTAACCCCATGTGTGATATATATTTTCAACTGATTTCCCATTTTCTGAAAATACAAAAATCAATAAATTGATAACAGATATGCTTTCTAGATATTTTCGGGATTCGGGATTGTAAATGTGATCAATGATTGTAAATGTGATCAATGATTGTAAATGTGATCAATGATTGTAAATGTGATAAAGGGTTTGTAAATGTGATCAAATGTTGTAAATGTGATCAATGGTTGTAAATGTGATCAATGGTTGTAAATGTGATCAATGATTGTGTTGATTTGGAAGTCTCTGTGACGGGGGAGGTATCACCACCCCCCCACTCCTCTTTCTTCACCTTTTTCCCCTTTTCGTTACTCTTGAAATTACATTTGTCATCTATTTTAGAATTCAATGTACTGGATTACTTAGTACCATGCCAGTGTGGTACCGACATCGCAGTACCGTGTAGTGCAATTCGTGACATTGTTGTACCGTGACTTTGCAGTATCGAGACATCGTAACAACTTGTTCTGTGGCAATATGATACCATTATATCATTGAAAAATGCTGACATCGTAGTTTGTGAAAATCAGATGCAATGAGTTTTACAATTATTAACAAATATTTTAAGGTGGGGAGTGGAGGAGCATCCGAATGTAAGGACACTACAAAATTAATAGTCTTATTACAAACATTCTGCCCGAATCTTGGACTAAACCACAGACATTCTATCTGAATCTTAGACTAAACCTCAGACATTCTGTACGAATCTTGGATAAACCACAGACATTCTGTCAGTCTTAGACTAAACCACAAACATTCTGTCCAATCTTAGACTAAACCACATTGACATTCTATCTGAATCTTCAGACTAAACCTCAGAATTCTGTCCAAATCTTGACTAAACCACAGACATTCTGTCAGAATCTTAAACTAAACCACAGACATTCTGTAGATCTTAGACTAAACCAGACATTCTGTATGAATCTTAGACTAAAAAGATTAGTAATTATAAGAAGCAAAAATTAAGGTATCAAATAGTAATGTGATTCCTTCTCATGTATGTCTCCAGACAAAGTAATGTATTCACTTCACATGTATGTCCCAGACACACAGTAATGTATTCACTTCACATGTATGTCCCAGACACCACAGTCAATGATTCACTCTCACATGTATGTCCCAGACACAATAATGTATTCCCTCTTCCATGTTTGTCCCACACACACACAGTAATGTTTCACTCTCACATGTATGTCCCACACACATAGTAATGTATTACTCTACAAGTATGTCCCCACACAACAGTAATGTATTCACTCTCCATGTATTCCCCACACACACAGTAATGTGATCACTGTCATGATGTCCCACACACAAGTAATGTTTCACTCTCACATGTATGTCCCCACACACAGTAATGTATTCCTCTCAATGTTGTCTCCACACAGTAATGTATTCTCTCATATGTTTGTCCCACACACACAGTAATGTATTCCCTCTCCATGTTTGTCCACACACACAAAGTAATATATTACATTCTCCAAGTATTTCCCCAAAAGAATGTATTCACTCTCACATGTTTGTCTCTACAACAAAGTAATGTATTCACTCTCACATGTTTGTACCACACACAAAGTAATGTATTCATTCTCACATGTTTGTCCCCACACAAAGTAATGTATTCACTCACATGTTTGTCCTCTACACACAAAGTAATGTATTCACTCTCACATGTTTGTCCCCCACACACAAAGTAATGTATTCACTATCACATGTTTGTCCCCCACACACAAGTAATGTATTCACTCTCACATGTTTGTACCACACACAAAGTAATGTATTCACTCTCACATGTTTGTACTACACACACAGTAATGTATTCACTCTCACATGTTTGTCCCCACACACAAAGTAATGTATTCACTCTCACATGTTTGTCCCTCACACACAAGTAATGTATTCACTCTCACATGTTTGTACCACACACAAAGTAATGTATTCACTCTCACATGTTTGTCCCCACACACAAGTAATGTATTCACTCTCATGTTTGCCCCCCACATACAAAGTAATGTATTCACTCTACATGTTGTCCCCACACACACAAAGTAATGTATTCACTCTCACATGTTTGTCCCCCACACACAGTAATGCATTCACTCTCACATGTTTGTCCCCACACACAAAGTAATGTATTCACTCTCACATGTTTGTCCCCCACACACAGTAATGTATTCACTCTCACATGTTTGTCCCCCACACAAGTAATGTATTCACTCTCACATGTTTGTACCACACACACAGTAATGTATTCACTCTCCCATGTATGTCCTCCACACAAAGTAATGTATTCACTCTCACATGTTTGTCCCCCACACACAGTAATGCATTCACTCTCACATGTTTGTCCCCACACACAAAGTAATGTATTCACTCTCACATGTTTGTCCCCCACACACACAGTAATGTATTCACTCTCCCATGTATGTCCTCCACACAAAGTAATGTATTCACTCTCACATGTTTGTCCCCCACACACAGTAATGTATTCACTCTCACATGTTTGTCCCCCACACAAAGTAATGTATTCACTCTCACATGTTTGTACCACACACACAGTAATGTATTCACTCTCACATGTTTGTCCCCCACACAAAGTAATGTATTCACTCTCACATGTTTGTACCACACACACAGTAATGTATTCACTCTCCCATGTATGTCCTCCACACAAAGTAATGTATTCACTCTCACATGTTTGTACCACACACAAAGTAATGTATTCACTCTCACATGTTTGTACCACACACAAAGTAATGTATTCACTCTCACATGTTTGTCCCCCACACACACAGTAATGTATTCACTCTCACATGTTTGTACCCCACACAAAGTAATGTATTCACTCTCACATGTTTGTCCCCCCACACAAAGTAATGTATTCACTCTCACATGTTTGTCCCTCACACACAAGTAATGTATTCACTCTCCATGTTTGTCCCCACACAAGTAATGATTCACTCTCCCAAGTATGTCCCCACACAAGTAATGTATTCACTCTCATGTTTGCCCCCACACACACAGTAATGTATTCACTCTCATGTTTGTCCCCACAGACAAAGTAATGTATTCACTCTCACATGTTTGTCCCCACACACAAAGTAATGTATTCACTCACATGTTTGTCCCTCACACACAAAGTAATGTATTCACTCTCACATATTTGCCCCCACACACAGTAATGCATTCACTCTCACATGTTTATCCCCCACACACAAAGTAAAGTATTCACTCACATGTTTGTACCACACAAAGTAATGTATTCACTCCACATGTTTGTACTACACACACAGTAATGATTCACTTCACATGTTTGTCCCACACACAAAGTAATGTATTCACTCTCACATGTTTGTACCACACACAAAGTAATGTATTCACTCTCACATGTTTGTCCCCCCACACACAGTAATGTATTCACTCTCACATGTTTGTCCCCCACACACAAAGTAATGTATTCACTCTACATGTTTGTCCCCACACACAGTAATGTATTCACTCCACATGTTGTCCCCACACACAAAGTAATGTATTCACTCTCACATGTTTGCCCCACACACAAGTTATGTATTCACTCTCACATGTTTGCCCCCCCACACACAGTAATGTATTCACTCTCACATGTTTGTCCCCCCACACAAAGTAATGTATTCACTCTCACATGTTTGTACTACACACACAGTAATGTATTCACTCTCACATGTTTGTCCCCCACACACAAAGTAATGTATTCACTCTCACATGTTTGTCCCTCACACACAAAGTAATGTATTCACTTTCACATGTTTGTCCCCCACACACAAAGTAATGTATTCACTCTCACATGTTTGTCCCCCACACACACAGTAATGTATTCACTCTCACATGTTTGTCCCCACACACAAAGTAATGTATTCACTCTCACATGTTTGTCCCCCACACACAGTAATGTATTCACTCTCCATGTTTGTCCCCACACAAGTAATGTATCTCACTCTACATGTTTGTCCCCACACACAAAGTAATGTATTCCTCTCATGTTTGCCTCCCACACAGTAATGCATTCACTCTCACATGTTTGTCCCCCCACACACAAAGTAAAGTATTCACTCTCACATGTTTGTACCACACACAAAGTAATGTATTCACTCACATGTTTGTACTACCACATGTAATGTAATTCACTTCAATGTTTGTCCCCACCAAAGTAATGTATTTCACTCTCACATGTTTCTCACACAAAAGTTATGTATTCACTCTCACATGTTGCCCCACAACTGAGTAAGTGTATTCACTTCACATGTTTGTCCCCCACAAAAGTAATGTATTCACTCTCACATGTTGTCCCACACACATAGTAATGTATTCACTCTCACAAGTATGTCCCCCACACACACAGTAATGTATTCACTCTCATGTATGTCCCCACACACACAGTAATGTATTCACTGTCACATGTATGTCCCCCACACACACAGTAATGTATTCACTCTCACATGTATGTCCCCACACACACAAGTAATGTATTCCCTCTCACATGTTTGTCCCCCACACACACAGTAATGTATTCCCTCTCATATGTTTGTCCCCCACACACACAGTAATGTATTCCCTCTCACATGTTTGTCCCCACACACACAAAGTAATATATTAACTCCCAAGTATTTCCCACACAAAGTAATGTATTCACTCTCACATGTTTGGCCCCCACACACAAAGTAATGTATTCACTCTCACATGTTTGTCCACACAAGTAATGTATTCATTCTCACATGTTTGTCCCCACACAAAGTAATGTATTCACTCTCACATGTTTGTCCCTCACACACAAAGTAATGTATTCACTCTCACATGTTTGCCCCCCACACACAGTAATGTATTCACTATCACATGTTTGTCCCCACACACAAAGTAATGT
The DNA here is from genome assembly GCA_020796225.1 of Arion vulgaris. NCBI lineage: Eukaryota > Metazoa > Mollusca > Gastropoda > Stylommatophora > Arionidae > Arion > Arion vulgaris. Next base: position 90,069,583 of record CM036756.1, read on the forward strand.
ATTCACTCTCACATGTTTGTACCACACACAAAGTAATGTATTCACTCTCACATGTTTGTACTACACACACAGTAATGTATTCACTCTCACATGTTTGTCCCCACACACAAAGTAATGTATTCACTCTCACATGTTTGTCCCTCACACACAAAGTAATGTATTCACTCTCACATGTTTGTACCACACACAAAGTAATGTATTCACTCTCCATGTTTGTCCCCCACACACAAGTAATGTATTCACTCTACATGTTTGTCCCCACACACAAAGTAATGTATTCACTCTCACATGTTTGTCCCCACACACAAAGTAATGTATTCACCTCACATGTTTGCCCCCACACACAGTAATGCATTCACTCACATGTTTGTCCCCACACACAAAGTAATGTATTCACTCTCACATGTTTGTCCCCCACACACAGTAATGTATTCACTCCATGTCTGTCCCCACACAAAGTAATGTATTCACTCTCCATGTTTGTACCACACACAGTAATGTATTCACTCTCCATGTATGTCTCCACACAAAGTAATGTATTCACTCTCACATGTTTCCCACACAAGTAATGTATTCACTCTCATGTTTGTCCCTCACACACAAAGTAATGTATTCACTACATGTTTGTCCCACACAACAGTAATGTATTCACTCTCCCATGTATGTCCTCCACACAAAGTAATGTATTCACTCTCACATGTTTGTCCCCCACACACACAGTAATGTATTCACTCTCACATGTTTGTCCCCCACACAAGTAATGTATTCACTCTCACATGTTTGTACCACACACAGTAATGATTCACTCTCACATGTTTGTCCTCCACACAAGTAATGTATTCACTCTCACATGTTTGTACCACACACACAGTAATGTATTCACTCTCCCATGTATGTCCTCCACACAAAGTAATTATTCACTCTCACATGTTTGTACCACACACAAGTAATGTATTCACTCTCATGTTTGTACTCACACAAAGTAATGTATTCACTCTCACATGTTTGTCCCCCCCACACACACAGTAATGTATTCACTCTCACATGTTTGTACCACACACAAAGTAATGTATTCATTCTCACATGTTTGTCCCCCACACACAAAGTAATGTATTCACTCTCACATGTTTGTCCTCACACACAAGTAATGTATTCACTCCTCATGTTGTCCCCCCACACACAAAGTAATGTATTCACTCTCCAGTATGTCCCACACAAAGTAATGTATTCACTCTCACATGTTTGTCCCCCACACACACAGTAATGTATTCACTCTCACATGTTTGTCCCCACACACAAAGTAATGTATTCACTCTCACATGTTTGTCCCCACACACAAAGTAATGTATTCACTCTCACATGTTTGTCCTCACACACAAAGTAATGTATCACTCTCACTATTTGCCTCACACACAGTAATGCATTCACTCTCACATGTTTGTCCCCCCACACACAAAGTAAAGTATTCACTCTCACATGTTTGTACCACACACAAAGTAATGTATTCACTCTCACATGTTTGTACTACACACACAGTAATGTATTCACTCTCACATGTTTGTCCCTCACACACAAGTAATGATTCTCTCCAGTTTGTACCACACACAAAGTAATGTATTCACTCTACATGTTTGTCCCCCACACACAGATAATGTATTCACTCTCACTGTTTGTCCCACACAAGTAATGTATTCCTCACATGTTTGTCCCCACACACAGTAATGTATTCACTCTCACATGTTGTCCCCACACAAGTAATGTATTCACTCACATGTTTGCCCCCACACACAAAGTTATGTATTCACTCTCCATGTTTGCCCCACACAGTAATGATTCACTCTCACATGTTTGTCCCCACACACAAAGTAATGTATTCACTCTCATGTTTGTACTACACACACAGTAATGTATTAACTCTACATGTTTGTCCCCTACACACAAAGTAATGTATTCACTCTCACATGTTTGTCCCTCACACACAAAGTAATGTATTCACTTTCACATGTTTGTCCCCACACACAAAGTAATGTATTCACTCTCACATGTTTGTCCCCACACACACAGTAATGTATTCACTCTCTGTTTGTCCCCACACACAAGTAATGTATTCACTCTCACATGTTTGTCCCCACACAAAGTAATGTATTCACTCTCACATGTTTGTCCCACACACAAAGTAATGTATTCACTCTCACATGTTTGTCCCCACACACAAAGTAATGTATTCACTCTCACATGTTTGCCCCCCACACACAGTAATGCATTCACTCTCACATGTTTGTCCCCCACACACAAAGTAATGTATTCACTCTCACATGTTTGTACCCCACACAAAGTAATGTATTCACTCTCACATGTTTGTACTACACACACAGTAATGTATTCATCTCACATGTTTGTCCCCACACACAAAGTAATGTATTCACTTCACATGTTTGCCCCCACACACAAAGTTATGTATTCACTCTCACATGTTTGCCCCCACACAAGTAATGTATTCACTCTCATGTTTGTCCTCCCACACAAAAGTAATGTTTCACTCTCACATGTTTGTACTACACACATATAATATGTCATTCACTCATGTTTGTCCCCACACAATAGTAATGTATTCACTCACATGTTTGTCCCTCACACAAAGTAATGTATTCACTTTCCATGTTTGTCCCCACACAAAGTAATGTATTCTACTCTCAATGTTTGTCCCCACACACACAGTAATGTATTCACTCTCATGTTTGTCCCCAACAGTAATGTATTCACTCTCACATGTTTGTCCCCCCACACACAGTAATGTATTCACTCTCACATGTTTGTCCCCACACACAAAGTAATGTATTCACTCTGACATGTTTGTCCCCCACACACAAAGTAATGTATTCACTCACATGTTTGTCCCCCCACACACACACACACACACACACACAAAGTATGTATTCACTCTGATGTGTTTTCCTACACCGTGACACCTTGGCATTTGTCCTGTTGTTAATTTCCTTGACTACAACTGTTGTCAATCTTATTTTAATGGCTTCTGTTCATTCTGTCACCTATTTCAATAAGAAACGGATTCAATGGGACCTTTGAGATTCAAACTGTGGTTCCAGCTGAATGCACACACTACTTACGTGGTCTGTGAGATATGAATATTATTATTTTGACTATCACTTATCACTTGCACATTCATTAAAGCTGTGTTAGCCGACGACATTTGATCTAGCAGACAAGAGGAAAGTCAAGGTATGTTGTTCTGTTTTCTGGTAAGTTTATACAGACGATATCTTGGACATTCTGGTTTCTATTTCACATATACCGACACGCATATGTCCGCCATGACAGCTTAGAAATTGAGATTGTTGAATTTCTGTAGACTTTAGTCTGAGAGATTGTAACATAACTGAATCACTGGTTATCAGTTGTAACATAACTGAATCACTTGCTTATCAGATTGTAACATAACTGAACCACTTGGTTATCAGATTGTAACATAACTGAATCACTGACTACCTTGGTTGATTATATATTTGTGATATCAAAGGCCGCACATGTGGTGCAGGGGCCAACAAGAGAAGCAAAGAATAGTACCACTGCAACCTACAAGGCATGTCAGAGGCGACTGATGTAGGACCTAGGAAGTTACCTAGTAAATAAAAAGCATCACAGAAAACGGTTGTGCAGAAATACTTGGGTACACAACTGGCACAACATACAATCGTTCTTAGACTCAGATCACTACAAAACACACAGAGTGGCTAACAAGTGATTGATATGGAGCTTAGAGAAGAAGAATGATAGGAAAGACAAGGTTTTTCTTCTAGAACTCTCCACATGCCTACCTCATCTTTCATTGTCAACAATCTATAAATATATGCATTTCTTTCATTGTCAACAATCTACAAATATATGCATTTCTTTCATTGTCAACAATCTACAAATATATGCATTTCTTTCATTGTCAACAATCTATAAATATATGCATTTCTTTCATTGTCAACAATCTACAAATATATGCATTTCTTTCATTGTCAACAATCTACAAATATATGCATTTCTTTCATTGTCAACAATCTATAAATATATGCATTTCTTTCATTGTCAACAATCTATAAATATATGCATTTCTTTCATTGTCAACAATCTATAAATATATGCATTTCTTTCATGTGAAAAATGTTTCCGACAAGTTATTTAACACAGTATATGGAATGTAGAACCAACGATTATGTCCGGTTATATAAAACAGGAGATTCTCAAGAAGATTGGCAACTGCAATCGAAGTTAAACACAAAGAAGAACATGTGGCAAAGCACCTGCAAAATACTAAAATTAAAATATTGAGAGCATGCATTTTCCAGTAGCTACTTATGTTGTGAATCATGGACTATTACACAAATTTAAGAACGAAAATCCAGTCCTTCGAAACTAAATGCTACAGAAAGATCCTACGAATACCATGGACAGAAAAAACACTGATGCCCGGAAAGAACTAAACGTTAAAGAGAATTGGCTGATAAACAACATACGATACAGAAAAACTACATACTTTGGTCACATCAAGCGTCACGATAGCCTGGAAAGAACAATACTAGAGGCAGGGTCCCAGGACGCAGAGAGGCAGACCAAGAAGAAGATGGCTCAAGATATTAAAGAAACCATGAATATGACCATCGACGAAGTGGGTGAACTGGCTAGGACAGTGAATTTCACATATACTGCAAAGAGAGCAAAGTCCTTTAAAGGATACGAACCTTGATGATGATATAAAACAGAATATAGAATATAGAACCAACGATTATGTCCGGTTATATAAAACAGAATATAGAACAACGATTATGTCCGGTTATATAAAACAGAATATAGAACCAACGATTATGTCGGTTATATAAACAGAATATAGAACAACGATTATGTCTGGTTATATAAAACAGATATAGAATATAGAACAACGATTATGTCGGTTATATAAAACAGAATATAGAACAACGATTATGTCGGTTATATAAAACAGAATATAGAACACGATTATGTCGGTTATATAAAACAGAATATAGAACAACGATTATGTCCGGTTATATAAAACAGAATATAGAACAACGATTATGTCCGGTTATATAAAACAGAATATAGAACAACGATTATGTCCGGTTATATAAAACAGAATATAGAACAACGATTATGTCGGTTTATAAAACCAGAATATGGAATGTAGGAACAACGATCATGTCCGGTTATATAAACAGAATATAGTTAGAACAACCATCATGTCGTTCATATAAAAAGAATATAGAACATAGAACAACGATTATGTCCGGTTATATAAAACAGAATATGGAATGTAGAACAATGAGCATGTTCGGTTGACGAAAATAATAAGACCAAAACAAAATCAAGCAGCTCGGAGAATCAAACACAAGTCGTCAAAAACAAACGGTTCATAGATTTGAACACCGTCCGTTTAGTCATAAGTTCATAGATTTGAACACAGTTCGTATAGTTGTGGTAGTGTCAGCCCCTTGTTGTAACGTTTGCTAGCCAGCATTATTACTATGCTTGATTTCGCTGACAAGTGATGCTGGTCACTAGGTACTTTATTATAACAGTGTTTGCACTTGCAGCATTATACAAGCAAATCTAGCAACACTACCAACATCTCCATCGATAATCACCTACTAAATCAAGTAAAGATTTCACATACCTGGGGAGCATTTTTTCAGCAAATGGAAGAATAACTAATGAAATTCAACACAGATGCAACAAAGCAAATCAAATGATAGGGCAAATGGCGCCAATTTTAAGATGCAAACACGTCACCATGAACACAAAAGAGCAATGTTCAACACAATCTTTCTCCCCACATTATGTTACCAGTGCCAAACCTGGACGCTGGCAACAAACGATAGAAGAAAACTAGTCACAACAGAGATGAAGTGTCTACGCAGAATGCTGGGTGTAACAAGAAGAGACCGGTTGAGAAATGAAGACATCAGGAAAAAGTGGGTACAACATCAGTACTAGACTTCATCAAGAAACAACAAATTAAATGGTTCGGTCACGTAAGCAGATTACCATCAGACAGTGCACCCCAAAGAGCAATGCTGTTCCGATACAATGGGTACAAAGCAAAAGGCCGGCCACGCAAAGATGGACCTCAGAGATAACAGAGGCGACGAAAGAGACTATCTACGAAGCGCAAACTAGCCTGTTTTAGAAATCTCTTCCTGACCTGACGCTGTGAGGCATACAGGATTCGAGAAAGAAAGAAGATCTAGCAACGCTACATTTGACTCAAGCTTCAGGACGGGACATCAGGAAAGAAGGCGACAGGAAGGTACGAAAAGATGGTAGATGGCATAGCAGAATCCTAACAAAGAGCAAAAATAACAATCAGTCAAGTCACCAGATGGGAATACAGTGGACACTTGTGGAGCAACTAGAGGACCTGGATTTTTCAGACGATCTGGCATTGCTATCCCCAATCATGCAGATTAAAGATAAAATAAATACCCAAATAAAAAGTCTCAGCAACTAGGTTTGAAAATACACAGAGGAAAGACCAAGGTCATGAGAATAAATGCAGTAAATGTAAACAGATTATGCTGGGAGAAACAGCTCTACAAGATGTACAGGGTGTTCAACTAAAAGCAGCCAGTGATAAATAGAAATTTGCCAGGTACGCATTGCATCTCGTCTATTTACTATTTAAACCGGTTCTGACTAGCTTGCCCTACGTCACATTTGTTCATCGCCCCTTCCGGCACTACAATTACACACCATCACACAACCTTGACCTATATTACGTCATAACTGAACCTTCTCATTTCCATACCTATATGCCAGATTAGCTCCATTCGCAGACTGCTTTTATCTTGAACACCCTGTAGAATCTTACACATACCTTGGTAGCAACATGACACAGAGGGAAACACACAAAGGTGTCAAGATAAGAATACAAAAAGCAAGGAAATTTTTGCATTGAGTAAGATATAAGTCAGGAATCAAACAATACGAAGCTGAGAATCTTTCAATCAAATGTGAAGTCACTGCTGTTCTACAGCTCGAAACATGGAAGACAACAAAAAACCAGCAGACATTCGTAAATGGATGTTTACGTAGAATAGAGGGACTGAGATGGTATGATAAGATTACAAATGAGGAACTCAGAGAAAGAACTAAGCAGATACCAGTAGAGAAAGAGCTCAGGAAGGGCGCTTGGCGATGGATAGGACATACATTGAGAAGACCTATCAGAAGCATTGCAAGACAGGCACTGTTTGGAACCCGCAGGGAAAGAGGAGTAGGGGAAGAACTAGACAGACCTGGAGAAGAGAGCTGGAGGCTAATATTAAAAGGGTGGGTAAAACATGGAAAAAAATTGGAAGGGATGGCAAGAGAGAGGAAGAGCTGGAAGAAATTTGTTGAAAACCTGTGCTCTGTTGGGAGTTGAAAGCTGAAGAAGAAGAAGAAGTCACTAGAACAGAGCAAGACAAAACAAAAACCTGTCAAGACCTCAAAGGATAGTTAGGGAAGACAGAACGGGTCTCAGGACTCTTCCCCAAATATCCTTTGGTGGCTTACAGACGGAACAGAAGTCTTAAGGATATGTTGGTACACAGTCGTCTTAAATCCAATATCCAGACTCATTTTGGCACTGTTCAGTGTGGCCGTCGGCGTTGCAACACGTGTACTTATGTGATACAAACGCGTACTGTATCTTTTTTTTTAGCCTCGTTTCTTATTGACGATGGTTTCACATGCGAGTTCCGTAATCTTATCTATGCCATTATCTGTAAGCGGTGTAACAAGGCTTATATCGGCGAGACAGGCAAGAGGCTCACTGGCCGATTCGCTAACACTTGTGCGACATACGCCAATGCTCTGTGACCCTGTAGCCACCCATTTCAATGATACTGACCATTTAGGAGCTCACGATGTTCAGGTCACAGCCATCCGATCGTGTTCCTCGGATGATCGCAGTCGATTTGCTCTGGAGAATCGGTTGATTTCTTTGTATGGTACCTTGCGACCACGTGGCTCAACGTATTACATTCTTATGCTTCTTAGTACTTTCTCTTCCCATGCTTTGTAATCTATATGGGTATATGTTGCATGTATTCATTTATATTCCATTCTTATGCTTCTTAGTACTTTCTCTTCCCATGCCTTGTAATCTATATGGGTTTATGTCGCATGTATTCAAGTTATACATTTACTAGATTTTTCAGTTTCTCTTCCGTTCTATTTATAGTTTTTATGTGTTTTTTGTTACATTTATTTCGTTATTCTTTTTATTCCCAGATTTTCGTTTATTTCTAGATTTCATTAGAAACGTTTGTTTTAATCATCCATTGTTTTTCTTAATTTGTCACTCCTGTTGTTCGTTTGCTTGATAAACCTTGTTGGTTCGAAACATTTGCTGTATTTTGTCTTTGTTTTTGTAATTTGTAAAACTACAGTACTTTGGGATTACGTGTTTTGCCAATCAAATAGTTTTACTGAATTCTCATCTATTTTGTGAATAATTCTCCAACTTTTGTCACAGATTAACTAACTAGAACTGACAGTCGACCACATTTTCTAGTGGCTGTTTGAACTATTACAATTAAATGAACTTCATGTTTGGAAGAGAGTGAAGAAAACGTTTCCTGCTCTTGTTAGACAACCTCCAGCCAGAAATCAAAATGCCGAAATCAAGAGCAGATGTAATTTTTGTTTTCTCTTTTAATATATCTAGTTCTATCAGATGCTGCGAGAACATGCGATGATACATCAGACTGGTTTGACATAGGGCAGGGAGTCAGACAAGGTTGCATTCAGTCGTCTTGTCTGTTTAACATATATGCAGAAAACATCATGAGGAATGTTACAGAAGGTAGCGGAAAAGAACAATACGATCCTTTTATAATCGGAGGAAGAGAAATACATGAACTACGATAAGCTGATGATACAGTGTATTGTCAACATCACAAAAAGGATTGAGAAATTATTAGGAGAATGAAAGGTAAAAGCGAAACAAAATCTATATCTCAATGTGCAAAACAAAATAATGACAACAGATAAACCGAACATGACAAATGATTTTTATCAATGGAGTAAGTAGAAAATGTGAACAGTTTTGAATATCTTGTTCACTGCTAACAACAGATGGAAATGGGATGAAGGAAATTAAGAAGAACAAACATGGCTTTCAAAATTAAACTAACTCAAACAGTATGGAACGGAACTGATAAGAAAACAAAGATCAGAATACTAAGAGCATGCATATTCTAGTAGCAGCATGTATGGTGAAGCATGGACATTTTATAAAAGTGGAGAAAACATACATGTGCTTTGAATATACGTGTTACAGAAGAGTCCTTCGTATATCTTGGACAGAGAAGAGAACAAATAGATCTATCCAGAAAGAACTCCAAATCAAAGAAAACTGGCTGATGCTACAAATAAGAAGAGAAAATTGAGATATTTTGGACATATAAAAAGACATGAAGGGCTGGAGAAGCCATCATGGAAGGAGTCATGCCGGCAAAGAGAAGAAGAGGAAGACACGGAGAAGATGGATTCAGGATGTAACTGATGGTTTGAACATGACAGCTGCAGAGGCAGGACATCTGGCCTATGAGAGAGAAATTCGGAGGACTGTTGGGTGGCAAAGCTCCTTTTCAGGACAAGCTATTTGATGATGAGTTCTATCAAAGATTGCAGTTATTTCACTTGCAGATCACATATTTAATTGAGTAATTTCTCCATACCGTTCTATCCTGGGCAACTCGCTCCAATCTCCCCATGGAACTGACATCAATATTTCTTGCCTCTCTCAGCAAAATTCGTTTCAGGGTCTCCTTAGGTCGTCTTCTCTTTCTTGAACCTTTGCATCTACTTCAATGCCTGCTTTGATATTCGTTGATCATTTCTCCTCAAGGTGTGCCCAACATATCTCCATCTTCTTTTCTTATAACAGTTGTCACTAGTGGTTGACCAGACATATCTCTGATTTCATCACTTCTTCTGAATTCGTTCCATTTTATATTCATTATTTTTCGCAGACATATATTTTCAAATGCATTCAACTTTCTTTCTATATCTTTAGTCATTTTCCAACTCTCACTGGCATATGTTAGGATTGATACAATATTTGAATTGAAAATTGTATTAGTTTTAATACTATATAACTTGCAGTTCCATATTTTATTTAGACTTTTAAAAGCTGATGTTGCTTTGCCAATTCATATCATAATTTCTTTTTTAACTTTTCCTGTGCAATCAAAATTGCTACCTACATAGGTCTGTTGAATGAGGACACTAAAATAGATATTGAATCGATCCAGCGGTTTAAGCAGTTTGGAGTTACCCGTTGTACAAGCAGTAATGTAATCAGCGAGCCACAGGAACCATCAGTATGCATAATCTTCGATATCTGTTGGAGAGACTGAGCACCTATGGATCTGCCCGGAGTGCAATGAGCAGCATTGGCGTCAGTTTAGTAACCAATAACCAATATTGATGTCCGATTGTTCTTAATGTTTTGTGCCTTTAGTTTTGATCTAGTGACGTTTGTGTATGTAGTGAAACACGTACAAACAAAGTACTTATAGTTTTAAAATACATAAACAGTGACGATAAACAGCAACTTTCGACCAACAAGGCCTTTATCAAGCAAACGAACAAACATGAGTGACAAATTAAAATGAAACACAAATGGACGACCAAATACAAACGTATCTAAGGAAAATCTGGAATAAAACGAATAACGAAATAAATGTAACACAAAAAACACATAAAAACTAGAAATAGAAAAGAAACAATGAAACATCTAGTAAATATATAACGAATACATGCAACATATACCCATATAGATTATAAAGCATGGAAAGAGAAAGTACTAAGAAGCATAAGAATGTATACATGCAACATATACCCATAGAGATTACAAAGCATGGGAGAGAAAGTACTAAGAAGCATAAGAATGTAATACGTTGAACCCGCGTGGTCCAAGGTACCATACAAAGAAATCAACCGATTCTCCAGAGCAAATCGACTACGATCATCAGAGGAACATGATAGGATGGCTGTGACCTGGACATCGCAAGCTCCTGAATGGCCAGTATCATTGAAATGGGTAGCTACAGGGTCACAGAGCATTGGCGTATATCGCGCAAGTGTTGGGCGAATCGGTCACCGATTTGTGTATGTACATCAACATCGGTTATCGTTATTAATAAGCACATTGTTATTTCGTCAATGACTTGATTCATCACTAGCCTCAAGTTATAGTATAACTTTTCTCTCTTATATTGTGATTATAACTTTCTTCATTCACAGTCATCCACAAAATCGCGAGACAAAAATCAAAGGAGATACCCGTAAGTAGCGTCCCTTATTACATGTTCTTGACTGTAGAAGACCAAATGCATTCATTGTCATAGTTCGCTGAAATCAAAATGTCAAGTACTATTGGTTCAAATAAAGCTAGTGCGGCTAAACTCGAAGCTATTAGCAGCTTCTGAGCCTGTTGATACTAACATTATTTCAGATTCACCGCATATCGATGGTTTAGATGGTGAATCTAAAGTATGTTACAATGATACAGAAAGCTAAGAAATTCTTACAACAATATAATTTATAATTTGCCAACATTCATTTTATTTAATAAATTATTTTGAAGATACATGTAAATTGTAAGTAAATCTTATCTTAGGCTAGAATGTCCACTAAAACTATAGCTGTTGCAGGTAGACCAGACCCTTAGCATTCTATCATCAGTCTAGGTTAAGCTCAGAGGTGGACATAAAGTCTGCTCTGCTGATCCGACAGGTGCACCTGGTTTCAAATGTACTGGTATTACAGTATCTTCCTTTTCTGGAGGCAACAAGATAAGTCGAGAGATGATCTATTTGATAGATGACTACGTATCTTATACTTTTGCATGTATTATGCTTGGAGAGGTTCACTCCCTCACTGACTTTACATGTTAAGTGCTGAATGCATGAAGAGACACACTAGGTTACTAGAAGATAGCAATGTCTTAGAAATAAGACAAATACTCCGAAGTGATCCAGATACAATGATAAAAGTTGCCATACAGTAGACTGATGAGAAAAGAGAGACAGACCACAGACTGCTGGATGAGAATAGTGAAGACAGTGATACAATGTAGATCACACTTTAGGCAACATCCGAAAGAGAACCACAGTCCATCAAGATGCAGAGAGTTTGTTTCTGTTCTAACAGATGTCACACAATGTGTCATTTACTGGTCACTTTATTGGTCTGTGTCCAAAGTGGAGATATTTTGTAGCTGTCATACAAGATATCATAATGTGTAACAACCAATGACTGTTTTGTCTGTCAATGGCTGCTTTCTTTGCAACTGACTGATTTTCTCTTTCCCACAGAAAGGAAGAAGAATAAGAACATTAGCAATTTATACTAAACAGAAACAAATGATTTATACTAAACAGAAACAAATGATTTATACTAAACAGAAACAAATGATTTATACTAAACAGAAACAAATGATTTATACTAAGCAGAAACAAATGATTTATACTAAACAGAAACAAATGATTTATACTAAACAGAAACAAATGATTTATACTAAACAGAAACAAATGATTTATACTAAACAGAAACAAATGATACAATTTAAAACAGTGACTTTCTGATTTCCAATTTTAAAAAATAAAATATGACTTGAAAAATATGACATGATATTACAGTAAATGAGAATTATATTTTAATTCTGCCAGATAGTTTTACATTTGTTTACCAAATCATGTTTGTCAATGACCAGTTTTGTTTCATCTATTTAACTGCAGGTAGAAGTTGCCAGTGAAAAGGAGTCGCTGTTAGCCTATGCCCTGCTCTCAAAGGAAGAAAGTGATGATCTTCTGAAGATGACTGCAGAAGACATGGAGAGGTACTTAACGTGAAAAAAAATATATATAGATATATATAATATTTTTTACAAACTAGTTTGGCAAACTATCAAAGAAAGCGTGGGACAACACAAAATTAACATTGCAGACTGAGATTCAAATCTATCAAGCCTGCCTAATTAGCTCTTTACTTTATGGCTCAGAAAAATGGACAGCCTACTCAAGGCATGAGAGGAGACTAAATATCTTTGATACCTTTGCAAGATTATGAAAATTAAGTGGTACGACAAGATAACCAGCTCTGAAGTTCTGGAATGTGCAAACTTGCTTTCAATCATGGGCATGCTCAGCAGTAGAAGACTAATATGGCTAGGGCATGTGAGAAGAATGAACAATAGCCGCACATCCCAACAGGTTTTGGTCTGAGAACTTTCAGAGGGGAAGAGGCTCCAATGCAGACAACTGCTTAGATATAAGGATGTCTGCTAGGCTCCAATGAAGAACTTTTCTGTCGGTCCAAAGAAATGGAAAAAAAACTAGCCGATGACCAAGTTATGTGTAAAATAACAGCATGCAAGAGTGCAGAATCTTTTGTAAAGAGACTTAAGGATGAGCTGAAAGACAAGAGAGACAAGCACAAACTCAGAAGTTATCACAGTAAAACACTTGTCTATTGACTATCTATAAAGATAAAAAAGGATATCTACATATATTTTATACAGTCTTAGCTGACTGGCTAAACAACATGAAATGGGCAGTAGAAATCTGTTTAGCTCTCCATTCCGTCCCCTCCCATTTTCCTTCCCACATCCTTCAAGCTAGACCACATTGCCATACCAAGAATCCAACTTAACTTAGTGATTGGGTCTAGTAGCCTTACATGAATGAGTGAAGCGAATGAATTAGAAAACCTTCCATATCCCAGCTGTGACATGACAAAGGGCACAACTAAAAGCAGTCGAGCGATATAAAATACTTTAAAAAACATCTCAATAGACAAACTATTGACAGATGAAAATCTAATTAAAAATCCAACAAAATCACTGTTGGAAGTTAGGAAAAATCTCAAAGAACATTACCATTTCCCAACAGACAAAAACATTGCAAGATGCCACATCCCACCACCATGGACAAACATAAAAAAACAACAATCGAGAAATATTCCTTGATAAAACCATAAACAAAGCAACACTGACACCAATATTAAAAGTCTGTGCCCTGGGGTCAATAGTCAGTTATTCAGCTTCCTTTATCCATGTCTAGACTGATGGTTCAGCTTTCAAAGCCACTATCTACACTTGCTGTGGTATACACCTGAACTATCTAGATGAAACTACATATAATTACTGTCCACCTTGTGGTAATATGTTCCAATTATGAGACAGAGATCATAGCCATAAAGACTGCTGTAGAACTAGTCCACCAGCATTTTGAACTTGGAGAAAGTATTGTCCAAGACATGATAGTATTCACTGACTCACAGTCTACACTACAAGCTTTAGAAGAACATCATGTTCAGTCATGTGAGGTTCAGTCATGTGAGGTTCAGTCATGTGAGGTTCAGTCATGTGAGCATCAATCATCATATTTGATTTCCTTCTTTGATATTAATGTCAGCCTACAGTGGATCCCAGAACACACATATATCCCAGGAAATAATAAAGTAGACCATCATGCCAAGCAAGGATCATCAAAACCACAAATAGACAAAGCTGTTGGTATACAAAGTATGAAAAAATTCTGAAAAATAACTCCAGGGAAGATTGACTGAAACAATTGGAATATGGTGATAACTGTTTGGGTCATTTATGCAGAGATGAATAGACCAAACTCAAAGGACAATATAAATCTAATGCAATGAAAAGATCAAGGCACTATCTTTCAGCTAAGAATGAGATATGTTGGACTGAATTACCACATAAACAGAATAAACTCCACACACCACACTGTAGAAAGTACAGTCATGCCATGAGAAAGTACAGCATGTCGTACTTGAATGCCCTGGACTACAAAAAAACTAGACAAGATCTCCCCCTACCACACCCATCTGTTCATAATAGCCTTTGTGATGGCCTCTCACAACTGCAGAAAAAATATATTGTCTGCAGTTTGACATTGGCTACTTAATTAAGAGTGAAAACCATTTCTATAGTCCTGTTTAGAAGAAGAAGTAGAAGAAGAAATGCCTCTGAAACAATAGATAATTTATCTTTACTTCTTGTTAACAAAAAGAAAAGTTTAATTGAAATAAAATGAAAATAGATATCAAGATTTGATTGCAATCTTCAATACAAGTTTCAGTTGATATTACTAGCAGATATGATTGCAATCTTCAATACAAGTTTCAGTTGATATTACTAGCAGATATGATTGCAATCTTCAATACAAGTTTCAGTTGATATTACTAGTAGATATGATTGCAATCTTCAATACAAGTTTCAGTTGATATTACTAGTAGATATGATTGCAATCTTCAATACAAGTTTCAGTTGATATTACTAGCAGATATGATTGCAATCTTCAATACAAGTTTCAGTTGATATTACTAGTAGATATGATTGCAATCTTCAATACAAGTTTCAGTTGATATTACTAGCAGATATCTTCTTCTTTTTTGTCGTCACACTGCTATCGGGTTGTTGCACAGTGTCGTGGTTTTCTGTTTTTTGTCTTGCGCTGTTCTGGTAGCTTGTGTGATTGTTATCTTTGCTCTTTCACAGGATTCTGCTAAGCCATCTAACCATCTTTTCCGTGGTCTTCCTCTTGCCTTCTTTCCGATGTTCTGTTGTAGAAGACTCTGTATACTGTGGAGTTTGGATGCATTCTTATTAAGTGGCCAAACCACTTCATTCTTTGTTTATCTATGTAATTCAAGCACGGTTTGTGCCAACTTTCTTTCTTATGCTGATGTTGGTGATTCTGTCTTTTCTTGTGTTGTTGGTAACTTTTCTCAGGCAACGCATTTCACATGTAGTTATTTTTGTGACTACGCTTTGCTCAGTTGATATTACTAGCAGATATAATCTCCAATAATATTCTTCTCAATAAAACAATTCTATTCTGTCAGAAAATTTCAAGAGAAGTTTCTACTGAACTCACAAACAGATCTTAAAGATGCAGTCATCTTGGATTACTATGTTACAGCGACATATTGGTGCCAACAGCAAGGCTTTAACCAATATCAGCTTGATATTTTACAATTGTTTATAATTTATTAAAGAAAATTGAAGGTGAGTTTGTTGATTAGCAGTTTATAATTTATTACAGAAAATTGAAGGTGAGTTTGTTGATTAGCAGTTTAAGTTTTTGTAGATATTTTGCGCTTAGGTAATACTTGTCTCGTTTTGTAGATATTTGTTTGTAAGATAATACTTATTATCTTACAAACAAATCGTCTATTTTGAATGGTCTATTTTGCAGTGTCTACAAACAGTCTCACTATGGAAACCATGGCAGTAACTAAAGCGATGGTCTGGCTGGAGTCACAGACTTTAATCCATGCACTTTTTCTCAGTGACTCAATGAGTTTGCTCAGGAAGATTGAAACAGGCTGGACTAGGAGAAAATGGTTGGAGTCGCTGAAGAGGTCTAGGCTGACAGAAATCAGTTTTATTTTTGAACCAGGGCAGGCAGGTGAATAAATGCGCAGATAGGCTTGCAGTTATGGCTGCTGTTAAAAGCAAGCGAGCAATGGACCAGGCTGATACTATAAATTCCGTAAGGGAGAGAGGTCATATACATGATTGAAGTAATATTGGTGAATCTACAACACTAACCAGACTGCAAGAATTTCAAGTCAAATGTGGCGTAGCTAGACAAGAATACTATGTTGGTAGACAAAGAAGAAAAGTAAACTACCAAAGAACTGGTGTCGTTAGTCGTCACACGCTGAGAGACATACTGAGGAGGAGATTGGAGCACTTATGGACTAATTGGTTCTATGTGCAGTGATGATGTTCCGATGACTAAACTAAACTAAACTTGTCTATTCTTGTAGAAATTTGATTGTTAGATTATACTTGTCTATGCTTTTCAACCAGTTGTCTATGTACTATTTTCTGTCTCTGTTTTAGATATGAATAAATGTTACATTCAAGTGGTCAAGTGATACAAATATTTGTATTTTCTATTCTTAAAGAAGAGAATATCTCTTTAGTCAGTTTAGTCACAGAGTTTAAGATGCTGTTAGCAGAAACTGGGACAAATTCTCATACTTTTGGTGACAAGTTTTTCAGTATCCAGCAAGCACAGGAAGTTGCAGGTTATGTATCCTCAAGGTCAGTTGGCTAGTTTATTAGTTAGTGTTCATTACAATCAGTTCATTCATTTTCATTTATATTTTGGTTAAAACTTGATTCACAGAATCTTTGGGAAAAGTGCCAAAGCACTAATCCAAGACAACCCGGTTCTAGCCAACTGTAAACCCAGACCTATACTGGCAACCGACAAGAACCCGCCATGGGAGACCACGATGCCAGAGCTGAGAGAATCAATACTGGCATACAAAAAAGGGGCTGCAAGCAAACTATGAAAGGAGAGCGATTACAGAAGAATTAGAAAGATATTGTGACAGAGTACCTTTAGAGAGCGTGAACACACATGTACACTGACAGATCGGCAAAGAACACGATTAGCAATGGAGGAGGAATAGTGCTTAAACTCCCACAGAAAGTGAAGGTCACGAAGTCGATAGCCACAGGAAAGTACTCAAACAACTACCATGCAGAGACGGAGGCACTAAGAATAGCCGTTGAAATGATCCTGAGAAATGAAACCTGGCCGAAAAATACCGAGCTAAATGAGAAGCTGTACAGAGGACAGAGTCCTAAAAACAACAGCAGAATTTATAAGGAGCTCTGGTACATCAGTCTAAGCGGTGATCGAGAGAAAGAGAGAGTGATTCCCAGATTATAACATGAGTCTCTGTGGCTAAGCCGTTTGCCTTGCATTTTGAAGGTTGTGAGTTCAAATTCGGAAATACTATTCTATTAATAAAGGAATTTCTGTCAGAGTTGGTCATCCAATGGAAACATAGCATTTTTACTGAAGTTAAATAAGGTTGGTCATCCAATGGAAACATATAATTTTTACTGAAGTTAAATAAGGTTGGTCATCCAAAGGAAACATATAATTTTTACTGAAGTTAAATAAGGTTGGTCATCCAATGGAAACATATAATTTTTACTGAAGTTAAATAAGGTTGGTCATCCAATGGAAACATATAATTTTTACTGGAGTTAAATAAGGTTGGTCATCCAATGGAAACATAGAGAGAAAAAACCTGTGGAAAGAGAGTTGAAAGATTGTGGCCTGACATACGAAACAAAGTGTAGGTGAGATCAAGTTCCTAGTCCTATCAGAGATTGATGATAAAACGTAGGTCCTGTGTTCAATTTGTGCATGTAAAAGAACCCACAGCAGTTCAAAATCAAGAAGAGCAGGCTGGAAAGCCACAGCCCAGGCAAAATTCATTTGAAAATGATTCCAAAAAAAAATTCCTACAAAATACCTAACCATCTTCAAAATTACATCGGGGACCCTTGCCAGTGCTACGGAGTTTGTGCTCTGTAGCTGAGAACTCCTGTGTAAGAAAGAGATTGGAGCACACATGGTTACTCACCAAAGTGCAATGATGATGGTCCTATCAAGCAATCAGTTATCTTAATTTTATCAACAAAAGTCTAATCATATCCTACATCCTCACAATTTGTCTATCTCATTCTGAAGTGCTTCCATTTTTCAATAGTTTTAGCATCTGTATAATATCTTGTTTAGTTAGAGGATTTATGTTGATATTGTTATGTTATGTTATGTTATGCGATCGACGTCACGGCACATTGGACATTCCCATGCATGCTCTGTCCTCCGCTGCAGCAGCCATCCCAAAGTCCATTTGCTCACCGTACTCCATGAGAAGTTGATTACTATATCTTCTCTCTCTACACAAGACACACTGTCTGGCATGTCCAAACTTAAATTGAATTGTCCAAAGCCTAATTCTCGAACTCGTTCCAGTGTCTGAGACTTGCCCTTGTCACATAATTGAGAGCGTACCGCATTGATGATATCGGCTCTGTCCATACTTCTGCCTGTTTGAGTCGGGGAATTGTTTGCAAGAAAGTCATCATGCTCGTTCCCCTGCACTCCAGCATGTCCAGGTGTGTACAGCCAAGTCATTTTCTTGAGATGTGATCTCCGAATGCTGTCCACCCATTCCACACGCATACTTCCAGATTCAATCATTTGAAGCATATTCATTGAGTCTGATATGATAATTGTATGGGTTACCTGTTGCTCAGCACCCATGACAGAGCCCTGGAGGCAGCAGTGATCTCCATAGTCATGCTCGATGTCATTGTCTCAAGCGACGCAGTCTCATGAAGTGTGCGACCGTTTCGCTGTGCTGAATAATCCCACTATGATCTGGTTCCATGTCTGACAGAGCCATCGGTATAAATAATGATATCACCTAGATAGGAGTGCTGATCCACGAGTGCAAGAATCTCCGCATTGACGACGCCCGGGGCCCATTCTCTACAGCGTCTTTCAAGTGTACTGACAACCCTGGTGTAAGCAGTCATATCCTCTGATATAGGCATCTATTCTTCACGTCTCAGCTCATCTAGAGTACAGACCTGTTTAATAACATCCTCTGCCTCGGCCATCCAGGATCGGCCTCTCTTTAATCGCCTGCCCTTGTTTTCATTTATGGATTTGTGCAGAAGATGATTTTTGTCATCAGAAACTCTCAGATAATCTTTTACCTGTGCGACTTTGTGTCTAATGGCCATCGTTGGCAATCCAAGGACATAGCGTATTGCCTCACATGAAGTGTCACATGTGCAACCAAGTATAAGCCTCATCTGTTGATATTATATTATATCATGTCTGTATTGATTCCAACTTGACTGTCCTATTGATATCAAGAAAGAATCAATGAAATCATCACTAATATTGACATTTCTGGATTTCCACAGTTTATTTCAACATTACAAGATGTATCTGTATCTGTTCACCAGAACTCAACAGCCAGAAATTATTAGCAATGATGTAAGATAAACTGTGTGTGATTTGTTCCATTTATTGTTGACTTATTATTGAAATTTTTTTTATTGATACATGCAATTTGTTATGTATTGAATTTATTAATTTAGTAGCATGTACCTTACATAACTCTATGCTCCAAGACAACATTTAGTAGCATATACCTTACATAACTCTATGCTCCAAGACAACATTTAGTAGTAGCATGAACCTTACATAACTCTATGCTTCAAGACAACATTTAGTAGTAGCATGAACCTTACATAACTCTATGCTCCAAGACAACATTTAGTAGTAGCATGAACCTTACATAACTCTATGCTTCAAGACAACATTTAGTAGTAGCATGAACCTTACATAACTCTATGCTCCAAGACAACATTTAGTAGCATGAACCTTACATAACTCTATGCTCCAAGACAACATTTAGTAGCATGAACCTTACATAACTCTATGCTCAAGACAACATTTAGTAGTACTGAACCTTACATAACTCTATGCTCCAAGACAACATTTAGTAGCATGAACCTTACATAACTCTATGCTCCAAGACAACATTTAGTAGTATGTACCTTACATAACTCTATGCTCCAAGACAACATTTAGTAGCATGTACCTTACATAACTCTATGCTCCAAGACAACATTTAGTAGCATGAACCTTACATAACTCTATGCTTCAAGACAGCTTTCCTACAAACTTTTCATTGATACAGCATGCCATACATACATTGCATCCTTAATTTCATCATCATCACTATCAACAACATCAATATAAATAACATCACTATCAACATGACTATCAACATCATCACTATCAACAACACAATATAAATAACATCACTATCAACATGACTATCATCACATCACTTCAACAAATCATTAACATATACAACATGACTATCAACATCATTACTATCAACAACATCATATAAAACATCATATCAACATCATTACTGTCAACAACATCACTGTCAACATTATTACTGTTAACAACATAACTATCAACATCATTACTGTCAACAACATCACTATCAACAACACTATCAACATCATTACTGTCAACAACATGACTATCAACATCACTATCAACATCATTACTATCAACAACATTACTATCAACATCACTATCAACATCATTACTGTCAACAACATCACTATCAACATCACTATCAACATCATTACTGTCAACAACATCACTATCAACATTATTACTGTTAACAACATCACTATCAACATTATTACTGTCAATATCATCACTATCAACATCACTATCAACATCATCACTGTCAACATCAATGTTCTGCTATATTTCCTAGAATTATAATTATTAAGTAGTAGTCAGCAGAATTTGTTCACTCACAGATGTTCTTATACAGTTCCACTAGTACAACAGAATTTGTTCACCCACAGATGTTCTTATACAGTTCCCCTAGTACAACAGATTATCCAGTCATCCCCAAGCTGAAAATAATTCCCAGTCTCCCTGTTAAAAAAGACCACCACCTCCCCTTGTTCTCAATGTCTCAATTTGTGTATGTATATGTGTTTTCATAAGTTACTTGAATTTAGTTTTGTTTACGCTTCAAATAGAAAATTGATTTCTTCTGAAACTGTTTCATTGTTTTATTTTTCTTTGTGTAGCTGTCAATGAAGTACCGTTCCATGTAATCTTTCATTTCCCAAATCTCTTGACGAAGGATTACCCCAGGAGATATTAAACAGATATCTCATCCTGGAAACACCATCACCAGAGGTAAGTTTTCAAATATTTATCTGTCTGGACAATTTCTTTGAAACGGTTAGCTAACATTTATTAACATGATGAACGTTAGAAACATTTATTAACATGATGAAACAGTTAGTAAACATTTATTAACATGATGAAACAGTTAGTAAACATTTATTAACATGATGAAACAGTTAGTAAACATTTATTAACTTGATGAAACAGTTAGTAAACATTTATTAACTTGATGAAACAGTTAGTAAACATTCATTACATGATGAAACAGTTAGCAAACATTTATTAACTTGATGAAACAGTTAGTAAACATTTATTAACTTGATGAAACAGTTAGTAAACATTTATTAACTTGATGAAACAGTTAGTAAACATTGATTAACTTGATGAAACAGTTAGTAAACATTTATTCTTATCTTATCTTAACCACATTTCCAGTGAGCGTCGTGAGAGTTAGTTTCTATCTTGTGCCAGGTGTGTTGTTGAGTTGTCAGTCCATGCTTTGCGGGACTCTGAGATGTTATCTATCCATCTTGTTCTTGGCCTGCCTCGTGCTCTGCACCCTGAGTGTCGATTATTATAGGCACGTGATGGTAGTAAATGTGGTTCCATTCTCATTAAATGGCCGAACCACTTGAATCTTTGCTTCTCGATGTACTGTATGCATGGTATAGTACCAAGATGCTTCTGATATTCTGTTTCTCACTCTATCGCCTTGAACGTTGACAGCTTTTCGTGACATCTCATTTCACATGTTGTAATCTTTCTTTCTTGTGTCTTAGTCAGGGCCATGTTTGGCACTGATAGCAGAAAGTTGGAATAAATATGCAGTTTATCAGTTGTCGTTTGACTGCCATGTTAATGCTTGGATGTTTTAATAGTGGTGACAGTTGGTATGTCACTGCATTTGCCTTCTGGCATCTAGTCTCGATTCTCTGTCCATCTTTCCATCTGCTGTGAATATACTCCGAGATATTTGAATTCTGGAGTCTGTTGTATTTGACATTATTCACGTGTATATTTAGTTGACCTGTTGACCTGCTTATTGTCATGACTTCTGCTCAATGCGAGGTCAACAGTAATATATCTCGTGAATATGTCAAATACATTTATTAACTTGATGAAACAGTTAGCAAACATTTATTAACTTGATGAAACAGTTAGTAAACATTTATTAACATGATGAAACAGTTAGCAAACATTTATTAACTTGATGAAACAGTTAGCAAACATTTATTAACTTGATGAAACAGTTAGCAAACATTTATTAACATGATGAAACAGTTAGTAAACATTCATTAACATGATGAAACAGTTAGTAAACATTCATTAACTTGATGAAAGAGTTAGTAAACATTTATTAACTTGATGAAACAGTTAGCTAACATTCATTAACTTGATGAAACAGTTAGCTAACATTTATTAACATGATGAAACAGTTAGTAAACATTTATTAACTTGATGAAACAGTTAGTAAACATTTATTAACATGATGAAACAGTTAGTAAACATTCATTAACTTGATGAAACAGTTAGTAAACATTTATTAACTTGATGAAACAGTTAGTAGACATTTATTAACATGATGAAACAGTTAGTAAACATTCATTAACTTGATGAAACAGTTAGTAAACATTCATTAACTTGATGAAAGAGTTAGTAAACATTTATTAACTTGATGAAACAGTTAGCTAACATTCATTAACTTGATGAAACAGTTAGCTAACATTTATTAACATGATGAAACAGTTAGTAAACATTTATTAACTTGATGAAAGAGTTAGTAAACATTTATTAACTTGATGAAACAGTTAGCTAACATTCATTAACTTGATGAAACAGTTAGCTAACATTTATTAACATGATGAAACAGTTAGTAAACATTTATTAACTTGATGAAACAGTTAGTAAACATTTATTAACATGATGAAACAGTTAGTAAACATTCATTAACTTGATGAAACAGTTAGTAAACATTTATTAACTTGATGAAACAGTTAGTAGACATTTATTAACATGATGAAACAGTTAGTAAACATTCATTAACTTGATGAAACAGTTAGTAAACATTCATTAACTTGATGAAAGAGTTAGTAAACATTCATTAACTTGATGAAACAGTTAGCTAACATTCATTAACTTGATGAAACAGTTAGCTAACATTTATTAACATGATGAAACAGTTAGTAAACATTTATTAACTTGATGAAACAGTTAGTAAACATTTATTAACATGATGAAACAGTTAGTAAACATTCATTAACTTGATGAAACAGTTAGTAAACATTTATTAACTTGATGAAACAGTTAGTAGACATTTATTAACATGATGAAACAGTTAGTAAACATTCATTAACTTGATGAAACAGTTAGTAAACATTGATTAACTTGATGAAACAGTTAGCATACATTCATTAACTTGATGAAACAGTTAGTAATGAAACAGTTAGTAAACATTTATTAACTTGATGAAACAGTTAGTAAACATTTATTAACATGATGAAACAGTTAGTAAACATTCATTAACTTGATGAAACAGTTAGTAAACATTTATTAACTGTGAAACAGTTAGTAAACATTCATTAACTTGATGAAACAGTTAGTAAACATTCATTAACTTGATGAAACAGTTAGTAAACATTTATTAACATGATGAAACAGTTAGTAAACATTTATTAACTTGATGAAACAGTTATTAAACATTAATTAACTTGATGAAACAGTTAGCAAACATTCATTAACTTGATGAAACAGTTAGTAAACATTTATTAACTTGATGAAACAGTTAGTAAACATTTATTAACTTGATGAAACGGTTAACAAACATTCATTAACTTGATGAAACGGTTAACAAACAATAATTTAATGATATTACTAACAACAATGATATATCATTTAGAATACAGAAGAAGAAGATGGACTCAGCACCCCGACAGCAGATGAGCTGGTCCTTTCTCCAGCTACAAAATCCATTTTTCATAAACTCACAAATGAAGATGTTGTGAAAATTATTAACGAGACCACCAATTTAGTTCTCAGCACCTTACAGGTAATGTTAGTTCTCAGCACCTTACAGGTAAATGTTAGTTCTCAGCACCTTACAGGTAAATGTTAGTTCTCAGCACCTTACAGGTAATGTTAGTTAGATACCTTACAGGTAATATTAGTTCTCAGCACCTTACAGGTAATGTTAGTTAGATACCTTACAGGTAATGTTAGTTAGACACCTTACAGGTAATGTTAGTTAGATACCTTACAGGTAATGTTAGTTAGACACCTTACAGGTAATGTTAGTTAGATACCTTACAGGTAATGTTAGTTAGACACCTTACAGGTAATGTTAGTTAGACACCTTACAGGTAATGTTAGTTAGACACCTTACAGGTAATGTTAGTTAAATACCTTACAGGTAATGTTAGTTAGATACCTTACAGGTAATGTTAGTTAGATACCTTACAGGTAATGTTAGTTAAATACCTTACAGGTAATGTTAGTTAAATACCTTACAGGTAATGTTAGTTAGATATCTTACAGGTAATGTTAGTTAGATACCTTACAGGTAATTTTAGTTAAATACCTTACAGGTAATATTAGTTAGACACCTTACAGGTAATGTTAGTTAGAGAATTGATCACCTTGCAGAAATTTACCTGTACATAAAATTAAATTCAAACTTGTTTGTTAATTAGTAGTCATAGACAGTGAATATTATTGCAAGTCTGTTGTCTGATAGTCATAGACAGTGGATATTATTGCCAGTTTGTTGTCTGATAGTCATAGAAGTGGATATTATTGCAAGTCTGTTGTCTGATAGTCATAGACAGTGGATATTATTGCAAGTCTGTTGTCTGATAGTCATAAACAGTGGATATTATTGCAAGTCTGTTGTCTGATAGTCATAGACAGTGGATATTATTGCAACTCAAATATGAGCTTAGACTTCCTGAACTATAACGAGATTGTCAACTACAAGATCCTAGAACTATACTTGTAGCACTGTCTACAAGACAGGTAACTTTCTTACCTATGTGCATATGTAGCACTGGCTACAAGACAGGTAACATTCTTACCTGTGTGCACATGTAGCACTGTCTACAAGACAGATAATGTTCTTACCTGTGTGCACATGTAGCATTGTCTACAAGGCAGGTAACTTTCTTACCTGTGTGCACATGTAGCACTGTCTACAAGACAGGTAACTTTCTTACCTGTGTGCATATGTAGCACTGCCTACAAGACAGATACCTTTCTTACCTGTGTGCACATGTAGCACTGTCTACAAGACAGGTGACTCTCTTACCTGTGAGCACATGTAGCATTGTCTACAAGACAGGTAACATTCTTACCTGTGTGCACATGTAGCACTGTCTACAAGACAGGTGACTCTCTTATCTGTATGCATATGTAGCATTGTCTACAAGACAGGTAACTTTCTTACCTGTGTGCACATGTAGCACTGTCTACAAGACAGGTGACTCTCTTATCTGTGTGCATATGTAGCATTGTCTACAAGACAGATACCTTTCTTACCTGTGTGCATATGTAGCACTGTCTACAAGACAGGTAACGTTCTTACCTGTGTGCATATGTAGCACTGTCTACAAGACAGGTAATGTTCTTACCTGTGTGCACATGTAGCACTGTCTACAAGACAGGTGACTCTCTTACCTGTGTGCACATGTAGCACTGTCTACAAGACAGGTAACTCTCTTCATAATTATTTATTTGTCAAATGTTGTTATACAACATAATTGCTGACATTTTCCTAATCAACTTTTATTTGCTAGCAGATTGTTGATCTTCTTCTTCTTTGCGTTTGTTCTTTATGACCAATTTTAATCACTCTTGGTGATATATTTGATCTTTGCCAAAAACGTGTATACGTTGCACATTGGTTTGGTAGGCCCCTAAACACATAGACTTCTACACACGTTTAGGACACATGCATCCGATTTCACCCAAACCTCCTTAGTCGCCTCTTATGACATGTGTAGCAGGTAATAGTGGTTCTATTCTTTACACCCCAATTTTGGGACATGGTAACAACTCGGGCGTGAGATTGTTGATAAAATGTTGTATGCTAGCAGATTGACTTTATGAAATGTTGTATGCTAGCAGATTGACTTTATGAAATGTTGTAAGCTAGCAGATTGACTTTATGAAATGTTGTATGCTAGCAGATTACTTATGAAATGTGTGTGATTGACTGTGAAATGTTGTATGCTAGCAGATTAACTTGATGAAATGTTGTATGCTAGCAGATTAACTTGATGAAATGTTGTATGCTAGCAGATTGAGTTGATGATGGTTTGAAAGCTTGTATACTCTATAATATGATGTTCAGGTACTCTGTTCACAAGTACCCCGGTACTCAGATACTCTAGTACTATGCTACTATGTACTCTAGTACTCTGGATTCAGGTACTCTAGTATTCTGTACTCTGGTACTCAGATACTCCAGTACTCTGGTACTCAGATACTCTGGTACTATGTACTGAGATAACTGCTCAGATACTCCAGTACTCTGGTACTGAGATACTCTGGTACTATGTATTGAGATAACTGCTGAGATATCCATAAACTGTATTGTGTGTGTGTTGATATTTCAGGAATCCTTGGATGACAAAGTAGAAACACAGAGAGGCCTTATACTGGACAAGATTAACAAAATTAATATTAATAAACCTTCATCACCTAAATCTGTACACAGTGGTAAGTCTTGTACACAGTTTTATGTCTTGTACACAGTTTTATGTATTGTACACAGTTTTATGTCTTGTACACAGTGGTAAGTCTTGTACATAGTGATATGTCTTGTACACAGTTGTAAGTCTTGTACACAGTGGTAAGTTGTACACAGTGGTAAGTCTTGTACATAGTGATATGTCTTGTACACAGTGGTAAGTCTTTTTCGCAGTGGTAAGTCTTGTACACAGTGGTAAGTCTTGTACGAAGTGGTAAGTCTTGTACACAGTTTTATGTCTTGTACACAGTGGTAAGTCTTGTACACAGTTTTATGTCTTGTACACAGTGGTAAGTCTTGTACACAGTTTTATGTCTTGTACACAGTGGTAAGTCTTGTACACAGTGGTAGGTCTTGTACACAGTGGTAAGTCTTGTATGCAGTTTTATGTCTTGTAACAGTGGTAAGTCTTGTACACAGTTTATGTCTTGTCAGTGGTAAGTCTTGAACAGTTATGTCTTGTACACAGTGGTAAGTCTTGTACACAGTTTTATGTCTTGTATGCAGTGGTAAGTCTTGTACACAGTTTTATGTCTTGTACACAGTGGTAAGTCTTGTACGCAGTGGTAAGTCTTGTACACAGTTTTATGTCTTGTACACAGTGGTAAGTTTTGTACACAGTGGTAAGTCTTGTACATAGTTTTATGTCTTGTACACAGTGGTAAGTCTTGTACGCAGTGGTATGTCTTTTTGGCTTTCTTTATTCTCATTTATCTACAAGTTGTTTTAATCAGATCTTTGTTCATTATTTCAACTCTGGCCCATGTGTTGCCGGGGCTTGCAAGGGGAGCAAAGAATAGTAACACTGCGACCTACAAGGCATGTCGTAAGAGGTGACTGAGTAGGGGCCTAGGGAAGCTACTCTAGTAAAGAAAAAGCATCGCAGAAATCGGTTGTGCTGACCTACTTGTTGGCACATAACTGGCACAACGTACAATCGCTCTTAGGCTCAGATCACATACAAATCACACAGAGTGGTTAACAAGTGGTCGATATGGGCATTTGAAGAAGAAGAACAAGAAGATTTAAACTCATTTCATGAACAACTCCCACCATATTGCAGATATAGTTCTCTGACTTCAATGTGGTTTCCATATTTGTGTTTACTTGACATACATTAGTTGATGTTTACTTGACATACATTAGTTGATGTTTACTTGACATACATTAGTTGATGTTTACTTGACATACATTAGTAGATGTTTACTTGACATACATTAGTTGATGTTTACTTGACATACATTAGTTGATGTTTACTTGACATACATTAGTTGATGTTTACTTGACATACATTAGTTGATGTTTACTTGACATACATTAGTTGATGTTTACTTGACATACATTAGTTGATGTTTACTTGACATACATTAGTTGATGTTTACTTGACATACATTAGTTGATGTTTACTTTCATCAGTAGTGTTGATCTACTTTCACTAATTGATGCAGTACAAACTTGTAGTGTGAGCTCAGTGTATGAGCTCATACATTTTGTTGTATGTTAGTGTGTGATCATACATTTGTGGTATTTGGTTAGTGGTGGTGACTCTACATATTGTGGTCTTGCATGAGCCAGTGGTGTGATCTCATCTTTAGTGTATGTAGGTTAGTGGGGTGAGCTCACATTCTTGTGGGTGTATGTAGGTTAGTGGTGGTGAGCTCGTACAATCTTGTGGGTGTATGTAGGTTAGTGGTGGTGAGCTCATACAATCTTGTGGGTGTATGTAGGTTAGTGGTGGTGAGCTCGTACAATCTTGTGGGTGTATGTAGGTTAGTGGTGGTGAGCTCGTACAATCTTGTGGGTGTATGTAGGTTAGTTGTGAGCTCAATCACAATCCAAGAGTACCTGGTTATAACTTCACGGTGGACAATTTGGAAGTAAATTTGTTTTCATTGATTTTTACGAACAGTATAAGTAGATCTCACCGCTCAGAAAGCAATGTCACACTACTGAAGGTATAAGTGGTGTCTAGAAAATCAACAACTCGTTGACTGTGGTCGATGGCTAGGTCATGTAAAGGATATGTCATGATTCTCACATTTCTTCTACACTGTCCAAGAGTTGGGACATCAATTCTTCAGCATATTCTCAGGATTTACTTTATTTATTCTAAACCATGAAATCTTACTATACTATCAGATTGTTCATCAAATGTTGTATGTGATAGATGATTGTTGGCTAAATGTTGTATGTGATAGATGATTGTTGGCTAAATGTTGTATGTGATAGATGATTGTTGGCTAAATGTTGTATGTGATAGATGATTGTTGGCTAAATGTTGTATGTGATTTACGATTGTTGGTTAAATGTTGTATGTGATTGATGATTGTTGGCTAAATGTTGTATGTGATTGATGATTGTTGGTTAAATGTTGTATGTGATTGATGATTGTTGGCTAAATGTTGTATGTGATAGATGATTGTAGGCTAAATGTTATATGTGATAGATGATTGTTGGCTAAATGTGTATGTGATTACGATTGTTGGTTAAATGTTGTATGTGATAGATGATTGTTGGCTAAATGTTGTATGTGATAGATGATTGTTGGTTAAATGTTGTATGTGATTTATGATTGTTGTTAAATGTATGTGATAGATGATTGTTGGTTAAATGTTGTATGATGATGTTGTAGCTAAATGTTGTATGTGATTGATGATTGTTGCAAATGTTGATATGATAAATGATTGTTGGCTAAATGTTGATGGAATAGATGATTGTAGGCCATTGTGATAGATGATTGTTGTTAAATGTTGTATGTGATTGATTATTGTTGGCTAAATGTTGTATATAGATGATTGTTGCTAAATGTCATGTATGATGATTGTTTAAATGTTTTAATGATAGTGATTTGTCATAAATGTTGTATTGATAGATGATTTTGGCTAAATGTTGTATTGATAGATGATTTTGTTAAATTTGTATGTGTTGATTATTGTTGGGTAAAATGTTGTTGTGATAGATGATTGTTGGCTAAATGTTGTTATGATGATGATTGTTGGCTAAATGTTGTATGTGATAGATGATTGTGTAAATGTTGTATGTGATTTACGATTGTTGGTTAAATGTTGTATGTGATTGATGATTGTTGGCTAAATGTTGTATGTGATTGATGGTTGTTGGTTAAATGTTGTATGTGATTGATGATTGTTGGCTAAATGTTGTATGTGATAGATGATTGTAGGCTAAATGTTATATGTGATAGATGATTGTTGGCTAAATGCTGTATGTGATTTACGATTGTTGGTTAAATGTTGTATGTGATAGATGATTGTAGGCTAAATGTTGTATGTGATAGATGATTGTTGGTTAAATGTTGTATGTGATTTACGATTGTTGTTTAAATGTATGTGATAGATGATTGTTGGTTAAATGTTGTATGTGATAGATGATTGTTGGCTAAATGTTGTATGTGATTGATGATTGTTGGCTAAATGTTGTATGTGATAGATGATTGTTGGCTAAATGTTGTATGTGATAGATGATTGTTGGCTAAATGTTGTATATGATAGATGATTGTTAGCTAAATGTTGTATGTGATTGATGATTGTTGGCTAAATGTTGTATGTGATAGATGATTGTTGGCTAAATGTTGTATGTGATTGATTATTGTTGGCTAAATGTTGTATGTGATAGATGATTGTTGGCTAAATGTTGTATGTGATAGATGATTGTTGGCTAAATGTTGTATGTGATAGATGATTGTAGGCTAAATGTTGTATGTGATAGATGATTGTTGGCTAAATGTTGTATGTGATAGATGATTGTTGGCTAAATGTTGTATATGATTTGACAGCTCACATAATCTCTCCATTGTATTGTATGTGTTGATATTTCAGAACATAATACAAAATTACGCACAGGCAGCAGTCGGAAAAAATAAGAAAAGACAACATTGGAGAGCCATTTCATCAAGCCTGTACACGATTGTGCATGTGTGGCTCATCTATTGAATCATTCCAATATTTGATAATTTGATATAATGATGTAACGTTAAAGATCATGTAATGATGTAATCCGTTACAAGATCAAGTGTAATGATGTAATTTGTCATATTTGTGTGATTTTTTTAAAAATTAGATCATTTTGTGGTGTAACATGGACAACTTTATCTTGCTTGTTGGAATTTTCCTATTATTATTATATGTATGTGGTTTACTGTATGCTGATAATGTAACATGATGTTTGTTGTTGTGTAACATGATGATGTTTGTTGTTGTGTAACATGATGATGTTTGTTGTTGTGTAAATGATGATGTTTGTTGTTGTGTTGTGTAACATGATTTTTTGTTGTGTTGTGTAACATGATGTTTGTTGTTGTGTAACATGATGTTTGTTGTTGTGTAACATGATGTTTGTTGTTGTGTAACATGATGTTTGTTGTTGTGTAACATGATGTTTGTTGTTGTGTTGTGTAACATGATGTTTGTTGTTGTGTAACATGATGTTTGTTGTTGTGTTGTGTAACATGATGTTTGTTGTTGTGTTGTGTAACATGATGTTTGTTGTTGTGTAACATGATGTTTGTTGTTGTGTTGTGTAACATGATGTTTGTTGTTGTGTTGTGTAACATGATGTTTGTTGTTGTGTAACATGATGTTTGTTGTTGTGTAACATGATGTTTGTTGTTGTGTAACATGATGTTTGTTGTTGTGTAACATGATGTTTGTTGTTGTGTAACATGATGTTTGTTGTTGTGTTGTGTAACATGATGATTGTTGTTGTGTTGTGTAACATGATGATGTTTGTTGTGTTGTGTAACATGATGATGTTTGTTGTGTTGTGTAACATGATGTTTGTTGTTGTGTTGTGTAACATGATGTTTGTTGTGTTGTGTAACATGATGATTGTTGTGTTGTGTAACATGATGATGTTTGTTGTGTTGTGTAACATGATGATTGTTGTGTTGTGTAACATGATAATGTTTGTTGTGTTGTGTAACATGATGATTGTTGTGTTGTGTAACATGATGATTGTTGTGTTGTGTAACATGATGATTGTTGTGTTGTGTAACATGATGATGTTTATGTGCTTGTGTAACATGATGATTGTTGTGTTGTGTAACATGATGATGATTGTTGTGTTGTGTAACATGATGTTGTTTGTTGTTGTTGTGTAACATGATGATTGTTGTGTAACAAGCTGATTTATTGAGTGAACTGTGTGTAGATTTATATTGATGATGAAGATGATGAAGATGATGTCATTTGTTAGATTGAGTGTAACTCATTGAAATGTTGGATTTTGATGTTATTCATAATTTAATTAGTGATGACAACATTTTATTAAAGAAGCCATAATGTTGGTTGCTGAAGGTGTTGTTATTTTGTTGTAATATGTTGAAATCAGTTGCATGTTACAGCTGGTATTTGTTGCTAATTTTGTTGTTTGGTCATTCCCATATATCACTCAAACAACTTATCCTTATTTGTGATACCAATTGTGTCTTGGGACTTAGCATACAACATCTACAACATATACAGCAACATCTACAACATATACAACATGTACAGCATATACAACAACATCTACAACATGTACAGCACATCTACAACATTACAAGCAACATCTACAAATATACAAAACATGTACAACAAATGAACAAGCAACATCTACAACATGTACAGCCATATCTATAACATATACAATGACATGTACACCAAAATGTACAACAACATCTACAACAAAATGTACAACAACATCTACAGCAACATGTACAACAACATCTACAACAAATACATTGTTAAGCTGTACTTTCAGAAACTTGAGAACTTGATTGCAAGTTATTGTTAGATAATTTTAAAAAAGAATAAATCTTTCAGCTCCCTCTGGAGCACAGGTTTCCAACAAACAATTACCATTTAATTCTATTCAGCCACATCTCCTATCTAGATATTCCCAAATCTTCTTATTCACTCTATTATCTATTTTTAGCTCTCTTCTCCAAGTGTTCTTTGATTTGCCTCTTCTTCTTTCCTTGTGGGTTTCAGAATAAAACACATCTTGCTGTACTTTAAAGTTGTTCTTCTTAATGTATGCTCTATCCATTTTGCTGAAACTTTTGTTTGATGTTTATTAGTAACTTTTTCATATCATATGAATCCTTCTTTTCTGTGCAAGCAATCATGAATGAAAGTCAGCAGTGGTGGCTCGTGGTCAATCCTTCTTTTCTGTGCAAGCAATCATGAATGAAGGTCAACAGTCGTGACTCGTGGTCAATCCTTCTTTTCTGTGCAAGCAATCATGAATGAAGGTCAGCAGTGGTGGCTCGTGGTCAATCCTTCTTTTCTGTGCAAGCAATCATGAATGAAGGTCAACAGTGGTGACTCGTGGTCAATCCTTCTTTTCTGTGCAAGCAATCATGAATGAAGGTCAACAGTGGTGACTCGTGGTCATTCCTTCTTTTCTGTGCAAGCAATCATGAATGAAGGTCAGCAGTGGTGGCTCGTGGTCAATCCTTCTTTTCTGTGCAAGCAATCATGAATGAAGGTCAACAGTGGTGACTCGTGGTCAATCCTTCTTTTCTGTGCAAGCAATCATGAATGAAGGTCAGCAGTGGTGGCTCGTGGTCAATCCTTCTTTTCTGTGCAAGCAATCATGAATGAAGGTCAACAGTGGTGACTCGTGGTCAATCCTTCTTTTCTGTGCAAGCAATCATGAATGAAGGTCAACAGTGGTGACTCGTGGTCATTCCTTCTTTTCTGTGCAAGCAATCATGAATGAAGGTCAGCAGTGGTGACTCGTGGTCATTCCTTCTTTTCTGTGCAAGCAATCATGAATGAAGGTCAACAGTGGTGCTCAGTGGTCATTCCTTCTTTTCTGTAAGCTATCATGAATGAAGGTCAGCAGTGGTGGCTCGTGGTCAATCCTTCTTTTCTGTGCAAGCAATCATGAATGAAGGTCAACAGTGGTGGCTCGTGGTCATTCCTTCTTTTCTGTGCAAGCAATCATGAATGAAAGTCAACAGTGGTGGCTCGTGGTCAATCCTTCTTTTCTGTGCAAGCAATCATGAATGAAGGTCAACAGTGGTGGCTCGTGGTCAATTCTTCTTTTCTGTGCAAGCAATCATGAATGAAGGTCAGCAGTGGTGGCTCGTGGTCAATTCTTCTTTTCTGTGCAAGCAATCATGAATGAAGGTCAGCAGTGGTGGCTGTGGTCATTCCTTCTTTCTGTGCAAGCATTCAGAATGAAGGTCAGCAGTGAGTGGTGTGGTCATTCCTTCTTTTCTGTGCAAGCAATCATGAATGAAGGTCGCAGTGGTGCTCGTGTCATTCCTTCTTTCTGTGCAAGCAATCATGAATGAAGGTCAGCAGTGGTGGCTCGTGGTCATTCCTTCTTTTCTGTGCAAGCAATCATGAATGAGGTCAACAGTGGTGGCTATGGTCATTCCTTCTTTTCTGTTTCAAGCAATCACAAATGAAGGTCAGCAGTGAGTGGCTGTGGTCATTTCTGTGGGCCAGACAAATTTTCTGAAAAATCATTTGTTTGGGCTATTTACTATTATTTGTCTATTCTGGAAGTTTTCACCTTTCCAAAGAATAATGCTTCTGTTCTGCAAAACAGCTTGATATTAAAGTGAGTTGGGTATTCATCATCATCATCATCAAATAGCTTGTCCTGGGCAGAACTCTGCCACTCCAACAGTAATCCGGAACTTCTCTCTCTCATAGGCCAGATGTCCTGCCTCTGTAGCCATGTTCAAACCATCAGTTATATCCCGAATCCATCTTCTCCATGATCCTCCTCCTCTCCCTGCCGACATGCCTCCCTCCTCGACGGTCCTCTTCAGCCCTCCATATATCTCCATATGTCCAAAATATCTGAATTCTCTCTTACCCATCTCCAGCATCAACCAGTTTTCTCTGACCCTGAATTCCTTCTGCATAGATTTACTTGCTCTCCTCTCTGTAGCATCAGCCAGCTTTCTTTGACCCTGAGTTCCTTATGTATAGATTCACTTGCTCTTCGTTCTGTCCATGATACACGGATGACTCCTCTGCAACACCCATATTCAAAAGCAACACATATGTTTTTCCCTGCCTCATCAAATGTCCATGCCCACACGTTGGCTATTAAAGAACATCAAATTAAAGACAATTAAATATTTCTGCCACATCAAACAATATGAGTGCCTAGAATTTTTTAAATGTATCGCCCGCCTGCCCAGCGTGTTCGTAGCGCGTTGAACGACGGGTGCCAAGCCCCCCGTGAGTGCGGTTCAATTCTGTGGGGCTGGCAGAAAAGTCACAGGTTATCCAGATTTACGGTGTTTGTGGCACCGAAGGGTAACAATGTCCATAGCACCGAACCGAAGGGTCACAATGTCCATAGCACCGAACCGAAGGGTCACAATGTCCATAGCACCGAACCGAAGGGTCACAATGTCCATAGCATCGAACCGAAGGGTGACAATGTCCATAGCACCGAACCGAAGGGCCACAATGTCCATAGCACCGAACCGAAGGGTTATAATGTCCATAGCACCGAACCGAAGGGTCACAATGTCCATAGCACCGAACCGAAGGGTCACAATGTCCATAGCACCGAACCGAAGAGCTGAAAGCTCAGTTGCTTCTGGATATTTTTTTTTTTAAAAAGGCCTACCTGAATGCGCGTCACCCGCATCACAGACTATACGTGCTTGTGTATTCCTCCAGCGCGTCTATATATCTGGTGGGTGATTTTTTAATATACAGGGTGTTCAAGATAAAAGCAGCCTCGTCGTTAAGGAAGCATCGTCGTCAAGGAGCTAATCTGGCATATGTTTATGAAAATGAGAAGGTTCAGTATGACGTAGTATAGGTCAAGGTTATGTAATGGTGTGTAATTGTAGTGCGGGAAGGGGCGAAGAACAAATGTGACGTAGGACGAGCTAGTCAGAACCGGTTTAAATAGTAAATAGACACAACAGCATAGCAATAAGTAACTGTCAACTTTTGATTTGTCACTCGGGCCGCTTTTATCTTGAACACCCTGTATAATCTCTCTACGTAAACTTGTCAGCTGTGTAAACGAAAGTGAAAGTACATTGTCGTTGACAAATCTATATTGATGGAATGGACTATTCCATAAACTATTTTATAATGATTACTAACTTATTTCTATTATTTTCTATAATTTTAGACTATTTTTATCTCTATAATTCGTGGTTCAATTGATAATTAAAAGGACTAATCAAGAAATACACGACACTGGGCAACAACCCGGTAGCAATGTGACGACAAAAGAAGAAGAAGAATCAAGAAATGAGTAAATCGCGTAAGAATGAATTTATCTACCGGAAGAATGAAAATGACGTAATTGTTTTTAAAGGGGTTTCGCCACGACCTACTATATTTATCTGGCCATAATGCTCAATTTTTAATGGCGGATAGGTGAGGCAAAATTTCAAACAGATTATTATTCTCCTGTATTACTACTATCAGGTTAGTTAGTCTGTGAATTATTGTATAATTATACTTATATAGTTATAATTTAATAATTATCTTCCTTAACAACAAAATAACGATGCCTAGAAAGTGTTGTAGCCAAATTGTAGATCAAATTATGAGGAGATTATGTTAAAGCATTCAAGGTTCCAACTGAAAATTGTCAGAAAATTTGGGACAAATGGATCAAAAATATTCCACGTCAAGATTGGCTTCCCATGAAACATAGTGTTGTTTGTATCAAACATTTTAGAGAAGAATATTTAATACCTTCAGATAAATATACAGATGCAAATGATGTAGAACACATTATTGACAGGCGTTGTGTAGTTTTAAAACCTGATGCTGTTCCCACTGTGTTTCCTAACCTTCCATCTTATATGTCAAAAGCGCCTGTCGTTCTTCGTAAGAATCCACAAGCACGAGCTACAGCAGTACAAGAAAGATATAATAAAGATGTTGAAGATTGGCTGGCGTCAGATCTGACCAGTGATTTTAAGTTTTGTCAGGACAGTTATGAAGCAAAGTTACAAGAGAATTTAAATGTAAAGTTTCTTCAGATTTGTAAAGACAAGGAATATGTTCTATTGTATAATGTAATTGTTGAAACCATGGAAGCACCAGCTATAGGACTAAGTATTAAAATAGATCAGGACATGTCCTTTACTGTTCACCTGAAGGGAGCTTCCATAGAAAAGAGTGTAAGACTATTGATCTCCTTCGACATAATGTAACAAAAGTTGTCAGGTAGACTATTGATCTCCTTCGACATAATGTAACAAAGTTGTCATGTAGACTATTGATCTCCTTCAACATAATGTAACAAAAGTTGTCAGGTAGACTATTGATCTCCTTCAACATAATGTAACAAAAGTTGTCATGTAGACTATTGATCTCCTTTGACATAATGTATCAAAAGTTGTCATGTAGACTATTGATCTCCTTCCACATAATGTAACAAAAGTTGTCATATAGACTATTGATCTTCTTCACATAATGTAACAAAGTTGTCATGTAGACTATTTATCTCCTTCGACATTATGTAACAAAAGTTGTCATGTAGACTATTGATCTCCTTCGACCTAATGTAACTTGTCATGTAGACTATTGATCTCCTTCGGCATAATGTAACAAAAGTTGTCATGTAGACTATTGATCTTCTTCAACATAATGTAACAAAAGTTGTCATATAGACTATTGATCTCCTTCAACATAATGTAACAAAGTTGTCATGTAGACTATTGATCTCCTTCAACATAATGTAACAAAAGTTGTCATGTAGACTATTGATCTCCTTCAACATAATGTAACAAAGTTGTCATGTAGACTATTGATCTCCTTCCACATAATGTAACAAAAGTTGTCATATAGACTATTGATCTCCTTCAACATAATGTAACAAAAGTTGTCATATAGACTATTGATCTTCTTCAACATAATGTAACAAAAGTTGTCATATGACTATGATCTTCTTCACATAATGTAACAAAAGTTGTCATGTAGACTATTGATCTCCTTCGACCTAATGTAACTTGTCAAGTAGACTATTGATCTTCTTTGACATAATGTAACAAAAGTTGTCATGTAGACTATTGATCTCCTTCAACATAATGTAACAAAAGTTGTCATAAGACTATTGATCTCCTTCGACATAATGTAACAAAAGTTGTCATGTAGACTATTGATCTCCTTCGACCTAATGTAACAAAAGTTGTCATGTAGACTATTGATCTCCTTCGACCTAATGTAACTTGTCAAGTAGACTATTGATCTCCTTCGACATAATGTAACAAAAGTTGTCAGGTAGACTATTGATCTCCTTCGACCTAATGTAACTTGTCAAGTAGACTATTGATCTTCTTCGACATAATGTAACAAAAGTTGTCATGTAGACTATTGATCTCCTTTAACATAATGTAACAAAAGTTGTCATATAGACTATTGATCTTCTTTGACATAATGTAACAAAAGTTGTCAGGTAGACTATTGATCTCCTTCGACCTAATGTAACAAAAGTTGTCATGTAGACTATTGATCTCCTTCGACCTAATCTAACTTGTCAAGTAGACTATTGATCTCCTTCGACATAATGTAACAAAAGTTGTCAGGTAGACTATTGATCTCCTTCGACCTAATGTAACTTGTCAAGTAGACTATTGATCTTCTTTGACATAATGTAACAAAAGTTGTCATGTAGACTATTGATCTCCTTCAACATAATGTAACAAAAGTTGTCATATAGACTATTGATCTTCTTTGACATAATGTAACAAAAGTTGTCAGGTAGACTATTGATCTCCTTCGACCTAATGTAACAAAAGTTGTCATGTAGACTATTGATCTCTTCGACATAATGTAACAAAAGTTGTCATGTAGACTATTGATCTCCTTCGACCTAATGTAACAAAAGTTGTCAGGTAGACTATTGATCTCCTTCGACATAATATAACTTGTCAAGTAGACTATTGATCTCCTTCAACATAATGTAACAAAAGTTGTCAGGTAGACTATTGATCTCCTTGACATAATGTAACAAAAGTTGTCATATAGACTATTGATCTTCTTCGACATAATGTAACAAAAGTTGTCATATAGACTATTGATCTTCTTCGACATAATGTAACAAAAGTTGTCATATAGACTATTGATCTTCTTTGACATAATGTAACAAAAGTTGTCATATAGACTATTGATCTCCTTCAACATAATGTAACAAAAGTTGTCATGTAGACTATTGATCTTCTTCAACATAATGTAACAAAAGTTGTCATATAGACTATTGATCTTCTTCGACATAATGTAACAAAAGTTGTCATGTAGACTATTGATCTCCTTCGACCTAATGTAACTTGTCAAGTAGACTATTGATCTCCTTCGACATAATGTAACAAAAGTTGTCATGTAGACTATTGATCTCCTTCAACATAATGTAACAAAAGTTGTCATGTAGACTATTGATCTCCTTCAACATAATGTAACAAAAGTTGTCATGTAGACTATTGATCTTCTTCGACATAATGTAACAAAAGTTGTCATGTAGACTATTGATCTCCTTCAACATAATGTAACAAAAGTTGTCATATAGACTATTGATCTCCTTCGACATAATGTAACAAAAGTTGTCAGGTAGACTATTGATCTCCTTCGACCTAATGTAACAAAAGTTGTCATGTAGACTATTGATCTCCTTCGACCTAATGTAACTTGTCAAGTAGACTATTGATCTCCTTCGACATAATGTAACAAAAGTTGTCAGGTTCGACTATTGATCTCCTTCGACCTAATGTAACTTGTCAAGTAGACTATTGATCTTCTTCGACATAATGTAACAAAAGTTGTCATGTAGACTATTGATCTCCTTCAACATAATGTAACAAAAGTTGTCATATAGACTATTGATCTTCTTCGACATAATGTAACAAAAGTTGTCAGGTAGACTATTGATCTCCTTCGACCTAATGTAACAAAAGTTGTCATGTAGACTATTGATCTCCTTCGACATAATGTAACAAAAGTTGTCAGGTAGACTATTGATCTCCTTCGACATAATGTAACTTGTCAAGTAGACTATTGATCTCCTTCAACATAATGTAACAAAAGTTGTCAGGTAGACTATTGATCTCCTTCGACATAATGTAACAAAAGTTGTCATATAGACTATTGATCTTCTTCGACATAATGTAACAAAAGTTGTCATGTAGACTATTGATCTCCTTCGACCTAATGACAAAAAGTTGTCAGGTAGACTATTGATCTCCTTCGACATAATGTAACTTGTCAAGTAGACTATTGATCTTCTTCGACATAATGTAACAAAAGTTGTCGAGTAGGTCGTGGTTTCGCTCTAGGTAAGTTTAGTTTTAGTCAAAAACATAGATTTCTCATATGTTTAGTTCTATAAAGTACAACATTCATACTATCGATTAAACATAAAATTATGTTGTTTTGTTTAGTATTAGTATTATAATATTAATCAGAAAAGTCCAATTCCAACCTTTTTTTCTTTTAAATTCCAAGTTTAAATTTTAGTTTTCTCAAAATCATTTTTCCCCTTTTTTTTGTGTGGGAAATCCCAGAGTTTTAATTAATACTAAAGCTAGATACAAGAAATCCCAGAGTTTTAATTAATACTAAAGCTAGATACAAGAAATCCCAGAGTTTTAATTAATACTAAAGCTAGATACAAGAAATCCCAGAGTTTTAATTAATACTAAAGCTAGATACAAGAAATCCCATAGTTTTAATTAATACTAAAGCTAGATACAAGAAATTTGAGGTGAATATCCCATATATAATTTAGTAGCTGCAGATGCATTTAAATAACATTTTTGGAATATTTGATTTAAAAATTAATTTTCAAAAATTATGACACATTTTGTGCGGTTTTTGCCAAACATAAGTTTAAAAATAAAATATATTTCTGGAGATATTACAGAAAATAAATGGACCAGTAGCTCTTGATAGCTTACAGTTTATGAATCATTCCTTTATTTATCAATATATTTGTTGTTTGTTTTGTAAATTTTAGGAATCTAATAACATGTATTATTTTTAAAGATAGCCGCTGTTGTCAACGCAACCATGCAACGTTTTTTTTTTTTAAAAACATTAAAATATATCTACATTCTTAGCTTAACATGTCCATTATAAATTAATTGCTCTAACTTAATTAATAAAGAATATTTGTTTCGGAGTTAAACCCCTTAACAATTATCATTGCAGTTAGACGTTAAAGGTCAAAGGTCGCAATGTTACATCGTAGATAGGCACATGTAAAAATGAGCTACTGAAAAATAGTGCTCCGCAATATGCGTGAGTGTATTCAGACTGTATATCACATTTTTAAAATTATATTTTATATATTATATATGATTGTTATAATATATTATTTTTATACAAATTAGATTTATTTCATCAGATGTTACATGACACAGATGATAAACTGTTACCTTTAGCATGACTACACTATTATCTATATTCAAGGTCTGGCATTATATATATCTCTTTCTCTCTTAGTACACTTAGTTACAGGAAATGTTACAACATAACTGACATGTAAACTATCTATAGAATATGTGTAGTTTCATAACATGACAGATACATAACTCAAACATGACATATACAGAACTCATACAAACATGACAGATACAGAACTCATACAAACATGACAGATACAGAACTCATACAAACATGACAGATACATAACTCCTACATGACAGATACAGAACTCATACAAACATGACAGATACAGAACTCATACAAACATGACAGATACAGAACTCATACAAACATGACAGATACAGAACTCATACAAACATGACAGATACAGAACTCATACAAACATGACAGATACAGAACTCAAACATGACAGATACAGAACTCATACAAACATGACAGATACAGAACTCATACAAACATGACAGATACAGAACTCATACAAACATGACAGATACAGAACTCATACAAACATGACAGATACAGAACTCATACAAACATGACAGATACAGAACTCATACAAACATGACAGATACAGAACTCAAACATGACAGATACAGAACTCAAACAAAATCGAGTAGAATCTCATTGAGAAATGTCTTTATTTACAAGCTTGTTATATCTCAATAGTTTTCTCACAAATATCATCAAGACCTAGTTTACACAAGATGCACATTCCAGTCCAAACATAAAATAGAAATTCTTCTTCTTCTTCTTCTTACGCTCCATATCGACCACTTGTTAACCTCTCGGTACGATTTGTATGTGATCTGCGCCTAAGAGCGATTGTACGTTGTGCCAGTTACGCGCCTACAAGTAGGCCAGCACATCCGATTTCTGCGCTGCTTTTTCTTTATGGACGTAGTTTCCCTAGGTCCTACATCAATCGCTACTTACGACATGCCTTGTAGGTCACAGTGGTACTATTCTTTGCTTTTCCGGTCCCGGCGCCACATGGGCTAGAGTATAAATAACTTGTTCCATAAGCATAATTCAAGCATACAGTATGATTAGTTTCTCTGTTGCTATAATTATCCATTTTTCATGATTGGATTTTTGTAGAAACACCCAGCTTTGGAATTTTGGTCAATCTTTGTTCTATTCTACCGATATAAAGGAAACTGCAGTTTGATCTATTCTACCGATATAAGAGGAAACTTTGATCTATTCTACCGATATAAGGGGAAACTTTGATCTATTCTACCGATATAAGAGGAAACTGCAGGTTGATCTATTCTACCGATATAAGAGGACGAAACTTTGATCTATTCTACCGATATAAGAGGAAACTTTGATCTATTCTACCGATATAAGAGGAAACTTTGATCTATTCTACCGATATAGAGAGGAAACTTGATCTATTCTACCGATATAAGAGGAAACTTTGATCTATTCTACCGATATAAGAGGAAACTTTGATCTATTCTACTGATATAAGAGGAAACTTTGATCTATTCTACCGATATAAGGGAAACTTTGATCTATTCTACCGATATAAGAGGGAAACTTTGATCTATTCTACCGATATAAGAGGGAAACTTTGATCTATTCTACTGATATAAGAGGGCGAAACTTTGATCTATTCTACCGATATAAGAGGGGAAACTTTGATCTATTCTACCGATATAAGAGGGGAAACTTTGATCTATTCTACCGATATAAGAGGGGAAACTTTGATCTATTCTACCGATATAAGGAAACTTTGATCTATTCTACCGATATAAGGGAAACTTTGATCTATTCTACCGATATAAGAGGAAACTTTGATCTATTCTACCGATATAAGAGGAAACTTTGATCTATTCTACTGATATAAGAGGAAACTTTGATCTATTCTACCGATATGGAAACTGCAGTTTAATCTATTCTACCGATGTAATGGAAACTGCAGAAAATAATATTTTACACGTAGCTGCTGTGATCGATTTTACACATAGCTGTTACACATAGCTGCTGTAATCTATTTTACACATAGCTGCTGTGGCTGCTGGTAAAGATGATTGGTTTCATGCTGCTAGGGATGGTGGTGACGTGTTGTTGTGATCTGTAGTAACAGGCTGGATAGATGCACATTCTTAGTTTCTGTCTGTCTGTAAAAAGCTTTTGTTCAGATCCACTGGTAGAGTTCAGGTCCCTGAAGAGATTATTTATATGAAGTTTGTGAAGATTATTTCCAACTTTGAAACTATATTTGATAACAATTCACTGTTAATCTGACTCAATCTTGTCTGTTTGTGGCCACTCAATCTTATCTGTTTGTGCACTAATCATCTGTTTGTGCAC
Source organism: Arion vulgaris (assembly GCA_020796225.1). Taxonomy (NCBI): domain Eukaryota; kingdom Metazoa; phylum Mollusca; class Gastropoda; order Stylommatophora; family Arionidae; genus Arion; species Arion vulgaris. Next base: position 90,113,688 of record CM036756.1, read on the forward strand.
TCAATCTTATCTGTTGTGGGCCCCAATCTATCTGTTTGTGCCACTCAACACTAATCTTATCTGTTTGTGGCCACTCAACACTAATCTTATCTGTTTGTGATCACTCAACACTAATCTTATCTGTTTGTGATCACTCAACACTAATCTTATCTGTTTGTGATCACTCAACACTAATCTTATCTGTTTGTGATCACTCAACACTAATCTTATCTGTTTGTGATCACTCAACACTAATCTTATCTGTTTGTGATCACTCAACACTAATCTTATCTGTTTGTGATCACTCAACACTAATCTTATCTGTTTGTGATCACTCAACACTAATCTTGTCTGTTTGTGATCACTCAACACTAATCTTGTCTGTATGTGATCACTCAACACTAATCTTATCTGTTTGTGATCACAACACTCAATCTTGTCTGTTTGTGGTCATTCAACACTAATCTTATCTGTTTGTGATCACAACACTCAATCTTGTCTGTTTGTGGTCATTCAACACTAATCTTATCTGTTTGTGGCCACTCATTATCTTGTGCACTAATCTTATCTGTTTGTGATCACTCAACACTAATCTTATCTGTTTGTGATCACTCAACACTAATCTTATCTGTTTGTGATCACTCAACACTAATCTTGTCTGTATGTGGCCACTCAACACTAATCTTGTCTGTTTGTGATCACTCAACACTCAATCTTGTCTGTTTGTGGTCATTCAACACTAATATTATCTTTCTATGGCTACTTAACACTAATCTTGTCTGTTTATCATCCAGGATGACACTAATCTTGTCTGTTTGTCATCCAGGATGACACTAATCTACACACGGACACATACACACACGACACTTGGGCATAATATCTTTTTTTTCTTCTCATGATCGCATTAGGGAACATTTGTTTGAGTTTTTGTTTCACAATCATATTGATATGTAGAGCAGAGCATAGCTTAAGGAAAGTAATGTGTTCAGATCATATTGTAATGTAAATGCATTGACAAGTAAAATGCGTATTTGATGAAAGATCATATTTATTCCAGATGTAGAGGGTAAAGACTCACGATTCATCTGCCTGTTTGACAAGAGTCAACTCTTACAGCCTTCATATAACCATTCAGATCTGATACCATGCTACAGTATAACTCCAGATGTGATACTTTAAAGTGAGGTTTTTTCTATTTGTAGAATCTAACAGTTAATTGTTTGTACAAATTCGGGGCCTGTTGGATAATATTTCATACACTTTGGTCAAAATTTGAATGTGCCTATTGGAGGTGCCTATTGAAAGTGCCTGTTGGAAGTGCCTATTGAAAGTGCCTCTTGGATGTGCCTGTTGGATGTGCCTGCTGGATGTGCCTGCTGGATGTGCCTGCTGGATGTGCCTGCTGGGACCTAAAGAGGATACTGACGTTCTCAGCGCAAGTCACACAGATCACACACACACACACACACACAGACACACACACACACACACACACACACACACAGAGTGTGGTTAACTTGGTTGGTAAGACGAACAAACAAACAAGCAATCAGATGAACAAACAAACAAGCAATCTACCTGCTTAGTATTTGTTTCTATTTGATATAAACTATCAAGACATATGTACTACCTTGATTCAGGCCTGGGAGAGCATGATGCAGCTGTTCTGACACGCACTTGTGATGTAGTTGTGGCCATATCATTGTTCTGGTAGGTTCTTGAGTTGACACTTAACCTGTACCGGATGTAACGTTTTCTAATCTCTGTCTGAACCTGGCAGTCATTACAGACATAACAAGTCAACTGAATTATGTGACAGACATGACCACATATAGAATGAAGTGAAGCAATATGTGACAGACATGACCACATATAGAATGAAGTGAAGTGAATTATGTGACAAACATGACCACCTATAGAATGAAGTGAAGTGAATTATGTGACAGACATGACACTATAAATGAAGTGAAGTGAATTATGTGACAAACATGACCACATATAGAATGAAGTGAAGTGAATTATGTGACAAACATGACCACATATAGAATGAAGTGAAGTGAATTATGCTGACAAAACATGACCACATATAGAATGAAGTGAAGTGAATTATGTGACAAACATGACCACATATAGAATGAAGTGAAGTGAATTATGTGACAAACATGACCACCTATAGAATGAAGTGAAGTGAATTATGTGACAAACATGACCACCTATATAATGAAGTGAAGTGAATTATGTGACAAACATGACCACATATAGAATGAAGTGAATTATTAGATGATTAGTAGATTGACTCGCTGAATAATAATGCAGATAGTCTGTGGGTCCTTGCCCTTTGACCCAATGCTATAGAGTAGTATCTGCAAGTGTCGGTCAGCTGCTGTTTCACTCCATACGGTGTGTCCATCCAGTGTGTCCATCCAGTGTGTCCATCCATACAGTGTGTCCATCCATACAGTGTGTCCATACGTACAGTGTGTCCATCACATACAGTGTGTCCATCATAAGTGTGTCCAGTATAGTGTGTGTCCATACAGTGTGTCCATACATACAGTGTGTCCATAGAGTGTGTCCGTCCATACAGTGTGTCCATCCATACAGTGTGTCCATCCAGTGTGTCCATCCGTACAGTGTGTTCATACAGTGTGTCCATCCATACAGTGTGTCCATCCATACAATGTGTCCATACAGTGTGTCCGTCCATACAGTGTGTCCGTCCATACAGTGTGTCCATCCATACAGTGTGTCCGTCCATACAGTGTGTCCGTCCATACAGTGTGTCCGTCCATACAGTGTGTCCATCCATACAGTGTGTCCATCCAGTGTGTCCATCCGTACAGTGTGTTTATACAGTGTGTCCATCCATACAGTGTGTCCATCCATACAATGTGTCCATACAGTGTGTCCATCCATACAGTGTGTCCATCCATACAGTGTGTCCCACTTATCTTTTCTTGTAGGAAGATGTATTTTTCGAATGTCTATTGTATCCCAAGTGGAAGATGGAATTATAATTGTTCACTATTGCTGTTAAGCGTAGGGTGGGAGCTTTAATTTGCGTTCTAGGGCTAGATGAGTCACCTTTGTTGTGTTATATCTATGTTTATGTAGTGTGGTCTTGATATTGTCTTTCCATCTTCTTCTTGGTCGTCCCTTCGCTCTAGTACCTGATCTCTTTTTATTGTATGCTGTAATTGGTGGTTGGTTGTATTTCATTCTCATTAAATGCCCAAACCACTGCACTTGTTTTCTTTCGATGTATTTGGTGCATGAAATTATGCCAACTCTGCTTCTGATGTCCTCATTTCGTAGTCTATCTTTCATCAAAGCCATTAACACAATCAAATAGAATTGTCAACAGTTTTGCAAATATATGTACACAGCTGACACTTCACAGTGTGTTCTTATGTTATATGTGGACAGCTGACACTACACGATGTGTTGTGATTATGTTGAAGTGTGTAGTACATTGTATGTGATGATGAAGCCAAACGTGCTTGTGCCGTAGTTATGATTCATGTTTGACATTGAGAGCAGAGAATTGCTATAAATTATGCTATTTATAGACTGACTTTGAACACAAGGATATCTATGTACATACGTTATATGTATGCTGGAGATGTTACTAGTAACAGCAAAACATAATGAGCAACATAGACTTGATAACATAGATAGACTTGACAACATAGACTTGACAATATAGATAGACTTAACAATATAGATAGACTTGACAACATAGACTTGACAATATAGATAGACTTAACAACATAGATAGACATGACAACATAGACTTGACAATATAGACTTGACAACATTATTACATTACCTCTCCATTCATGAAGCAGAACAGGCAGGCAATGAGAAGGCCCTGTATTGGTGTATAAGACAAGTTTGTATTACAATGTGAGTTAGTCATGAATTGAAGGAACAAGTTTGTATTACAATGTGAGCTAGTCATGAATTGAAGGAACAAGTTTGTATTACAATGTGAGTTAGTCATGAATTGAAGGAACAAGTTTGTATTACAATGTGAGTTAGTCAGAATTGAAGGAACAAGTTTGTATTACAATGTGAGTAGCTGAATTGAAGGAACAAGTTTGTATTACAATGTGAGTTAGTCATGAATTGAAGGAACAAGTTTGTATTACAATGTGAGTTAGTCATGAATTGAAGGAACAAGTTTGTATTACAATGTGAGTTAGTCTTGAATTGAAGGAACAAGTTTGTATTACAATGTGAGTTAGTCATGAATTGAAGGAACAAGTTTGTATTATAATGTGAGTTAGTCATGAATTGAAGGAACAAGTTTGTATTACAATGTGAGTTAGTCATGAATTGAAGGAACAAGTTTGTATTACAATGTGAGTTAGTCATGAATTGAAGGAACAAGTTTGTATTACAATGTGAGTTAGTCATGAATTGAAGGAACAAGTTTGTATTATATCACAATATGGTAGCTGGTAGCAATTTGAATGTAAACAGGAAGTAATAGAGACATAAGAATTAGATATGTGAAGAGTGTAATAGAAAGGTAGGAATAAGAATATAAATGGGATAAGTTTACCTGGAAAGGTAGGAATAAGAATATAAATGGGACAAGTTTACCTGGAAAGTAGGAATAAGAATATAAATGGACAAGATTACCTAAAGTAGGAATGAATATAAATGACAAGTTTACCTGGAAAGTAGGAATAAGAATATAAATGGGACAAGTTTACCTGGAAAGTAGGAATAAGAATATAAATGGGACAAGTTTACCTGGAAAGTAGGAATAAGAATATAAATGGGACAAGTTTACCTGGAAAGTAGGAATAAGAATATAAATGGGACAAGTTTTACCTGGAAGGTAGGAATAAGAATATAAATGGGACAAGTTTACCTGGAAAGTAGGAATAAGAATATAAATGGGACAAGTTTACCTGGAAAGAGAATAAGAATATAATGACAAGTTTACGGAAAGTAGAATAAGAATATAAATGGGATAAGTTTACCTGGAAAGGTAGGAATAAGAATATAAATGGGACAAGTTTACCTGGAAAGTAGGAATAAGAATATAAATGGGATAAGTTTACCTGGAAAGTAGGAATAAGAATATAAATGGGATAAGTTTACCTGGAAAGTAGGAATAAGAATATAAATGGGACAAGTTTACCTGGAAAGAGGAATAAGAATATAAATGGATAAGTTAAAGTAGGAATAAGAATATAAATGGGACAAGTTTACCTGGAAAGTAGGAATAAGAATATAAATGGGACAAGTTTACCTGGAAAGAGTTGAAGAACATTTCAAAGTAAAGTTTGATGGTCTCTATGCTCGGGTTGATGTTGTCAGGGACGCCAATGGTAACTAGGTAGTGAACTCCAAATATTGGTATCAATACCAGCGTTGATTTTCCCAGTCTCCTAGGTAACAATCACATGATATGTAGCTATTTATAGCATTCAAGTCTTTATCTATCTATATATCTATTACTGGCAAATTGTGTGTGTGAATGTGTCTGTGTTCTTTGTTTAACCTACTTTTGGACATGCACCAACCTTTAAATTTGGCAAGAGGGTAGCTTCCGTAGTACGGATAATGTAAAAATTATAAAACTGGACTATTGTTATGTCTTGACATCTTAAAAACCAACTTAATTTGCATATTATCGGGAATAGTAAAATACCGAAAGTGTTTTGATGGTTCTTGTTTCGCTTTGGACAATGGGAATTCTATTTTTACTTTAAACAACTATTGGAATTTCTCACAAACACACAATAACAAAATATTTCCTCCAAGCACAAAATTAATAACAAAATATTTCATCCAAGCACAAAACTTAATAACAAAATATATATTTGAATAAGTATAACTTACTTAAGTAAAACTTTGTTTTTACATTTAGAAAATAATAACAGCAACGGAAATAGATAAAAGTGTCAAGATAAAGGATACAATAGATTTGAAATTTAGTCACACAAGATGTGATGTGATATTTGTCACCCAATAAGTAATGTGACATTTAGTCACACAAGAAGTAATGTGACATTTAGTGTGTGGATATAAATATGGAGAGATTGAGAAAAGGAATGAAAGAAGGAGAAAGAAAGAGACATTGAGACGAGAGGAAAAGATAAGAATACACAGAAAGAAAGAGTTAGAAATAGTAAGAGAGAGAAAGCACAAGAATGATGGAGAGAGAGAGAGAGAAAAGAAGAAGTTGAAGTTTCGCGAGAGAGATGGTGAAGAAGTTGGAGTGAGTGAGAGAGAGAGAAAGATAGAAAATGAGTATGATAGTTTAGTATTCCGACATGTTGCCCACCATATACCTATATCTGTATTTCCTTGCCCTGGGAGGGGCACATCGCACAAGTTTAGTAAACAGCACGCGCACAATGTTCAGGAAAAATATAAAGTTGATCTACAGATGACACCAAAAATATATTAGGTTAAGTTTACCAGATCAAATATCAAAATTACTGTACTATAAACAATATAAAAGTTGATCAGCAGAGGAATAAGATTAAGAAACCAGGCGCATATTATCCATTAAATTAAATTAAATGTGCATTATATTAAATGTGCACCGCACACCTTTGCCTAGCCAGAAGAAAAATAGAAATAAAGTAATTATTTTATTTACAACAATATTTATTAGAAAATATTTATAGAGTAACTATAAGTAGCTGTCTATTGTCGAATTGGACCGAACAAACTGCCAGTATCTATGGACGCGTTATGACACGCAATTTCGGTGTGTTCGTGCTTGGAGTTACGACCCTTGTTCTCCTAAAATCGCCGTTGCTTCCGCTCTAAAGGGTGCTCGTCTCTGGATTCTAACGCTAACTATGACCTTGTTCTCCTAAAATCGCTCGGTTGCTTCCGCTCAAGGGTGCTCGTCTCTGGATTCTACGCTACTATGACGTTTTATGAAGCGACTAAGGGCGAGAAACTAGACTAACAATAAAAGTACTTGGTGTTTAAAAGAAGTTTATGTTGGAATGTTCGACTATGTACAATTGAAAAATGAACTTGTGGTACTTTATTGTTCGGACGAGTTCTACAATAAGTCAGTTCATGAGTTACTACAGTTTTTAGTTGAAAATGATCTCAGTTCATGTTTTAAAGAAGTGTTCAAACTGACAGAATTGATCGTGACTATTCCAACAACACTGAGTCTGTTGAAAGGTCATTTCAGCATTAAAGCAACAGCATTCTCGAGATCTACATAAGGTCAAGATAGACTCTCCAGTCATTTTCAGCATTAAAGCAACCAGCATTCTGTAGATCTACACAAGGTCAAGATAGACTCTCCAGTCATTCTCGTAGATCTACACAAGGTCAAGATAGACTCTCCAGTCATTCTCGTAGATCTACACAAGGTCAAGATAGACTCTCCAGTCATTCTGTAGATCTACAAGGTCAAGATAGACTCTCCAGTCATTCTCGTAGATCTACACAAGGTCAAGATAGACTCGTAGATCTACACAAGGTCAAGATAGACTCGTGATCTCACAAGGTCAAGATAGACTCGTAGATCTACACAAGGTCAAGATAGACTCGTAGATCTACACAAGGTCAAGATAGACTCGTAGATCTACACAAGGTCAAGATAGACCTCAGTCTTAGATTTTATCTCTTCGAACTCTCCATAATGGCCATTTGTTAAACCAATCTTTGTGATTTGTACTGTGATCTGAGCATAAGAGCGATTGTCCGTTGTGTTAGTTATGCTACAATAGGCCAGCATCCGATTTCTGTGACGCTTTTTATTTAATAATGCAGTTCCACCCCCACCACAGTCTCGCCTCTTACGACATGCTTTGTAGGTTGCAGGGTTACTATTCTTTGCTTCTCATGAGGGCACGGGCAACCTTGGTCAGCTTTGCCTATTAAATGGAACATGAGCAAGGTTAGAATAAAGAATATATTTGTAGATGCCGTCACAGAGAAGAAACATTTGTGCAAGGTTAGAATGAAGAATATATTTGACGATTCCGTCACAGAGAAGAAACATTTGAGCAAGGTTAGAATAAAGAATATATTTGACGATTCAAGAAAGGAACATTTGAGCAAGATTAGAATGAAGAATATATTTGACGATTCCGTCACAGAGAAGAAACATTTGAGCAAGGTTAGAATAAAGAATATATTGTACGATATCGTCACAGAGATGGAACATTTGAGCAAGGTTAGAATAAAGAATATATTTTACAATACCGTCACAGAGAAGAAACATTTGAGCAAGGTTAGAATAAAGAATATATTTTACAATCCGTCACAGAGAAGGAACATTTGAGCAAGATTAGAATGAAGAATATATTTGACGATTCCGTCACAGAGAAGGAACATTTGAGCAAGATTAGAATGAAGAATATATTTGACGATTCCGTCACAGAGAAGAAACATTTGAGCAAGGTTAGAATAAAGAATATATTTGACGATGCCGTCACAGAGAAGGAACATTTGAGCAAGGTTAGAATAAAGAATATATTGTACGATATCGTCACAGAGATGGAACATTTGAGCAAGGTTAGAATAAAGAATATATTTGACGATTCCGTCACAGAGATGGAACATTTGAGCAAGGTTAGAATAAAGAATATATTTGACGATTCCGTCACAGAGAAGAAACATTTGAGCAAGGTTAGAATAAAGAATATATTTGACGATTCCGTCACAGAGAAGAAACATTTGAGCAAGGTTAGAATAAAGAATATATTTGACGATGCCGTCACAGAGAAGAAAATTTGAGCAAAGGTAGAATAAAGAATATATTGTACGATATCGTACAGAGATGGAACATTTGAGCAAATTAGAATGAAGAATATGATATTGACGATTCCGTCACAGAAAGAAACATTAGAAGGTTAAATAAAGAATATATTTTTACAATACCTTCACGAAAGGAACATTTGAGCAAGATTAGAATGAAGAATATATTTGACGATTCCGTCACAGAGAAGGAACATTTGAGCAAGATTAGAATGAAGAATATATTTGACGATTCCAGTCACGAGAAGAAACATTTGAGCAAGGTTAGAATAAAGAATATATTTGACGATGCCGTCACAGAGAAGGAACATTTGAGCAAGGTTAGAATAAAGAATATATTTGACGATTCCGTCACAGAGATGGAACATTTGAGCAAGGTTAGAATAAAGAATATATTGTACGATATCGTCACAGAGATGGAACATTTGAGCAAGGTTAGAATAAAGAATATATTGTACGATATCGTCACAGAGAAGAAACATTTGAGCAAGGTTAGAATAAAGAATATATTGTACGATATCGTCACAGAGATGGAACATTTGAGCAAGGTTAGAATAAGGAATATATTTGACGATGCCGTCACAGAGAAGGAACATAGAGCAAGGTTAGAATAAAGAATACATTTGACAATGCCGTCACAGAAAAGTTTCTACAAAAGGAAAGAAGAATGGATCTGATCTTCAAGTGAAACATGTCAGTAGAAATATGTACTATTTAACCAAATATATTTCCCAGTTCAATAACTATCGGTGCGTAATTGAATATAGTTGGCGTTTCAATTAAAAGGGAAAAGAGGTTAAATAGGAGGTATACATATTCATTTTAAATAGAAGCTAAAATATCACGCATTATCAGGCTACGCCATTGTCAGAAACATAAAGTAATATTTCAAGATAAGAAGGGTACTGTTGGTGGAGCGACGAAGGGGCATGGCAGGCGTAGGGGTGAGCGGACCAACCAAATGAAGGGGCATGGCAGGCGTAGGGGTGAGCGGACCAACCAAATGAAGGGGCATGGCAGGCGTAGGGTGAGCGGACCAACAAATGAAGGGCATGGCAGGCGTAGGGGTGAGCGGACCAACCAAATGAAGGGGCATGCCAGGCGTAGGGGTGAGCGGACCAACCAAATGAAGGGGCATGGCAGGTGTAGGGGTGAGCGGACCAACCAAATGAAGGGGCATGGCAGGCGTAGGGGTGAGCGGACCAACCAAATGAAGGGGCATGGCAGGCGTAGGGGTGAGCGGACCAACCAAATGAAGGGGCATGGCAGGCGTAGGGGTGAGCGGACCAACCAAATGAAGGGGCATGACAGGCGTAGGGGTGAGCGGACCAACCAAATGAAGGGGCATGGCAGGCGTAGGGGTGAGCGGACCAACCAAATGAAGGGGCATGGCAGGCGTAGGGGTGAGCGGATCAACCAAATGAAGGGGCATGGCAGGCGTAGGGTGAGCGGACCAACCAAATGAAGGGCATGACAGGCGTAGGGTGAGCGGACCAACCAAATGAAGGGCATGACAGGCGTAGGGTGAGCGGACCAACCAAATGAAGGGCATGCCAGGCGTAGGGGTGAGCGGACCAACCAAATGAAGGGGCATGGCAGGCGTAGGGGTGAGCGGCCCAACCAAATGAAGGGCATGCCAGGCGTAGGGGTGAGCGGACCAACCAAATGAAGGGGCATGCCAGGCGTAGGGGTGAGCGGACCAACCAAATGAAGGGGCATGCCAGGCGTAGGGGTGAGCGGACCAACCAAATGAAGGGGCATGGCAGGCGTAGGGGTGAGCGGACCAACCAAATGAAGGGGCATGGCAGGCGTAGGGGTGAGCGGACCAACCAAATGAAGGGGCATGCCAGGCGTAGGGGTGAGCGGACCAACCAAATGAAGGGCATGCAGGCGTAGGGGTGAGCGGACCAACCAAATGAAGGGGCATGGTAGGCGTAGGGGTGAGCGGACCAACCAAATGAAGGGCATGCCAGGCGTAGGGGTGAGCGGACCAACCAAATGAAGGGGCATGGCAGGCGTAGGGGTGAGCGGACCAACCAAATGAAGGGGCATGGCAGGCGTAGGGGTGAGCGGCCCAACCAAATGAAGGGGCATGGCAGGCGTAGGGGTGAGCGGACCAACCAAATGAAGGGGCATGGCAGGCGTAGGGGTGAGCGGACCAACCAAATGAAGGGCATGCCAGGCGTAGGGGTGAGCGGACCAACCAAATGAAGGGGCATGACAGGCGTGTAGGGGTGAGCGGACCAACCAAATGAAGGGGCATGCCAGGCGTAGGGGTGAGCGGACCAACCAAATGAAGGGCATGCCAGGCGTAGGGGTGAGCGGACCAACCAAATGAAGGGGCATGGCAGGCGTAGGGGTGAGCGGACCAACCAAATGAAGGGGCATGCCAGGCGTAGGGTTGAGCGGACCAACCAAATGAGCAGAGAAACTGGAGGGCCCAGCAGGGGCAAAAATGAAAAGAGGCACCCAAAAGAAACGCGAGGGGGACAAAATGGTGGAGAGCCTCGGAGATGGGGTCCCCATCCAGAGAACAATAACCGCGTTTCCCTCGCAGAGAACTACTACTGCCTTGTAGTTCGATTGGGGACAATCAAAGGCTAGCGGAGCAAACCGTACACAAAACTGGACGGCAGGCTAACCAAGTAGTCCAAAAAAAATACTGGTAACCTGAGCAGATGACTCTCAACAACCCGGGAGGGTAGGTTGTCTAAGGGTAGCTACCCTTAAAGAAAATAGCAGCCTGCTGCCTTGCAGGTCGGCTGGGTACAGCCAAAGGCTGACGGAGAACGAACCCAGTAAACGCTGACTGAAACCGGACACATCGCCGAAGGATAAGCACCAGAGCTCCAAATGGCGATGAAGATGTGACGAAACACCCACCCACGGTAAGGCTGTATGAATCAGATTTCCACATGAATAAGACACACATTTTGCAGAATTTATTGGAAATCTGGTACATCAGTCTAAGAGTGATCGAGAGAGAGAGAGAGAGAGAGAGAGAGAGAGAGAATAAGAAGGTAAAATGGAAAATGAAGATCAGTTATCAGAAGACTATCATCATAGCATCCCGGACATGTTCATAGATATTCTGATCTCTGCTTCAACAAATCCAACAGCGTCCAGCAGCCTGATACGCCAGTTCGATGTTGATTAATCAGTCTATTTGCATTATAGATGAATAACAAAATTAAAAATGCCGGTATTAATGAACTATGTTGCTCGTTAATAAATATTTGAGTAGTATGTAAATTTGATAAATTTCTTTCTTCATTTCATGCTTATGAAGTAGTGTCTATATATATATTCAATGTTGTCTCTTATACAAACTTCACTGTCTCTTGTAGCTCACACAGATATTTGTGTCGTTTTTCTGTCCAATGTTGTTACACTAGGCAAGTGAGTTTGCCTCAGTATAACATATTCGAGACGGTCTTGAAGTATGTACTATGTCCACATGCCTGTCCACATCATGTGCATGTAGTTTTTTCTAATTTGCTCATATTTTGGTAGTGATTCTGTGTTAGTTGTTGGCGGCTTGATTATTCCGAATTTCTTTGGAAAGATAAGTTGCACTTCAATTCCACTTCAGGTTTGATGAATGGAACGACATGTCTGGTGCAGAGCTGGTGTGCTATGATCTCTAGTAGAAGTTTGATGAATGGAACGACATGTCTGGTGCAGATCTCTAGTAGAAGTTTGATGAATGGAACAACAGGTCTGGTGCAGATCTGGTGTGCTATGATCTCTAGTAGAAGTTTGATGAATGGAACGACATGTCTGGTACAGATCTGGTGTGCTATGATCTCTAGTAGAAGGTTGTTAAGGACAAAGCTCCCTCCTCACGACTCCTGCCTATGTGATCATAATCCCAGTTCTGTGCGTGGTATCTAGGGTGTGTACATATAAGATGTGTACATATAAGATGTGTACATATAAGATGTGTACATATAAGAAAGTAGTTATACATGTACATGAGGTGTAGTGTTGTGTACAAAAGATGTCAATGAAGTGAGTATAACACTGACCACTGCTATAGCAATCTGTGGACCTCTGAGCAGCCAAAAAAATCCTTTGGTAGGGTGAGTGTTCCAACAACTGTAGATAACATTTACCAATGATGTTAACATCATCTGTTATAATAATTACCGTCATCATTATCCGTCATCATTATCGTCATCAGAATAACTATTATCATCACTTTCAAAAGATAACATATACGTGTGTGAGCTCTGCCATGAGTGCAGGCGTGTTTTTGTGAGCTCTGCCATGAGTGCAGGTGGGGTATTTGTGTGAGCTCTGCCATGAGTTCAGGCTGTGTGTGTATTCATGCTATATTGTATGTGTGCAAGTGTGTGCAAGTGTGCATGGAACTGTGGTAGTATAAGATTGCCTACAATGAGTGTGTGGTGTGTATGTGTCTAGACACAGAAATGTAAAGCTGATACATAAACAGACACATAAACGTGTAGATAGCTGTATATACCATACGATACGTGGACCTCACAGTCTCCTCACTCCTCACAGTCTCCCATACTCCTCACAGTCTCCCACACTCCCTACAGTCTCCACCTCTCACAGTCTCCCCATCCATCACAGTCTCCCACACTCCTCACAGTCTCCACACTCCTCACTCCCCACATGATCTTGAATATCAAACCTAGCTAGCCTCACTAGATCAGGTGTTTGTATCGGTCCCACACTAAAGTACACCAGTGTCAACATTAATACCATTCAACTATACCATGTAATGCAGGTGTACAGTACTATACAGTGTAATCCGGTATATAGGTAAACATGCTATGTGATGCAGGTATATTTATACCACATGGGTATGCAGGTATCAGATTTTATACCACATGGGTATGTCAGGTATTGGATTTATACCATGGGTATGCAGGTATTCAGGTAACTGTCATGGGGATGATGAATATTACTAAAAATATTATTTGAAATATTAGTCTAACATTAACTTATCTCTACAACTAACAAGCTAGATTGAGTTACAAATTACATGAAGTTATAACTGACTTGATGATCTGATATACTGACTTCTGATCTGATATACTACTTGCTGATCTGATATACCAACTGGTGCTGATATACTAACCTGCTGATATACTAACTTGCTATACACTACTTGCTGATATACTAACTTCTGGATTGATATATAAACTTGTGATCGATATTTAATTTACGATCTGATAACTAACTGCGTTGATCTATAACTAACTGCTGATATACTAACTTGCTGATATACGAACTTGCTGATCTGATATACTAACTTGCTGATATACTAACTTGCTGATCTGATATACTAACTTGCTGATATACTAACTTGCTGATATACTAACTTGCTGATATACTAACTTGCTGATCTGATATACTAACTTGCTGATATACTAACTTGCTGATATACTAACTTGCTGATCTGATATACTAACTTGCTGATATACTAACTTGCTGATCTGATATACTAACTTGTTGATATACTAACTTGCTGATCTGATATACTAACTTGCTGATATACTAACTTGCTGATCTGATATACTAACTTGCTGATCTGATATACTAACTTGCTGATCTGATATACTAACTTGTTGATATACTAACTTGCTGATCTGATATACTAACTTGCTGATATACTAACTTGCTGATATACTAACTTGCTGATCTGATATACTAACTTGTTGATATACTAACTTGCTGATCTGATATACTAACTTGCTGATCTGATATACTAACTTGCTGATCTGTAATACTAACTTGTTGATATACTAACTTGCTGATCTGATATACTAACTTGCTGATATACTAATTTGCTGATATACTAACTTTCTGATATACTAACTTACTGATATACTAACTTGCTGATATACTAACTTGCTGATATACTAACTTGCTGATATACTAACTTGCTGATATACTAACTTGCTGATATACTAATTTGCTGATATACTAACTTGCTGTAATTTTGTACGATTCAGTCAACATTGCAATATAAGTAAGTGCATTCAAACTTTGTGTTACATGTGACATATTTCTACATGACACATGTATACAGTGTGACGCCTGACTACAAGACTGACATGATAAGAATTGTTACATATATGTTAGACGTGACACGTGTACGAGACGTGACATATATGTGAGTCGTGACACGTGTACGAGACGTGACATATATATAAGACGTGACACATGTTAGAATAGTGGCTTTCTCTGAGACGTGATACGTGTGCTACTTACAATTCATCTTCAATTGTGGCGCGAACAACAATCCAGGGAGTCAGAAAGAACAATGGGCCACCTGCGTGGAACAACACGTCACATCTTATCTCACGCTGTTATCCCCATCATCAATACTATGTTTATTGTTATCATTACCATCAACATCATCCCCATTACGATCATCATTATCATCATCATTATCATTTGAATAATTATCATCTAGCCGACATTATGTAATTACTAGTACAAAAAAATCTTCATCTACAGAACCTCATCAACATTATCATCACAGTCAACATCAGCGAGCTCATTATCATCATCATCAGTATTATCAGCATAATAGTAGACACCACTATCAGTTGCAACAACCAACTTTTTCTGCCTTCTATCACCAACATTTTTTTCCACATCAGTAGTTTTACTTTCTCTCGTCTCCAACTTTTCTTTCTATCTTCCCAACTTTTCTTTCTATCTTCCCAGTGTTATTTTCCTCTTCATTAATATTATTTTCTCGACATCTAAATATTCTTACAGATATACATAACATCATTAAACACATCATCAATATTCATACAGACATAAACATCATTAAATCACATCTACCAATATTCATTAAAACATCATTAAACACATCACCAAATTCATACAAACATCATAAACACATCACAAAATTACAGACATCATTAACATCAACCAAATTAGACTGCACATTAAAACTTTCACTACGCAGAGCTGTCAGATAATACCTGCATTTGATGAGCCAAGATATCCGATTTGTTTGTTATTGAGCATGGGTTAGTCACAATAACAGATTATCAACAGACAGTACCATCAAAGAGCAATGTACTTTCATCAGTGGATACAACAAAGGAGATCACGAAGATGGATCACATAAACAATATGTGATTATTTTGCTGACTGAATAAACAGATTTATGTAGACAACATATCTTCTGTTTTAAACTGTTATAATTATTCTCTCTTGGCTATACAAGGAAATGTGAGAATGATATTTCTGTTAGTATAACTACAAGAATGGATTATTCTCTCTGTTGCTGCTATACATAAAACGTAAGAAATATGATTATTCTCTCTGTTGGCTATACAACACAATGTATGTGATTATTCTCTCTGTTGGCTATACAACACAATGTAATGTGATTATTCTTCTGTTGTGCTATACAACACAATGTATGTGATTATTCTCTCTGTTGGCTATACAACACAATGTATGTGATTATTCTCTCTGTTGGCTATACAACACAAGATATGTGATTATTCTCTCTGTTGGCTATACAACACAAGATATGTGATTATTCTCTCTGTTGGCTATACAACACAAGATATGTGATTATTCTCTCTGTTGGCTATACAACACAAGAAATGTGATTATTCTCTCTGTTGGCTATATAACACAAGATATGTGATTATTTTCTCTGTTGGCTATACAACACAATGTATGTGATTATTCTCTCTGTTGGCTATATAACACAAGATATGTGATTATTCTCTCTGTTGGCTATACAACACAATGTATGTGATTATTCTCTCTGTTGGCTATATAACACAAGATATGTGATTATTCTCTCTGTTGGCTATACAACACAAGATATGTGATTATTCTCTCTGTTGGCTATACAACACAAGATATGTGATTATTCTCTCTGTTGACTATACAACACAAGATATGTGATTATTCTCTCTGTTGGCTATACAACACAATGTATGTGATTATTCTCTCTGTTGGCTATACAACACAAGAAATGTGATTATTCTCTCTGTTGGCTATACAACACAATGTATGTGATTATTCTCTCTGTTGGCTATACAACACAAGATATGTGATTATTCTCTCTGTTGGCTATACAACACAAGATATGTGATTATCTCTCTGTTGCTATACAACACAAGATATGTGATTATCTCTCTGTTGCTATACAACACAAGATATGTGATTATTCTCTCTGTTGGCTATACAACACAAGAAATGTGATTATTCTCTCTGTTGGCTATACAACACAAGAAATGTGATTATTCTCTCTGTTGGCTATATAACACAAGATATGTGATTATCCTCTCTGTTGACTATATAACACAAGATATGTGATTATTCTCTCTGTTGGCTATAAACACAAGATATGTGATTATCCTCTCTGTTGGCTATAAACACAAGAATGTGATTATCCTCTCTGTTGCTATACAACACAAGAATGTGATTATCTCTCTGTTGGCCATACAACACAAGGAATGTGATTTAGTCATCTCATTCTGTAGGATGTAGGAGATGGGAACTAGCATGGCCCATTCCATCAGGATGTAGGAGATGGACTTAGCATGGCACATTATCAGGATATAGGAGATGGAGCTTGCATGGCCATTCCGTCAGGATGTAGGAGATGGGAACTTAGCATGGCACATTCCGTCAGGATGTAGGAGATGTAACTAGCATGGCACATCCGTCAGGATGTAGGAGATGGATATCGCTTAGCATGGCATTCCGTCAGGATGTAGGAATGTATTACATGCACATTCCGTGACAGACGACTATAGAAGATGGGATTGCATCACATTCGTCAGGATTAGGAGATGCAACTTAGTATCACATTCATCAAGAATGTGTAGAGATGGACTAGCATGGAACTATCCAGTAGGATGTAGAGATGGAACTTAGCATGGCCCATTCCATCAGGATGTAGGAGATGGGAGCTTAGCATGGCACATTCCGTCAGGATGTAGGAGATGGGAGCTTAGCATGGCACATTCCGTCAGGATGTAGGAGATGGGAACTTAGCATGGCACATTCCGTCAGGATGTAGGAGATGGAAGCTTAGCATGGCACATTCCGTCAGGATGTAGGAGATGGAAGCTTAGCATGGCACATTCCGTCAGGATGTAGGAGATGTAAGCTTAGCATGGCACATTCCGTCAGGACAGACAGTACTATAACATGACAGAATGAGAGAAAGTAAAAGTATGTTCACCTACCCCAACCCATGGCTGTACACCAACGAATATATCGTCGTTCAGAGAAGATGGTCACCGTAACTAGGATGTAGAGATATAGTCCTTCCATCAACACCCAGGCCGAGCTGGACAACTGGACATAGTGAAATATAGTGAAGAGCAACTTGCATTGCCAATGCTGGGGAATATATCAGTTGAAGATGTCAACAGTGACGTAAAACAAAATCAACAAATCAAGATGTGGGTTACTCTTTTGTTTAAAAAAAAATGGGATTTTCTGTTGGCTTATCAAAGATTGTGTTATTCTGTTGCTATATCAAAGGGTGTTATTCTTTTGGGCTTATCAAAGATTGTTTATTTTTGTTTCCTGTATGGTTATTTTTTTGGTTTTAAAAAAAAAGTTTGTGTTTTCCTTTTGTTGGCTTAAAAAATGTGTTTTTTTTGGGATGTGTGTTTCCCTTTTTTTAAAAAAAATAGTTTATTTTTTTGTTTAAACTTTTTGGTTATTTTTGTTTAAGATTGGTTTCCCCTGGTTTTAAAAAAAAATGTGTTTTTTTCTATAAAAAAAATGTTTTTTTTGGAACCCCGATGTTTTAATATTGTCTAAGAAGGTTTTTGGGGAAGGGGTTGTTGGTTTCCCAAGGGATGTGGGGTGGGGCTTGGTTTTTGGGGATTGGGGTCTAGATGGTTTTCAGGTGGGGGGTTTTAAAGAGGTTGTCAGGATGGGGGTTTTGGCAATGGCAATTGTGGTTAAATGGGGGGGTTTGCGGGGGGAAATGGCAGATGGTTGTCAAAGACTTTTAACAAAAAAATGGAAAAATTTTAAAGTTTTTCCCCCCCCCAAATGGTTTAAAAAAATTTGTCTTTAAAATGGTGAACTGATGTAAGATTGTTTCCCAAAAAAGGGATGGTGTTAAAAATTATGGGCCCGATTGTGCAAAATTTTTGGTGTCCCGCGAAAAAAAATAACTTAAAGATTGGTTTAGAAGTCGGTTTCTGATGGTTAGATTGTGTCTAAGATGTTGTTTGAACTGTATGGCTTAGATTGTGTGTCAAAGATGTGTGTTTGCGGGCTTAGATTGTGTGTCTAAGATGTTTTTGGGCCTGATTTTGGGTGGTGTCAAAGATGGGTTTCGCTGTATTTAGTTTGTGTGCTAAGATGTTGTTGCGGCAGATTGTGTGTCTAGATGTGTTTTCTGAAGTTTGGGTGTCTGATGTGTTTTTCTGTATGGCAGATTGTGTGTCTAAGATGTTTTTTGGGGCCTGTATCAATTGTGTGTCTAAGTTTGTGTTTGGCGGGGTTGGGTTGTTGTCAAAGATGTTGTTTTTGTATTTTAGATTGTGTGTCTAAGATGTTTTTGCTGTAGCAGTTGTGTTCTAAGATGTTTTTTGGGCCTGTATGGCTTAATTTGTGTCTAAGATTTTGTTTCCCGTATGGTTAGATTGTTTTCAAAGATGTTTTTTGGGCTTAGGCTTAGATTGTGTGTCTAAGATGTTGTTTGAACTGAAAGTTTAGATTGTGTGTCAAGATGTTGTTTGAACTGTATGGTTAGTTGTGTGTCTGATGTTTTTGGGCCTGTATGGCTTAGATTGTGTGTCTAAGATGTGTTTCCTGTTTTTAAATTGTGGTCTAAGATGTGTTTTTTGTATGGTTTAGATTGTGTGTCTAAGATGGGGGTTTAACTGATGGTTAGATTGTGTGCAAGATGTTTTAAACTGTAGGGCGTTTTTTAAACAAGATGTTTTTGAACTGAAAGCATTGTTTTCTGAGATGTGTTTTTGGGCTGTATTTGGGATTGTTTTCAAGATGTGTGTTTAACAGGCTTAGATTGTGTGTCTAAGATTTTGTTTGAACTGTATGGTTAGATTGTTTTCAAAGATGTGTTTGCCGATGCTTAGATTGTGTGTCAAGATGTTTTTGAACTGTATTTTAGATTGTGTGTCAAGATGTGTTTAAACTGTATGGTTTAGATTGTGGTCAAGATGTGTTTTTGAGCATCTTGGGATTTGTGTCTAAGATGTGTTTTGGATATGGCTTGGGATTGTGTGTCTAAATGTTGTTTGGTGTTGGCAGATTTTTTCTAAGATGTTGTTTAAAACGTTGGCGGGATTGTGTGTCTAAGATTTTTTTGCTAGGTTAAATTTGTGGGTTAAGATGTTTTTTGGGCCTGATGGTTTAGATTGTGGTCTAAGATGTGTTTTGGCTTTGGTTTGTTTGGTGTCTAAGATGTTTTTTGGGCCTGTATTTTAGATTGTTTTCTAAGATGTGTGTTTGAACTGTATGGTTAGATTTGTGGTCTAAAAGATGTGTGTTTGCCTGATGGCTTAGATTTGTGTCTAAGATGTCTGTTTGAACTTATACTAGATTGTGTGTCTAAGATGTGTTTTGCGAAAACAGATTGTGTTCTAAGATGTGTGTTTGCCTGTAGGCTTTAATTGTGTTCTAAGATGTTTTTGGCTGTATGCAGATTGTGTGTCTAAGATGTCTGTTTGTACTGTATGGCTTAGTTTGGGTGTCTAAGATGTGTGTTTGAACTGTATGGTTTAGATTGTGTGTCTAAGATGTGTGTTTAACTGTATGGCTTAGATTGTGTGTCAAAGATGTGTGTTGGCTGTATGGTTTAGATTGTGTGTCTAAGATGTTGTTTGTGTTTAAAGTGGCAATTGTGGTGTCAAGATGTGTTTTTGAACTGTATGGTTAGATGTGTTCTAAGATGGTGTTTGCCTGATGGCTTAGATTGTGTGGTTCTAAAGATGTTGTTTAGCTGTAGGCTTAGATTGTGTGCTAAGATGTGTGTTTGAACTGTATGGCTTAGATTGTTGTCTAAGATGTGTGTTTGAACTGTAGGCTTTAGATGTGTTCAAAGATTGTGTTTGCTGTATGGCTTAGATTGTGTGTCTAAGATGTGTGTTTGAACTGTATGGCTTAGATTGTGTGTCTAAGATGTGTGTTTGAACTGTAGGCTTAGATTTGTGTCTAAGATGTCTGTTTGCGCTGTATGGCTTAGATTGTGTGTCTAAGATGTCTGTTTGAACTGTATGGCTTAGATTGTGTGTCTAAGATGTGTGTTTGCGCTGTATGGCTTAGATTGTGTGTCTAAGATGTGTTTTGCGCTGTATGAGCTAGATTGTGTGTCTAAGATGTCTGTTTGAACGCTGGGCTAGTGGTTAGATGTGTTTGACTGTAGGCTGATTGTGTTAGATGTGTTTGTTTGTACTTTTGTGTCAGATGTTGTTTGTGTATGCTTGATTGTGTGTCTAGATGTCTGTTTGAACTGTATGTAGATTGTGTCAAGATGTTGTTGTGAGCGGGATTGTGGTCAAGATGTTGTTTGCTGTTGCAGATTGTGCAATGTGTTTGCTTATGCTTAGATTGTGTCTAAGATGTTGTTGCGTATCTGATTGTGTCTAAGATTGTGTTTGCGGGCTTAGATTGTGTGTCTAGATGTGTTTGCTATGTTGATTGTGTGTCTAAGATGTGTTTGCGCGTATGGCTAGATTGTGTGTCTGATGGTTTGTTATGGTTGATTGTGTCAAGATGTTGTTTGCTGTATGGCTTAGATTGTGTGTCTAAGATGTGTTTGAACTGTATGTTATGTGTGTCTAAGATGTTGTTTGCTGTATGGCTTAGATTGCGATGTTGTTTGGTATTTAGATGTGTGTCTAATGTCTGTTTGCTGTATGGTTAGAGTGTCTAAGATGTGTTTGCGTTTATGGCTGATTGTGTGTCTAAGATGTTGTTTGCTGTATGGCTTAGATTGTGTGTCGATGTGTGTTGGTTAGCGATGTGTGTCTAAGATGTTGTTTGCTGTATGGCTTAGTTTGGGTTTCTAAGATGTGTTTGCGCATGGTAGATTGTGTGTCAAGATGTGTTTTGCTGTGGTTAGATGGTGTCAAGATGTTGTTTGCTGTATGTTAGATTGTGTGTCTAAGATGTTTTCTGATGGCTTGGTGTGTGTCTGATGTTGTTTGTATGCTTAGATTGTGGTCTAAGATGTGTGTTTGCGCTGTGGTAGATGGTGTCTAAGATGTTGTTTGTTGTATGGTTAGATGTGTCTAGATGTTGTTTGCTGTATGGTTAGATTGTGGTCTAAGATGTGTTTGACTGATTTAGATTGTGTGTCAAGATTTGTTTGAACGGCTTTAGATTGTGTGTCTAAGATGTGTTTTGCTGTTGGTTAGATTGTGTTCAAGATGTGTGTTTGCTGTATATTAGATTGGGGTTAGATGTCTGTTTGAACTGTATGGTTAGAGTGTGTCAAGATGTGTGTTTGAACGAAACTGAGTGTCTAAGATGTGTGTTGCTGTATAGCGATGTGTGCTAATGTCTGTTTGCGTATGTGGATGTGTGTCTAAGATGTGTTTGGCTGTATGGTTAGATTGTGTCTAAGATGTGTGTTTCGCTGTATGCAATGTGTGTCTAAGATGTGTGTTTGTGACGGGTGTGTTCAGATGTGTTTGCGCTGATCTAGATTTTTCTGATGTCTTTGAACTGATGGCTTAGATTGTGTGTCTGTGTGTGTTTGAGCTGTAGGGCTTAGATTGTGTGTCTAAGATGTTGTTTGAACTGATGGCTTAGATTGTGTGTCTAAGATGTTGTTTGAACTGTATGCAGATTGTGTGTCAAGATGTTGTTTGTGTATGGCTTAGATTGTGTGTCTAAGGGATCAGATGTGTTCTAAGATGCTGTTGAACTGTATGCTTAGATTGTGTGTCTAAGATGTCTGTTTGAACTGTATGCTTAGATTGTGTGTCTAAGATGTTGTTTGAATGTAGGCTTAGATTGTGTGTCTAAGATGTTGTTTGCTGTATGGTTAGGATTGTGTCTAAGATGTTGTTTGGCTGTATGGCTTAGATTGGTGTCAAGATGTGTGTTTGGCTGTATGGCTTAGATTGTGTGTCAAGATGTGTGTTGACGTATGGTTAGATTGTGTGTCTAAGATGTTTGTTTGAACTGTATGGCTTAGATTGTGTGTCTAAGATGTTGTTTGAACTGTATAGCTTGATTGTGTGTCTAAGATGTTGTTTGGCTGTATGGCTTAGATTGTGTGTCTAAGATGTGTGTTTGCGCTGTAGGCTTAGATTGTGTGTCTAAGATGTTGTTTGACTGTATGGTTAGATTGTGTGTCTGTGTGTGTTTGCTTGTATGGCTTAGATTGTGTGTCTAAGATGTCTGTTTGAACTGATGGCTTAGATGTGGTCTAAGATTGTGTTTGACTGATGCTAGATGGTGTCATGTGGCCTGCTTGTTCAATGTGTGTTTGCGCTGATGGCTTAGATTGGTGTCTAAGATGTGTGTTTGTGCTGTATGGCTTAGATGTGTGTCTAAGATGTTGTTTGCTGTATGGCTTAGATTGTGTGTCTAAGATGTTGTTTGACTGTATGGCTTAGATTGTGTGTCTAAGATGTTGTTTGCTGTATAGCTTAGATTGTGTGTCTAAGATGTGTGTTTGCGCTGTATGGCTTAGATGTGTGTCTAAGATGTTGTTTGAACTGTATGGTTAGATTGTGTGTCTAGATGTGTTTGCGCTGTATGGTTTAGATTGTGTGTCTAAGATGTGTGTTTGAACTGTATGGCTTAGATTGTGTGTCTAAGATGTTGTTTGCTGTATGGCTTAGATTGTGTGTCTAAGATGTGTGTTTGCTGATGGCTTAGATGTGTGTCTAAGATGTGTGTTTGAACTGTATGGCTTAGATTGTGTGTCTAGATGTCTGTTTGAACTGTATGGTTAGATTGTGTGTCTAAGATGTGTGTTTGACTGTATGGCTTAGATTGTGTGCTAGATGTTGTTTGAGCTGTATGCTTAGATTGTGTGTCTAAGATGTTGTTTGCGCTATGGCTTAGATTGTGTGTCTAAGATGTGTGTTTGGCTGTATGGCTTAGATTGTGTGTCTAAGATGGTGTTTGGCTGATGGCTTAGATTGTGTGTCTAAGATGTTGTTTGAACTGTATGGCTAGTGTGTGTCTAAGATGTGTGTTTGGCTGTATGCTTAGATTGTGTGTCTAAGATGTCTGTTTGAACTGTATGGTTAGATTGTGTGTCTGATGTGTGTTTGAGCTGTATGGCTTAGATTGTGTGTCTAAGATGTTTTGACTGTAGCTTAGATTGTGTGTCTAAGATGGTTTGGCTGATGGCTTAGATTGTGTCTAAGATGTGTTATTGATGGCTTAGATTAGGTTTAGATGTGTGTTTGGCTGATGGCTTAGATGTGTTGATGTCTGTTAACTGGCTTAGAGTGTTCTAAGATGTGTGTTTGGCTGATGCTTAGATTGTGTGTCTAAGATGTTGTTTGAACTGTATGGCTTATGTGTGTCTAAGATGTGTGTTTGACTGTATGGCTTAGATTGTGTGTCTAAGATGTGTTTGCGCTATAGCTTAGATTGTGTGTCTAAGATGTGTGTTTGTACTGTATGGCTTAGATTGTGTGTCTAAGATGTGTGTTTGAACTGTATGTTAGATTGTGTGTCTAAGATGTTGTTTGCTGTATAGCTTAGATGTGTGTCTAAGATGTCTGTTTGAACTGTATGGTTAGATGTGTGTCTAAGATGTGTGTTTGCGCTGTATGGCTTAGATTGTGTGTCTAAGATGTGTGTTTGCGCTATATGGCTTAGATTGTGTGTCTAAGATGTGTGTTTGTGCTGTATGGCTTAGATTGTGTGTCTAAGATGTGTGTTTGCGCTGTATGGCTTAGATTGTGTGTCTAAGATGTGTGTTTGAACTGTATGGCTTAGATTGTGTCTAAGATGTGTGTTTGCCGTAGGCTGTGATTGTGTGTCTAAGATGTTGTTTGACTGCATGGCTTAGATTGTGTGTCTAAGATGTTGTTTGAGCTGTATGGCTTAGATTGTGTGTCTAAGATGTTGTTTTGCTGTATGGCTTAGATTGTGTCTAAGATGTGTTTGCTGTATGCTAGATTGTGTGTCTAAGATGTGTGTTTGAACTGTTGCTTAGATTTGTGGTCTAAGATGTTGTTTGCTGTATGTTAGATTGTGTGTCTAAGATTTGTGTTTGAACTGTATGGCTTAGATTGTGTGTCTAAGATGTTGTTTGCTGTGCTTAGATTGTGTCTAAGATGTGTGTTTGCTGTATGGCTTAGATTGTGTGTCTGATGTGTGTTTGCTGATGGCTTAGATTGTGGTCTGATGTGTGTTTGAACTGTATGGCTTAGATTGTGTGTCTAAGATGTTGTTTGCTGATGGCTTAGATTGTTGTCTAAGATGTTGTTTGAACTGGTATGGCTTAGATTGTGTGTCAAGATGTGTGTTTGGCTTATGGCTTAGATTGTGTGTCTAAGATGTGTGTTTGAACTGTATGGCTTAGATAGTGTGTCTAAGATGTGTGTTTGCGCTGTATGGCTTAGATTGTGGTCTAAGATGTCTGTTTGAACGTATGGCAGATGGTGTCAAGAGTGTGTTGACGTATACTGATTGTGTCTAAGATGTTGTTTGCTGTATGGCTTAGATTGGTTAGATGGTGTTTGGAGGCAGGGTTTAGATGTTGTTGTGAAAGTGATGTGTGTCTAATGTCTGTTGATGTTGGCAGTGTGCAAGAGTGTTGAACGATGGCTAGTTTGTGTTCAAGAGTTGTTTCACAATTGGTCAAGGGGTTGCCTTAAATAAGGTCAAGATTTTCAAAGGTTCAAGTTTTCCTATTTAGATTGTGTTAAGATGTGTGTTTGCCTATGGCAGATGTGTCAAGATGTTGTTTGAACTGTGGCTTAGATTGTGTGTCTAAGATGTGTGTTTGCTGTATGCTTAGAGTGTCAAGATGTGTGTTTGCTGTAAGATTGTGTGTCTAAGATGTTGTTTGAACAGGTTAGATTGTTTTCTAAGATGTGTGTTTGCTGTACTAGATTGTGTGTCTAAGATGTTGTTTGACTGTATGCTTAGATTGTGTCTGATGTTGTTTGAACTGTATGGCTTAGATTTGTGTCTAGATGTGTGTTTGGCTGTATGGCTTAGATTGTGTGTCTAAGATGTGTGTTTGGGCTGTATGGCTTAGATTGTGTGTCTAAGATGTGTGTTTGAACTGTATGGCTTAGATTGTGTGTCTAAGATGTCTGTTTGAACTGATGGCTTAGATTGTGTGTCTAAGATGTTGTTTACTGATGGCTTAGATTGTGTGTCTAAGATGTTTGTTTGAACTGTATGGCTTAGATTGTGTGTCTAAGATGTTGTTTGCTGTATAGCTTAGATTGTGTCTAAGATGTGTGTTTGGCTGTAGCTTAGATTGTGTCAAGATGTTGTTTGAACTTATGCTTAGATTGTGTGTCTAAGATGTGTGTTTGTGCTGTATGGCTTAGATTGTGTGTCTAAGATGTCTGTTTGATTATGGCTTAGATGTGTGTCTAAGATGTGTTTGCGCTTATTTAGATTGTGTCTAAGATGTGTTTGTGTATGTTGATTGTGTGTCTGATGTGTGTTGCTATGGCTGGATTTTCAAGATGTTGTTTGCTGTATGGCTTAGATTGTGTGTCTAAGATGTGTGTTTGAACTGTATGACTTAGATTGTGTGTCTAAGATATGTGTTTGCGCTGTATGGCTTAGATTGTGTGTCTAAGATGTGTGTTTGACTGTATGGCTTAGATTGTGTGTCTAAGATGTTGTTTGGCTGTATGGCTTAGATTGTGTCTAAGATGTGTGTTTGGGCTGTTTTGGCTTGGGATTGTGTGTTCAAGATGTGTGTTTGGCTGTATGGCTAGATTGTGTGTCTAAGATGTTGTTTGAACTGATGGTTTAGTTTGTTTTCTAAGATGTGTGTTTGTGCTGTATGGCTTAGATTGTGTGTCTAAGATGTCTGTTTGAACTGTAGGGCTTAGATTGTGTGTCTAAGATGTGTGTTTGAACTGTATGGCTTAGTTTGTGTGTCTAAAGATGTTTTGTTTGAACTGTATGGCTTAGATTGTGTGTCTAAGATGTTTTGAACTGTATGGCTTAGATTGTGTGTCTAAGATGTGTGTTTGAACTGTATGGTTTAGATTGTGTGTCTAAGATGTGTGTTTGAACTGTATGGTTTAGATTGTGTGTCTAAGATGTCTGTTTGAACTGAAATGGTTTAAAGGGATTGTGATCAAAGATGTGTGTTTGAACTGTATAGTTAGATTGTGTGTCTAAGATTTTGTTTGTGCTGTATGGCTTAGATTGTGTGTCTAAGATGTTGTTTGTTATGGCTTAGATTGTGTGTCTAAGATGTCTGTTTGAACTGTATGGTTTGGGATTGTGTGTCTAAGATGTGTGTTTGTGCTGTATGGCTTAGATTGTGTGTCTAAGATGTCTGTTTGAACTGTATGGCTTAGATTGTGGTCTAAGATGTGTTTTGAGCTTGTATAGCAGATTGTGCCCAAGATGTGTGTTTGTGCTGTATGGCTTAGATTGTGTGTCTAAGATGTCTGTTTGAACTGTATGGCTTAGATTGTGTGTCTAAGATGTCTGTTTGAACTGTATGGCTTAGATTGTGTGTCTAAGATGTCTGTTTGAACTGTATAGCTTAGATTGTGTGTCTAAGATGTGTGTTTGCGCTGTATGGCTTAGATAGTGTGTCTAAGATGTCTGTTTGAACTGTATGGTTTAGATTGTGTGTCTAAGATGTGTGTTTGCGCTGTATGGTTTAGATTGTGGTCTAAGATGTGTGTTTGAACTGTATGGCTTAGATTGTGTGTCTAAGATGTCTGTTTGAACTGTATGGCTTAGATTGTGTGTCTAAGATGTGTGTTTGTGCTGTATGGCTTAGATTGTGTGTCTAAGATGTGTGTTTAAACCCTGATGGCTTAGATTGTGTGTCTAAGATGTCTGTTTGAACTGTATGGTTTAGATTGTGTGTCTAAGATGTGTGTTTGAACTGTATGGCTTAGATTGTGTGTCTAAGATGTGTGTTTGAGCTGTATAGCTTAGATTGTGTGTCTAAGATGTCTGTTTGAACTGTATGGCTTGGGTTTGTGTGTCTAAGATGTGTGTTTGTGCTGTATGGCTTAGATTGTGTGTCTAAGATGTGTGTTTGTGCTGTATGGCTTAGATTGTGTGTCTAAGATGTGTGTTTGAACTGTATGGCTTAGAGTGTGTGTCTAAGATGTGTGTTTGAGCTGTATAGCTTAGATTGTGTGTCTAAGATGTCTGTTTGAACTGTAGGGCTTAGATTGTGTGTCTAAGATGTGTGTTTGAGTTTGTATGGCTTAGATTGTGTGTCTAAGATGTGTGTTTGACCGTATAGCTTGGGATTGTGTGTCTAAGATGTGTGTTTGTGCTGTATGGCTTAGATTGTGTGTCTAAGATGTGTGTTTGTGCTGTATGGCTTAGATTGTGTGTCTAAGATGTGTGTTTGTGCTGTATGGCTTAGATTGTGTGTCTAAGATGTCTGTTTGAACTGTATGGCTTAGATGTGTGTCAAAGATGTGTGTTTGAGCTGTATAGCTTAGATTGTGTGTCTAAGATGTCTGTTTGAATCATGGCTTAGATTGTGTGTCTAAGATGTGTGTTTGAGCTTTTATGGCTTAGATTGTGTGTCTAAGATGTGTGTTTGGCTGTATGGTTAGTTTGTGTGTCTAAGATGTGTGTTTGCGCATGGCTTAGATTGTGTGTCTAAGATGTGTGTTTGAACTGTATAGCTTAGATTGTGTGTCTAAGATGTCTGTTTGAACTGTATGGTTTAGATTGTGTGTCTAAGATGTCTGTTTGAACTGTATGGTTTAGATAGTGTGTCTAAGATGTGTGTTTGCGCTGTATGGCTTAGATTTTGTGTCTAAGATGTGTGTTTGCGCTGTATGGCTTAGATTGTGTGTCTAAGATGTGTGTTTGCGCTGTATGGCTTAGATTGTGTGTCTAAGATGTGTGTTTTCGCTGTATGGCTTAGATTGTGTGTCTAAGATGTGTGTTTGAACTGTATGGCTTAGATTGTGTGTCTAAGATGTGTGTTTGCGCTGTAATGGCTTAGATTGTGTGTCTAAGATGTGTTTGTGCATGGTTAGATTGGTGTCAAGATATGTGTTTGAACTGTATGGCTTAGATTGTGTGTCTAAGATGTGTGTTTGCGCTGTATGGCTTAGATTGTGTGTCTAAGATGTGTTTGAACTTATGGCTTAGATTGTGTGTCTAAGATGTGTGTTTGAACTGTATGGCTTAGATTGTGTGTCTAAGATGTGTGTTTGCGCTGTATGTTAGATTGTGTGTCTAAGATTGTGTTTGAACTGAAATTTTAGATTGTGTGTCTTAGATGTGTGTTTGAACTGTATGGCTTAGATTGTGTGTCTAAGATGTGTGTTTGCGCTGTATGGCTTGATTGTGTGTCTAAGATGTCTGTTTGAACTGAAAGGTTTAGTTTTGGTGTCTAAGATGTGTGTTTTGCCATATGGCTTGATTGTGTGTCTAAGATGTGTGTTTTAACTGTATGGCTTAGAGTGTTAGTCTAAGATGGTGTTTGCGCTGTATGGCTTAGATTGTGTGTCTAAGATGTCTGTTTGAACTGTATGGCTTAGATTGTGTGTCTAAGATGTGTGTTTGAACTGTATGGCTTAGATTGTGTGTCTAAGATGTCTGTTTGAACTGATGGCTTAGATTGTGTGTCTAAGATGTGTGTTTGAACTGTATAGTTTTAGATTGTGTGTCTAAGATGTCTGTTTGAACTGTATAGCTTAGATTGTGTGTCTAAGATGTCTGTTTGAACTGTATGGTTTAGATAGTGTGTCTAAGATGTGTGTTTGAACTGTATGGTTTAGATTGTGTGTCTAAGATGTCTGTTTGAACTGTATGGCTTAGATTGTGTGTCTAAGATGTGTGTTTGCGCTATATGGCTTAGATTGTGTGTCTAAGATGTGTGTTTGAACTATATGGCTTAGATTGTGTGTCTAAGATGTGTGTTTGAGCTGTATGGCTTAGATTGTGTCTAAGAGGGTGTGTTTGAACTGTATAGCTTAGTTTGTGTGTCTAAGATGTCTGTTTGAGCTGTTCTTAGATTGTGTGTCTAAGATGTTGTTTGACTGTATAGCTTAGATTGTGTGTCTAAGATGTGTGTTTGAACTGTATGGCTTAGAGTGTTTTCTAAGATGTGTGTTTGAGCTGTATGGCTTAGATTGTGTGTCTAAGATGTGTGTTTGAGCTGTGAATGATTGTGTTCAAGATGTGTGTTTGAACTGTATAGCTTAGATTGTGTGTCTAAGATGTCTGTTTGAACTGTATAGCTTAGATTGTGTGTCTAAGATGTCTGTTTGAGCTGTATGGCTTAGATTTGTGTCTAGATGTGTGTTGAACTGTATGGCTTAGATTGTGTGTCTAAGATGTGTGTTTGCGCTATATGGCTTAGATTGTGTGCTAAGATGTGTTTTTGGGCTATATGGCTTGGGATTGTGTGTCTAAGATGTGTGTTTGAGCTATATGGCTTAGATTGTGTGTCTAAGATGTGTGTTTGCTATATGGCTTAGATTGTGTGTCTAAGATGTGTGTTCGCTATATGGCTTAGATTGTGTGTCTAGATGTGTGTTTGAGCTGTATGGCTTAGATTGTGTTTTAAGATGTGTGTTTGAACTGTATGGCTAGATTGTGTGTCTAAGATGTGTTTTGAACTGTATGGCTTAGATTGTGTGTCTAAGATGTGTGTTTGCGCTGTATGGCTTAGATTGTGTGTCTAAGATGTGTGTTTGCGCTGTATGGCTTAGATTGTGTGTCTAAGATGTCTGTTTGAACTGTAGGGTTTAGATAGTTTTCTAAGATGTGTTTTGCGCTGTATGGCTTAGATTGTGGTCTGAGATGTGTTTTGAACTGTATAGCTTAGATTGTGTGCTAAGATGTGTGTTTGAGCTGTATGGGCTTAGATTGTGTGCTCAAGATGTTGTTTGAACTGTATGGCTTAGATTGTGTGTCTAAGAGTGTGTTTGAACTGTATGGTAGATTGTGTGTCAAGATGTGTGTTTGTCTTATGGCTTAGATTGTGTGTCTAAGATGTGTGTTTGCACTGTATGGCTTAGATTGTGTCTAAGATGTGTGTTTGAACTGTATGGTTTAAGGATAGTGTGTCTAAGATGTGTTTTGCTGTATGGGTTAGATTGTGTGTCTGAGATGTGTGTTGAACTGTATGGCTTAATTGTGTGTCTAAGATGTGTTTTGAACATGGCTTAGATAGTGTGTCTAAGATGTGTGTTTGAACTGTATGGCTTAGATTGTGTCTAAGATGTGTGTTTGTGCTGTAAATGGCTTAGATAGTTGTCTAAGATGTGTGTTTGAACTGTATGGCTTAGTTTTGTGTGTCTAAGATGTGTTTGAACTGTAGGGCTTAGATAGTGTGTCTAAGAGTGTTTTTGGGTTGTATGGCTTAGATTGTGTGTCTAAGAGGGTTGTTTGGCTTGTATGGCTTAGATTGTGTGTCTAAGATGTGTTTTTGAACTGTATGGTTTAGATAGTTGCTAAGATGTGTTTTTGCGCTGTTGGCTTAGATTGTGTGTCTAAGATGTGTGTTTGCGCTGTATGGCTTAGATTGTGTGTCAAGATGTGTGTTTGCACTGTATGGCTAGATTGTGTGTCTAAGATGTGTGTTTACTGTATGCTAGATTGTGTTCTAAGATGTGTTTTGCTGTATGGCTTAGATTGTGTGTCTAAGATGTGTGTTTGAACTGTATGGCTTAGATTGTGTGTCTAAGATGTCTGTTTGAACTGTATGGCTTAGATTGTGTGTCTAAGATGTGTGTTTGAACTGTATGGCTTAGATTGTGTGTCTAAGATGTGTGTTTGAACTGTATGGCTTAGATTGTGTGTCTAAGATGGGTGTTTGCGCTGTATGGCTTAGATTGTGTGTCTAAGATGTGTGTTTGAACTGTATGGCTTAGATTGTGTGTCTAAGATGTGTGTTTGCGCTATATGGCTTAGATTGTGTGTCTAAGATGTGTGTTTGCGCTGCATGGCTAGATTGTGTGTTAAGATGTGTTTTGAACTGTATGGCTTAGATTGTGTGTATAAGATGTGTGTTTGCGCTGTATGGCTTAGATTGTGTGTCTAAGATGTGTGTTTGCCCTGTATGGCTTAGATTGTGTGTCTAAGATGTGTGTTTGCGCTGTAAATGGCTTGATTGTGTGTCTAAGATGTGTGTTTGGCTGTATGGCTTAGATTGTGTGTCTAAGATGTGTTTTGCGCTGATGGCTTAGATTGTGTGCTAAGATGTGTGTTTGAACTGTATGTTTAGATTGTGTTTTCTAAGATGTGTGTTTGAACTGTATGGTTTAGATTGTGTGTCTAAGATGTGTGTTTAGCTGTTGGCTTAGATTGTGTGTCTAAGATGTGTGTTTGGGCTGTATGGCTTAGATTGTGTGTCTAAGATGTGTGTTTGAACTGTATGGCTTAGATTGTGTGTCTAAGATGTGTGTTTGAACTGTATGGTTTAGATTGTGTGTCTAAGATGTGTGTTTGCGCTATGGCTTAGATTGTGTGCTAAGATGTGTTTTGCGCTGTATGGCTTAGATTGTGTGTCTAAGATGTGTTTTTTTGAACTGTAGGCTTAGATTGTGTGTCTAAGATGTCTGTTTGAACTGTATGGCTTAGATTGTGTGTCTAAGATGTCTGTTTGTGCTGTATGGCTTAGATTGTGTGTCTAAGATGTCTGTTTGAACTGTATGGCTTAGATTGTGTGTCTAAGATGTGTGTTTGAACTGTATGACTTAGATTGTGTGTCTAAGATATGTGTTTGCGCTGTATGGCTTAGATTGTGTGTCTAAGATGTCTGTTTGAACTGTATAGCTTAGATTGTGTGTCTAAGATGTGTGTTTGAACTGTATAGCTTAGATTGTGTGTCTAAGATGTGTGTTTGAACTGTATAGCTTAGATTGTGTGTCTAAGATGTGTGTTTGCGCTGTATGGCTTAGATAGTGTGTCTAAGATGTGTGTTTGAGCCGTATGGTTTGTCGTTCTCGGTCTGCCTATCATATGTTTCTATTGTCATTATTATTCTAAGACACGGTGATGGTAAACTTCATCAGCCCAAACAGTTATTTAATTGTTTTATTTTTTTCACTTGTGTTTTACTCGGAAGTGCCACAACGAATGGACACAGTACTAGGGTTGTCTTACGGCATCATAGTTGCGGACTTGTCCTCATTTCACCAGTACATTTTGAACGTCCGCAAACGGGGTCAAAAGGCTCTGAGGTCATGGTGGTAACATGAGCCAGGGTTAGCGAGGGGCGGCTAACCAAGACCCTGCCCCTAACCTCCACGCGGTGACCCTGGAAACAGACTCTAGTTCTGGTCTGGCTAAGAGGGGCAGGGATCGGGGAGAGGAAACTACTGGTAGTGGTAGCAGTGCAAGTACGGAAATACGATAAAGATACATACAAATAGAATGCACAATTCTCCTGACCGATGTCCAACAATATATTGCCCAAGTCCCTGAACGCAAAGAAACAGCAACGAAACGACTCAGACATGGATGAGAAGTGCATCCAGTGACCAAACGTATGCCCACGTAGGGCGAAGCTCGAAGCCCTGAGGAGGGGCAATATTGCCAGCCCGTCGGCAAGAATAAATAAGACAGGACCGTAACGAATGAAAGTCTACCCTCGTGTTGGTGCGAGAGAAGATTGCAGCTGACCCCGCATTGGTAGCCTGGTGCAGATACATGTACTGGGCAAGGTTTGCCGAGCGCAAAAGAACAAGTTGCGTTTAGTGCATAACGAAACTACCCGCCCTGGGAAAACCGTGCAAGGTACTGTGCGATTAAAATTAACATCCCCGGAAGAACTGAGGTTGGTGATGCCTAACGGAACTGCCAGCCTTGGGGCAACTGGGCAAGGTTCGATTGCAGTCGTAACTAACATCCCCGGAATAACTGGGGCGGGTGATGGCGGCGAGCGCAAAATCCTCAGTTACGCTTATAGTGCCCACTGAAACGACCTCTACATTGCTTGTACTCGGCCCCATGCCAGTGCTTTCGAGGTAAATTGCAAATTGCCACTCACCGATACGCGTCTAGAGAAGGCTGAGAATGTTCCTTCCCGGATCAAACTCAAAATGTACGGTAAAAGCAAGGCCGACAATGTACGGATCAAACAGGAAGCCCGGGTCCTGAACATTGGCGAAGGCCGATACTTTACACTGTGTTTTATACGAGTAAGACGCCGTCCGAGGACAAGCTGACAAGCCTCGAGAAATATTTCTCAGTCAGAACGGGTAAAGCAGCGTAACTCACTGTCTTGGCGTAGATCACAAAGCCCAAATATACGGCAAGTTGATCGAAAAGGCGTAGATCCGAAAGGATCGTACTCTAGGAAAGCTACCCTAGTAAATCAAAAGCTGACTCAAAACGGACCGGCGGGCCTAGTCACCATGGGCGCACAATCGTCCGACGTAGATCACTCCGTTCTTGCCAGTGGACCAATTATACATCACAATAAGAATGATCAAATTGGCCGTGAAGAATGTTAGCAGAAGAAGAACGTCCGCAAACAATCGAACATGTCCTCATTTCACGAGTACATTTTGAACGTCCGCAAACAATTTTGTAAATTCGTAGATTTAACTGCAATTTGACAAGCCAAAACAAAAACAGAATCACTCGAAACATAATCTACAATGTTTGGCAAACTACTCAGATTCGTTAGAGTAAACAAAACATTTATGCACATTCATGGTACGCTTTTTCTCTTTGTTTATATAAGTTGGTTCATTCACTTTCAAAACTAAATAGCACACATGATGACCTAGTTTAAGAGGAGAAAATCACGATGAGTCAGGGATACCATGCGGAAGACACAGTTGAGTGTCACTAGACAAGGGCTTGAGTGGAATCAGCAAGGAAAACAGAAAAGGAGAAATTTGCATCCATCTATAAACATCAAGTGCCATCGTAAAACAAAAAGTGGTGTGACTATATTGAAAACTGTAGTTGTAGTGAAATGTGCTCTGAAATCGTGAAGATAGCACAGCCCTTCTTTGCTATTCCGGCACACAATGCTTCGCTAGAAAGATCGTGAAGATAGCACAGTCCTTCTTTGCTATTCCAGCACACAATGCTTCGCTAGAAAGATCGTGAAGATAGCACAGTTCTTCTTTGCTAATCGGACACACAATGCTTCGCTAGAAAGATCGTGAAGATAGCACAGTCCTTCTTTGCTATTCCAGCACACAATGCTTCGCTAGAAAGACTATTTTCTTTAATCCATGTCCAATAAACCAATGAAATAAATCGTCTTATTGTGGATTCAGTCAAGTCAATTTCACTTGTAAAATTTCATTTCAAACATTTCACATACAGACAATTTAATGGACATTTGATGTAAAAGAAAGACATTCTAATAAGGATCAGCTCATCAGAAAATGACACATGGAACACAATTTAAATGGAATTTAATGTTTGGAGAAGTATCCTCATTTCGGAAGATCAAAATATGACAACTCTAAAATGAAGAGTTTTTCAAATGAACAATTTGTTCATCATTGAAGACTATCAATTTCGAAAAAAAACATATAGAAGTGGATTGCTCATGTATGTCGTATACCATTAGGGGCATTGTCTTGGACAAACTCTCCGATGGACAGCGGATGAGAAAAGAATACATTGACGTCCAGAGGAAACACGGAGAAAAGCTGTGGTAAGATAGTTGAAAGATTGTGTCCTAACATGGAAAACACTTGGTAGAAAGTGGCAGACCGGTAACAATAGAAATCATTTATGGGAGACTTACTTATAAAACGGGACCCACAAAGAGGAGAAATATATCTATATCTATATTAGGGTGGTTATACGTTCTCATTGTTACCAACACTTTTTGACGTGTTCTTATTTGATAAGAACAAAATATGGCAGCCGTAGAGAAGTGTTCTCATTTGACAAGAACAAAATCTGGCAACTCTGAGAGCGTTCTCATTTGACAAGAACAAAATATGGCAGCCGTAGAGAAGTGTTCTCATTTGACAACGAGCGGCGAGACAGAGTTGGGTCAAAACAAACGAATCCCTGAACCTCGATAGGGACGGCCATAAACTGTGGAAGCTGGCCAAAGCGCTGAGCGATGAAAACACCAGCAGACCACCTATAGTCCTCGAACAAGACAAGAAGATGGCTTCGGGTAGGGAAGCAGCAAACATCCTGATGCAACAATATGCCGAAGTCAGCAGAGTAAGCATAGCAAAGGAAAAGTTGATGCCACCAAGAGAAAAGCTCGGGTTCTCCAAGGCGAGCCAATAAAAGCAGATAGTCACCTAACGGACACATTCACCAGTAACGAGCTGGAAGAGGCTCTAAGGGACCTGAAACCCAGAAAGTCGCCCGGAAAAGATGGGATCACCAATGAGATGCTTAAAACTGGGAAACAGAGCAAAGGTCGTTTCTACTGTCCGTTCTCAACATGTCGTGGAGAACAGGCAAAGTACCACATGAATGGAAAGAAGCAATCATGGTACCCATCTTAAAACCAGGTAAAAATAAACTCGACCCAGCGAGTTACAGACCAATAAGCCTCCTAAGCTGCACGGGCAAACTTATGGAGCGCATGGTGAACAAATGCTTATCCTGGCACTTGGAAAGCAAAGGGCTGCTTATGGCACAACAAGGCGGTTTTCGGAGACACAGATCCACAGAGGATCAAGTAACCTACATTGTCCAGGAAATCGAGGATGGTTTCCAAGAAAAGAAACAGACACTGGCGGTCCTGGTAGATATGGAGAAGGCATTTGACACAGTCTGGAAAGAAGGATTAAGGCTCAAACTCCTCACCCTCGGCGTAAAGGGAAGAATGTACAATTGGCTAGATAGATACCCTAGAGAACAGAACAGCAAGGGTTCAGGTTCAGGGTACAAAGCATAAAGGCCACACTGGAACAAGGAGTCCCCAAGGAGGAGTGCTCTCACCGACTCTCTTTCTAGTCTTCGTCAATGACATTGCAACATGCCTCCCAGAACGAGTTCACTCTGCCATGTATGCCGACGACTTGGCAATATGGGCGAGAGAAGAGTCAATGCCCACAGCAGAAAATCGACTGCAAGCTACGTTAAATAACCCTGAAGTGTGGTCAGCAAAGTGGAATATGAAAATAAATCCTTCAAAGACCACTTACACTGTGTTCTCCCAGAATAACAAGGATTACAAGATAACGCGTAAAGTCAATGGGCAGAACCTTCCAGAAAATAAAACCCCAACGCACCTAGGAGTCACACTCGACAGAAAGCTGACTTGGTGCACCCATATCGAAAATGCTACGGCAAAAGCGAGACATAGGCTAACAATGATGCGTAAACTCGCAGGTTCCACATGGGGAGCAAACACCAGAATTCTCAAGACACTCTACTCTGGTAGAGTGCGACCGGTCCTAGAGTACGGTATGGCAGCGTGGAGCAATGCATCGAACAAGCAATTCGCAAAGTGAGCAGCAGTCAAAACCGGGTCCTACGCATTATCACTGGAGCCATAAAGTCCACGCCCATCAAGGCGATGGAGACCATCACAGGCATCCAACCAATGACTGACCGAAGGGACAAGAAAGTAGTAGTACTTGCGGAAAAACTCAAACGGCTCAAATCTCATCCAATGCATGAAAGAATGTATGAATCCGGAAAGTGGGGAATACAGAGATCTAACTTCGTTAGAATCTCTAACGCACTGACCACAGACCATCCAATCCTGTCCAAATGCACAGCCAAACCAATCCCGGCAATCGACAAGTGTCCGCCATGGAAAACAAAAATGCCAGAACTAAGGGAATCAATCCCAGGTATACTGAGCAAAAGGGATCAAACAAACCTCGACAGAAAAACTGCAGCAGAAGAGCACATAGAATCAGAGTACCCTGAAAATGAGTGGACGCACGTCTACACGGACGGATCGGCAAATAACGCAATAAGCGATGGCGGAGGAGGAATAGTGCTTAAAATCTCAAAGAAAGTCACGGTCAAGAAAGCGATTGCAACTGGCAAATACTCGAATAACTACCGAGCAGAGGCAGAGGCAATCAAAGAGGCGGCCGAAATGATCTTGGAGAGAAGAAACACTACACGCAACAAGGTCGTGATATTCACCGATGCTCTATCGGTCATCACGGCACTCAAATGCGTCGGCAAAACTGAGATGAATGAGCTCAAACGTCCCTCGCTGAACTAACGAGTTCACTCAAACGCACCGTCATCCAGTGGATACCGTCACACTGCAACATTAGGGGAAACGAAGCGGCCGACAAGCTAGCCAAAGAGGGCGGGCGACTACCCCAGACTGATCTCGAGATCAGCTATGAGGAAATCAAAACAACCATCGGTTCGCACTATCGAAGCAAATGGGCAAAAGACCACCCGCAGTAAAAGACAGTGACGGATACTATGGTCTCTCGCAGGAACAAGTTGCCATATTTCGCCTCCGTACCGGCCACAACAAGCTCAGAGCCCACATGTTCCATAAATTTAAAATTGGCACAACTAGCCTGTGCCGATGCAATTTCGCAGACATGACGGCAGAACACGTCTTGCAAGACTGTCAACGTTTAGCAGGTATACGAAAAGAGTACTGGCCACAACACACAGAGCTTCGCGAAAAGCTGTACGGAGGAACGGAGTCCCTAAAAACAACAGTAAAATTCATGATAGAAGTTGGTCCATCAGGCTAGGCCGGGAACGCAAAGGAAAGGATTTGACAAGAACATAATATGGCAGCCGTAGAGAAGTGTTCTCATTTCACAAGAACAAAATATGACAGCCGTAGAGAAGTGTTCTCATTTTTGGTCGATCAAAATATGGCAACCCTTACCTAATAGGCATACGGTTAAAACTTACCTATGCTACATTTATTTAATGCTTCTAAATATACTTATATTAAAATATGACAAACAGTTGACCATCTTGTGGGAGCCCCAGTTGTGTGTGTTGATCATCTTGTAGGAGCCCCAGTTGTGTGTGTTGATCATCTTGTAGGAGCCCCAGTTGTGTGTGTTGATCATCTTGTAGGAGCCCCAGTTGTGTGTGTTGACCATCTTGTGGGAGCCCCAGTTGTGTGTGTTGATCATCTTGTAGGAGCCCCAGTTGTGTGTGTTGACCATCTTGTGGAAGCCCTGGTTGTGTGTGTTGATCATCTTGTAGGAGCACCAGTTGTGTATCATCTTGTAGGAGCACCAGTTGTGTATCGTCTTGTGGGAGCACCAGTTGTGTGTGTTCCTAGATTGATCTTTACTAAATGTTTGGATGAAATCACTGCAGTTTTGTTTCCTGAGTTTGTAGAGTAATACCTTACCGTTCCCTTGGGATCAAAGACAAAATATCCAGGTGATATCTCCATCACGTCTCCGGGTAAGCCTAGATGTGTAACCATCAAACTGTCCTTGAGGAAGGAAAGAAGAGCTCTCAGAACAAACGATGTAAACAGGTTGAGATGAATTGTATTTCTTGGACAGTGAAGACGCCTGTAACAATAATAAATTATAGACAGAGAATAATACATTTAGAATATATAACATCAACTCTTAACTATCATCTAACTGCAGATAATAACAACAAATGTTTACATTCTCTAGTACATACAAATGGCGAAACACGTAATAACAAAGTACTGTAGTTGTACAAAATACAAAAACAATGAGAATACACAGCAACCTTTCGGCCAAAACGGCCTTTATCAAGCAAACGATACAACAAACGCGGCGAATGTCACAGAACACCACATATAGACTTTGACAAAGATCCAATATCTGTCTGTAGTCAGCTTGTTTTCTGTCTAACTTATCAACATCTGTCTGTAGTCAGATTGTTTTCTGTCTAACTTATCAACATCTGTCTGTAGTCAGCTTGTTTTCTGTCTAACTTATCAACATCTGTTAGTAGTCAGCTTGTTTTCTGTCTAACTTATCAACATCTGTCTATAGTCAGCTTGTTTTCTGTCTAACTTATCAACATCTGTCTGTAGTCAGCTTGTTTTCTGTCAAACTTATCAACATCTGTCTGTAGTCAGTTTGTTTTCTGTCAAACTTATCAACATCTGTCTGTAGTCAGCTTGTTTTCTGTCTAACTTATCAACATCTGTCTGTAGTCAGCTTGTTTTCTGTCTAACTTATCAACATCTGTCTGTAGTCAGCTTGTTTTCTGTCTAACTTATCAACATCTGTCTGTAGTCAGCTTGTTTTCTGTCTAACTTATCAACATCTGTCTGTAGTCAGTTTGTTTTCTGTC
Source organism: Arion vulgaris (assembly GCA_020796225.1). NCBI lineage: Eukaryota > Metazoa > Mollusca > Gastropoda > Stylommatophora > Arionidae > Arion > Arion vulgaris. The sequence goes on from CM036756.1 coordinate 90,153,729, forward strand.
AAACTTATCAACATCTGTCTGTAGTCAGCTTGTTTTCTGTCAAACTTATCAACATCTGTCTGTAGTCAGATTGTTTTCTGTCTAACTTATCAACATCTGTCTGTAGTCAGCTTGTTTTCTGTCACGTGCAGATAAATGACCAGAAACGAGAACTACAGAAGTACTTACCGGAAGTAGATCATGATAAAATAGCAACTGCAAAGCGCCAACAACGATAGACCATAACCTGTACTGTAGATCAGCTTGATTCTATCCATGTCTTCCTGACAGATCAGATTAGAGGGTAATGATATGATGGGGAGAGGGGGATTATAGTGAGTTGTTATATCAAGTAATAGATTCAACTAGAAACGGTGAGGAGGGTGTGAGTAATATATACATGTCTAATGATATATATAGATATATATATATATATATCTACAATAAAGTGATATATGAAATTATTATATTGACCAGTTACACGAAGTAAATAAGTACACACTTACTGGTTTATCATCTCAGTACCTGGATGTGACATGTCTAAGTGATGGGATATAGGAGTACACCTGGTTTATCATCTCAGTACATGGATGTGACATGTCTAAGTGATGGCATATAGAGTACACGTATGGACAGTCCAAGTACTGTGATAAAGGAATCTAAGATGACAACGAGTCGAAGGTCGGTTAAATGATGAAACTAAATATATTAACAATGCCAGAGAAAATAGACATTTCCATCATAAATGAATATTGTAAAATTAATTGTTACTAGCAAACCACCACTATCATAATATGAATATTGTAACAATTAAATTATACTGAAACACCACTATCATATATGAATTGTAACATTAAATTATGACTGCAACCACCACTATCATAATATGATATTGAACTAATCAAATTATGACTACCAAACCACCACTATCATAGTGTGAATATTGTAACAATCAAATTTACTACCTAACCACCACTATCATAGTGTGAATATTGTAACAATCAAATTGTGACTAGCAAACCACCACTATCATAGTGTGAATATTGTAACAATCAAATTGTGACTACCTAACCACCACTATCATAGGGGAATATTGTAACAATCAAATTGTGACTAGCAAACCACCACTATCATAGGGGTGAATATTGTAACAATCAAATTGTGACTAGCAAACCACCACTATCATAATGTAAATATTGTAACAATCAAATTGTGACTAGCAAACCACCACTATCATAATGTAAATATTGACGGTAATTTTGTTATTGGTTATTATCGTTTCATTATGTCTCTCTTAATTCATGCAACTTTCTCAAATGTTGAGAAGAATATGACACGTGATCTGTAGATCTAACGTTGTCCCTGGTTACAATGACGAAACACGTAAAAACAAAGTACTTTAGTTTTACCAAATACAAAAAAACAATAACGATACAACCTGGTGACAACTGTTCAAGGACTGAAGAGAGATGCACTGACAGAGAGACGTACTGACAGATAGAAGAACAAAGGTACAGACAAAATATAATAAGACTTACTTTGATACTAGGGAGGAGGACAGCATGAGTCAAACGTTCCTGCTTTTGACAGTTAGTATAGTTTGTCCAAGTGCTGTTAATTTCAGAGTGAATGAACCATTCTGCGTTCTCTGTACACTTTCTTGTAGCCTTGGCTATGCATGCAAGGCAAGGGGATGCAATTTGATACAGTAGTTAATTGTGAGGTTGTGTAGCTGTCTGGCTGTGAGGTTGTGTGGTTGTGTGACTGTAAGGTTGTGAGGCTGTGTGGTTGTGTGGCTGTGAGGTTTTGTGGCTGTGAGGCTGTGAGGTTGTGTGGCTGTGTGGTGGTTGTGTGGTTGTGTGGTTGTGAGGTTGTGTGACTGTGAGGCTGTGTGGTTGTGTGGCTGTGAGGTTGTGCGGTTGGGAGGTTGTGTGGCTGTGTGGTTGTGTGGTTGTGTGGTTGTGAGGTTGTGTGGCTGTGAGGTTGTGTGACTGTGAGGTTGTGTGGTTGTGTGGCTGTGAGGCTGTGTGATTGTGTGGTTGTGAGGTTGTGAGATCGGAGGTCATAAAAGCTCATGAGATGGAAGAAAGTAAAAGACCATGAAATTAGAATACATCCTTAGATAAGTTGTTGAGAGATAGCGAGATGTGAGGTTGGTTGATGTCGTCAGAGATGTCGATAAATGCATGATAGAAGGATGAGATGTCGTGAGACTAGAGGTCATTAGAATACAGATTGTATGAGGAGAGATGATTGCATGAGGAGAGATGATTGCATGATTAGATAACGTAGCATGTCAGATTGTATGAAGAGAGATGATTGTATGATTAGATAACGTAGCATGTCAGATTGTACGAGGGTGCATTGAAAAGTAATGCCTCCAAGTTCATAACTTTGTTAATAGTATTCGGAGGCAATTGACACCGATATCAGAATAAAGTACATGTAAGTGTGTTTTCAGGACAGTGTCAAGTGTCTGGAATGTTGCGCATGCGCACAAGATTATCCAAGATGGCGTCATACATGGAAATTCGGTTGAAGCAAAGAGCTGTGATTGAATTCTTGACGGCCGAAGGTTGTGTTCCCATCGACATGCATCGGAGAATGAGAGCGGTATATGGTGACGCCTGTGTGGATGTGAGTACTGTTAAGAGGTGGGCAAGGACTGTTAAAGGCGACAATCCAGCGACGATGACCTTGCATGATCAGGCTCGCAGCGGACGACCAATTACAGCAGTGGATGAACAACACCAAGCTCGCGTGGCCGAACTGATTCATGTCAATCGCCGCATCAAACAAAAGATGTCGTACAATGCTTGAAATTTCGACTGAACGAGTACATTATTCATGTATTGCTAGGGTATAGGAAAGTTTGTGCAAGATGGGTCCCTCGCATGCTGACACCGGAAATGAAACATCGCCGACATCAGACGTGTCAGGAACACCTGATGCGATATGAACGAGAAGGCGATGACTTATCTGCCGAATTGTCACTGGCGATGAGTCATGGGTGCATCATTACGACCCTGAAAACAAGCGCCAGTCTATGGAATACAGGCACAAAAACTCACCCACCCCAAAAAAATTCAAAACTGTCGCGTCAGCGGAAAAGTTTGATGACCATTTTAAGACTGCCAGGGCGTAATCCACACATAATTTTTGAAACGGGGCAATACTGTCAATTCTGATCGGTATGTGGAAACGATGAAGAAACTACGGCAAGACTGCTACGTGTTCGTCCTGGAAAACATGCAGTCCTTCAACATGACAATGCTCGTCCACACACCAGTAGACAAACAGCGGCAGCATTAGAGCTTCTCAATTTGACGACATTTTAGCGCACCCACCATATAGCCCCGATTTAGCACCTTGTGACTTTTTCCTGTTCCCAAAGCTCAAGGAACATCTCAAAGGAAACAGATATGCTTCTGACGAGGATGTGGCAGCAGATGTGCGTACCTGGCTTCGTGAAAAATCATCAGATTTTTTCTTCGACGGATGCAACAACTAGTTCGACGTTGGCGTGTGTGTGGAACGTGGAGGTGACTATGTTGAAAAATAATGACTCTATTGTGTAGTGGACATCTCAAGCTTTCTGAAAATGTATGTTTCATTTGTAAATTATGTATATTTACAAAGTTATGGACTTGGAGGCATTACTTTTCAATGCGCCCTAGTATGTTGAGTATGTTGTGTAAAAGTTTATAGTTGGCTCTAGTTGAGAGGTAGTAAAATGTCAGAGATGAAATATCGGGAGAGATCGTGCTATGAAAGGTCGTACTGTGAGAGATCGTGATATGAAAGGTCGTACTGTGAGAGATCGTGCTATGAAAGGTCGTACAGTGAAAGGTCGTACTGTGAGAGATCGTGCTATGAGAGATCGTGCTGTGAGAGATCTTGCTATGAAAGGTCGTACTGTGAGAAATCGTGATATGAAAGGTCGTGCTGTGAGAGATCTTGCTATGAAAGGTCGTACTGTGAGAAATCGTGATATGAAAGGTCGTACTGTGAGAGATCGTAGCTATGAAAGGTCATACTGTGAGAGATCGTGCTATGAGAGATCGTGCTGTGAGAGATCGTGCTATGAAAGGTCGTACTGTGAGAAATCGTGATATGAAAGGTCGTACTGTGAGAGATCGTGCTATGAAAGGTCGTACAGTGAAAGGTCGTACTGTGAGAGATCGTGCTGTGAGAGATCGTGCTATGAAAGGTCGTACTGTGAGAGATCGTGATATGAAAGGTCGTACTGTGAGAGATCGTGCTATGAAAGGTCGTACAGTGAAAGGTCGTACTGTGAGAGATCGTGCAATGAAAGGTCGTGCTATGAGAGATCGTGATATGAAAGGTCGTGCTATGAGAGATCGTGCTATGAGAGATCGTGCTATGAAAGGTCGTGCTATGAGAGATCGTGCAATGAAAGGTCGTGCTATAACAACGCATGTAGCGAGATTGCTAAATGTAACACCTGAAGATAGCGTTTACTTACCGTGCAGGTAAAATCTATTGACATACGAGGCACAGTGTAACTCTGCTGTTTCTCCTGCAGGTGTTGGAGGCCAACACATCAGTCCATCCCAAGCGGTACTGCAGTAGTTTTCTACTGAAATATCAATCAATTTTTCTTGTTTATCTGTTCAGTTTTTAGTCGACAATTTTCCAACTATTTCTTGTCATATACAATCACTAATTAGAATAATTTATTTTCAAAGTAGTTAGTTTGTATATAGTTTTCTGAGAAAACATACACATCATTGCATACAGTTTAGCTGAGTTCAAAGGTTGGCCAATGATATACACATCATTGTGTACAGTTTAGCTGAGGTCAAAGGTTGGCCAATGATATACGCATCATTGTGTAATAGTGTACCAGGATCAGTGTACCAGGACCAGGTACAACCGTTGCCCAACCCCAAGATAGTAGCTAACAGACTAGACAGGTAGTTTAGATAGATAGGTTTGTATATAGGAGATAAGTAGAGACCGTAGTGTTTGCACATCCAAAGCTGCCCACTACGAGCAGATAGCAACACTAGAACGAAACATTGACGTAGTGAAACTAGTTGACGTAGATTTGTTAGTACTGCTTAGCGACGTAGTGACAACATAAAGAGACGAACATAAAAAGTGGACCGAAGCAGACGTGTTTTGGTCAACTCATGATCTAACATCGAAATAAATGAATATGAAACTGTCAAGATAGAGTTTATCTTTGATGTCAATGTGCTGTATCCATCAAAGCACCAATCCAACATGAAGTATATACCACCATCTTCTAGAACAAACCATCTTCTAGAACAAACCATCTTCTAGAACAAACCATCTTCTAGAACCATTGTCAAATAGGATCACCACCAAATAGAATCACCACAAAATAGAATCACCACCAAATAGAATCACCACCAAATAGAATCACCACCAAATAGAATCACCACCAAATAGAATCACCATCAAATAGAATCAAGCGTCACATCCTACTACATGATTGATTGATCATCACATCCTACTACATGATTGATTGATCATCACATCCTACTACATGATTGATTGATCATCACATCCTACTACATGATTGATTGATCATCACATCCTACTACATGATTGATTGATCATCACATCCTACTACATGATTGATCATCACATCCTACTATACAGTTGTACACAGTTTAGCTGAGGTCAAAGGTTGACCAAAAACATTCTAATCATTTACAATTATAATTTTCCATATTGGACAACTTTAAACTTTGTAAATAAGGTATTTGAGAATAGTTAGACCGTAATCAGCACTTAGAGACAGATGTAGACAACTAGACAGTACTTAGAGACAGGTGTAGACAACTAGACAGTACTAAGAGACAGGTGTAGACAACTAGACATCACTTAGAGATAGATGTAGACAACTAGACAGCACTTAGAGACAGATGTAGACAACTAGACAACACTTAGAGACAGATGTAGACAACTAGACAGCACTTAGAGACAGATGTAGACAACTAGACAGCACTTAGAGACAGATGTAGACAACTAGACAGCACTGTTAGTTGGAAGGATAGATAGATAGATAGATGGATAGATGGATAGATAATAGATGGATAGATGGATTGATGGATGATGGATGATGGATGGATGGATGATGGATGGATGGATGGATGATGGATGGATGGATGGATGGATGGATGGATGGATGGATGGATGGATGGATGGATGGATGGATGGATGGATGATGGATGGATGATGGATAGATGGATAGATGGATAGATGGATAGATGGATAGATGGATAGATGGATAGATGGATAGATGATAGATGATAGATAGGATAGATAGATAGATAGATAGATAGATAGATAGATAGATAGATAGATAGATAGATAGATAGATAGATAGATAGATAGATAGATAGATAGATAGATAGATAGATAGATAGATAGATAGATAGATAGATAGATAGATAGATAGATAGATAGATAGATAGATAGATAGATAGATAGATAGATAGATAGATAGATAGATAGATAGATAGATAGATAGATAGATAGATAGATAGATAGATAGATAGATAGATAGATAGATAGATAGATTGATGATAGATGGATAGATGGATAGATGGATAGATGGATAGATGGATAGATGGATGGATGGATGGATGGATGGATGGATGGATGGATGGATGGATGGATAAACCTGTAGCATGTGTTGTGTTCTGATGTACATCAGAGATCTTATGAAGACATTGGTCTCTAGCTTCAGCAATAGCATTGACTTGATCTTCCATGGATATTACAACCAGATCCTGTCAAGGTAGAGACAGCAATGTCAATTATTGAGATACACTTTCTTTCAGTTCTATTTATTCTGATCACAATGAAGGAACTGACCACCCTGTGCTGACATGATAAACAATGAAGGAACTGACCACCCTGTGCTGACATGATAAACAATGAAGGAACTGACCACCCTGTGCTGACATGATAAACAATGAAGGAACTGACCACCCTGTGCTGACATGATAAACAATGAAGGAACTGACCACCCTGTGCTGACATGATAAACAATGAAGGAACTGACCACCCTGTGCTGACATGAACTGACCACCCTGTGCTGACACGATAAACAATGAAGGAACTGGCCATCCTGTGCTGACATGATAAACAATGAAGGAACTGGCCACTCTGTGCTGACATGATAAACAATGAAGGAACTGGCCACCCTGTGCTGACATGATAAACAATGAAGGAACTGACCACCCTGTGCTGACATGAACTGACCACCCTGTGCTGACATGATAAATAATGAAGGAACTGGCCACCCTGTGCTGATATGATAAGCAATCAAGGAACTGACCACCCTGTGCTGACATGATAAACAATGAAGGAACTGGCCACCCTGTGCTGACATGATAAACAATGAAGGAACTGACCACCCTGTGCTGACATGATAAACAATGAAGGAACTGACCACCCTGTGCTGACATGATAAACAATGAAGGAACTGACTACCCTGTGCTGACATGAACTGACCACCCTGTGCTGACATGATAAACAATGAAGGAACTGACCACCCTGTGCTGACATGATAAACAATGAAGGAACTGACTACCCTGTGCTGACATGAACTGACCACCCTGTGCTGACATGATAAACAATGAAGGAACTGGCCACCCTGTGCTGACATGATAAACAATGAAGGAACTGACAACCCTGTGCTGACATGATAAACAATGAAGGAACTGACTACCCTGTGCTGACATGAACTGACCACCCTGTGCTGACATGATAAACAATGAAGGAACTGGCCACCCTGTGCTGACATGATAAACAATGAAGGAACTGACAACCCTGTGCTGACATGATAAACAATGAAGGAACTGACCACCCTGTGCTGACATGATAAACAATGAAGGAACTGGCCACCCTGTGCTGACATGATAAACAATGAAGGAACTGGCCACCCTGTGCTGACATGATAAACAATGAAGGAACTGGCCACCCTGTGCTGACATGATAAACAATGAAGGAACTGACAACCCTGTGCTGACATGATAAACAATGAAGGAACTGACCACCCTGTGCTGACATGATAAACAATCTAAACATATCTGTAGTACATTGTGACTAAAGAAATTGGTCACAATGTACTACAGATATGTTTAGGTATGTAAAGATATGAAGTAGTTGACCACACGCAGGTATTAACAAGTTCATCATTACAGCATATATATACATACACTGACCTGGTCATCCATGGAGGTGTTCTGTACAGATTTCATCAGGTGCTGACCATATCAACTCTTTGTCTAGACAGACTTTACACACAGTCTATGAACCTGTCGTGACAAACTTGCTAGTTACGTGTATCATGTGTTTAGCAATCTGTGAAGTAGGCGTGGTCTGTGCCTAGCAATCTGTGAAGTAGGCGTGGTCTGTTCCTAGCGATCTGTGAAGTAGGCGTGGTCTGTTCCTAGCGATCTGTAAAGTAGGCTTGGTCTGTGCCTAGCAATCTGTGAAGTAGGCGTGTTCTGTGCCTAGCAATCTGTGAGTAGGCGTGGTCTGTTCCTAGCGATCTGTAAAGTAGGCGTGGTCTGTGCCTAGCAATCTGTAAAGTAGGCGTAATTTGTGCCTAGCGATCTGTGAAGTAGGTGTAGTTTGTGCCTAGCGATCTGTAAAGTATGCTTGATCTGATATAAAAAAAACAAGCATATGAAAACGTATTAATGAGAGAAATATCACAGACAATAAAGTTGTAAGCAAAACTTTTTTCTACGTACCGTGACATGTCTTTTGATAATTCTTGGCATACTATGGAGTTACCATAGAGTGACCATAAAGTGACCATAGAGCGACCATGGAGTTACTATGGAGTGACTATAGAATGCACATAGAGTGTCCATGGAGTGACCATAGAGTGACCATGGAGTGACCATGGAGTGAATATGTAACAAATAAACGACTACATAAGAGACGATAAATTGGCTTCTACACTCTACTCTAACAGAGACTTATCCTGTAGCTGTACTATATCTCGCGTGCGGAAGATGGTCAAATTTCCAAGAATCTCCTTCTTATAGAGCTAGACAGAGATTGACTGAAAGACACCTTATAGAGCTAGATAGAGATTGACTGAAAGACACCTTATAGAGCTAGGCAGAGATTGACTGAAAGACATCAAATGTGAAAGATGTATGTAAGCAAGATTAGAAGCAAAGCTCTAACATATTCACATGGGAAACAGCCTCCAAGAATGGATGTACCTAGAGAATATGAACTAATGAGTGTACTGCTGCATTTTGTGCACACAATGTGATCAGAAAACAAGAAGCTTTACTTCAGAATGTAATGTCATGTCGAGATAAAGAGAGAGATAGAGTTGTCTCATAGTTTAGTTGTTAGAATTGTCAGATCGGACTTTATAGTCACAAACAGAGTTGTAAAGTATCTCAATGTATAGCTATTTACTCCATTGAGACGAGAGATGCCATTATTACTACTATTACTACTACTACTACTACTACTCCTGCTGCTGCTGCTACTACTACTACTACTATTACTACTACTACTACTACTACTACTATATGTGCCAAACGTCACACTGTTGTGGAATATTTGAACAGACACTGGCTCTAGAGCTGATAATTAACTTCATTGAGTTGAGATAAATGGGCACGTTGCCATATCGAGATGTTTACATGTTTTGATATTTACAAGTTTGATCGGTGAGAAATGTTTATGCTATTGTTTATGATTGATGTTTACATGTTTACCTGGTGAGAAATGTTTATGCTATTGTTTATGATTGATGTTTACATGTTTACCTGGTGAGAAATAGTTATGATATTGTTTATGATTGATGTTTACATGTTTACCTGGTGAGAAATGGTTAGCCTCACAGGTTTTACTTTGGTTTCTCTGCTTATATGGTACTTCCTTGATATCTACTATTATCCACTGAATTGTAATTGCCATTTTCTTTAATGATGTATTTTGTACTGTCTCCATTGTTGTTAATTATGGAGCCAAGACATACCAAATGTTTAATTTGTCACTGTCTCCATTGTTGATTCTAATATTGGGTTGTTATTTAATTTTGTCAGGGGGCATAAATTGTCTTTTCTTTGTATTAAAAAAAAGGTTCTGGTCTTCAGTGTATTTTATTTATCACATAAAATTAACTTTTCCAATCCCTGGACACAAGTTGCAAATAGAACTGTATCGATTGTATATCTTAGCTCTGGACACAAGTTGCAAATAGAATTGTATCGGTTGTATATCTTAGCTCTGGATACATTTTTTCCAACAACAATTGTAAACATATTATATAAAACTGTATGTGGTTGTGGTGAAAGCTGATATTTCTCATGATATTTCCTGCATAGATATTATTACATAAATATTGAGAGAGATGAACTGTCTGATGTTTAGCTAGTTACTTTAGCAACTTCTGTCTGATGTTTTGTTAGTTACTTTAGCAGCTTCTGTCTGATGTTTCGTTAGTTACTTTAGCAACTTCTGTCTGATGTTATCGTTAGTTACTTTAGCAACTTCTGTCTGATGTTTCGCTAGTTACTTTAGCAACTTCTATCTGATGTTCGCTCAGTTACTTTAGCAACTTCTATCTGATGTTTAGCTAGTTACTTTAGCAACTTCTATCTGATGTTTCGCTAGTTACTTTAGCAACTTCTATCTGATGTTTCGCTAGTTACTTTAGCAACTTCTATCTGATGTTTCGCTAGTTACTTTAGCAACTTCTATCTGATGTTTCGCTAGTTACTTTAGCAACTTCTGTCTGATGTTTCGTTAGTTACTTTAGCAACTTCTGTCTGATGTTTCGTTAGTTACTTTAGCAACTTCTGTCTGATGTTTAGCTAGTTACTTTAGCAACTTCTATCTGATGTTTCGCTAGTTACTTTAGCAACTTCTATCTGATGTTTCGGTAGTTACTTTAGCAACTTCTATCTGATGTTTCGCTAGTTACTTTAGCAACTTCTGTCTGATGTTCTGTAGTTACTTTAGCAACTTCTGTCTGATGTTTCGTTAGTTACTTTAGCAACTTCTGTCTGATGTTTAGCTAGTTACTTTAGCAACTTCTGTCTGATGTTTCGTTAGTTACTTTAGCAACTTCTGTCTGATGTTTCGCTAGTTCCTTTAGCAACTTCTGTCTGATGTTTAGCTAGTTACTTTAACAACTTCTGTCTGATGTTTAGCTAGTTACTTTAGCAACTTCTGTCTGATGTTTCGTTAGTTACTTTAGCAACTTCTGTCTGATGTTTCGTTAGTTACTTTAGCAACTTCTGTCTGATGTTTAGCTAGTTACTTTAGCAACTTCTGTCGGATGTTTTGCTAGCAACTCCTGTTAGTTGTTAATGGTATAATAGTTGCATTTATGAATGAAATGTGATGAGAATTCAATGTCTCTCTCGTGTTGTTGCATAATTTCTCCTGCTGTACACAGTCGAAGGCTTTGGTGTCAGCTATCAAAGAGTTAGAGAGATTCAAATTGTATTCTCTCTCTTTTCTCGAAGACATTTATAATATTAACAAAATATGCTCCATGATATCTTCATCTTGTCTGAAAAAAAACTTGAATTTCATGTAATACAACATTTGTGCTGATAAAATAGCTTCGTTATTATAGAGGGTCAAACTGCATATGGTTTCTGGAGTTTCACAGCATAAAACTACCAACTTCTTTTCTCACATATCGTAAATGTGCGGAGGTGTTGGCAACCTCACATTGCTAAAACAAAACAAACAAAACTGCTCACATTTTGAGTGGACATTAGGGAAGGGGGATGTCTTATTTTCACTTTGGCTTGACGAGAGGACGAATGATGATGGTGATTATAATAGCAGATGATGGATATTGAAAGAAATGATTCATAAATGTTGAATATTAAAGAAGTGCAATTCAAAAGTTGGATGGATAAATGTAGAATGTAGACATGATGAAGTAGAATAAATGCTGGAAAAAATAAAAATTTACATTTTTAAATACCATCCGTCATCATCAGTCCGACACCACTCCCCCCTCCCCACAGTATGTCTGAACCCACAGTTCGTATTGGACAGAGGTCATCTGACCGGACATGTTGGATGACCTTGACACTTAATTCTACAGACAGAATTACTTAAAAAGACTGAGCTCCAGTGTACATTGATTGCATTCATCTTCCAAATGGCGGAATCAAAACTGAGTATGGAAAAATTCTCAGCTTTTCTGTAAATCTTAGGAACCTCATCTTTCACAAGACCGACTCAAAGCCAGAACAACTCAACATGGTGTTCCTCAATCGCGATACATCACTCAGAAGGTCAAGTTTGAGAGACTGTTTGTTCTCTAGATCATGCTTGAGAAAACCCTCCTTTGTTTAAATTGTATCTTTGTCTGAGCATAAAACCGTCACCACACATAACTATTGAGTTACTTGACATCTGATTAGTGTTGTGTTCACGTCTATGTGAATCTGTACGCTCTCTCCTTGAATGTAACAGCTGGCTGTGCCGACACTACCAACTATCCGTCACCCGCAGCCCAAACCACCTCCAACTACGTCCAGTCGTTTCACTTCCAATATTCGAACACAGATAATGATTGCAATCTTTACAGTATAGTGAGACTATCGCAACACTTTTCTCTCACCCCACTGATACCCACTCCCATTAATCCGACCATCCGTAAAATGTTACATCTCAGAGCGTTCTGTGCAACCTCACCGGGTCCATTCAGTCTGTCAGAAGGATGCGTGCTCTCTGTATCCATTCTTCACCGATCAATTGTACCTGTATACGTCTCGTGCCATCCAAGATTCTTTACTTTTGTCTCTTTTTTCATGCAGAGGATGTTGTGTCACATTGCTAGATCTCGCCGTATCATCTATTTCTCTTCGTCAGTTGGTAGGAAAATCAACTTACATGCTGCAGATATAGTGTCGGTCACGAGTCTTTGTAAAGAAACTGAGGAGGAGCAGACAGCCGTGTTGTTTATAGTCAGCAAGTCTCTGAGAGCAAAATAAATGATGTTGGTTTTTTTAATTTGTGTCGTTGTAAATGGTAAGAGAAAGTAAATGTGGTATTTGTGGTAAATGTGGATAGATGGTAAATATGAAGTTGAGAAAGTGGTAGTCGCTTGTTACAAGTTACACAACGTCAGTGTCTAGCAAGTAAAGTTGAGAAGTGGTAGTCGCTTGTTACAAGTTACACGACGTCAGTGTCTAGCAAGTAAAGTTGAGAAGTGGTAGTCGCTTGTTACAAGTTACACGACGTCAGTGTCTAGAAAGAAAAGTTGAGAAGTGGTAATCAGAAAAGAAAAGTGTTGGACAATGAATGTTGTACTTTTCAGAAATGATGGATTGAATAATTATTTCTGTACTCTGTATTGTGATAACTTCTGTACTCTGTATCGTGATAACGTATGTACTTTGTATCGTGATAATTCTACTTCTGTACTTTGTATCGTGATAACTTCTGTACTTTGTATCGTGATAACTTCTGTACTCTGTATCGTGATAACTTCTGTACTTTGTATCGTGATAACTTCTGTACTCTGTATTGCGATTTTTTCCGTCCACTTTCAACTCAGACGAAGTTCCATAACGGAAACTGAGGAGGAGCAGAAGCCGTTGTTTTAGTCAGCAAGTTCTGAGGCAAAGTAAAGTGCATGTTGTAATTATTATGTCGCGTAATGGTCAAGACTGAAATAAGTTTGTTTTGCCATCAGGCAGATTTTTCGACTAGATGGTATACGTTACGTTGAGAAACCAGGGACTCGCAATGGGACAAGTTACCAGCATGAGGCGTCTCAGTAAATCCGAGCTATCAATATTAGAGTGGTGTCAACTGATGATGGATATGCTAATTATTCTGTACTCTGTATCGTGATAACTTCTGTACTTTGTATCGTGATAACTTCTGTACTTTGTATCGTGATAATTCTACTTCTGTACTCTGTATCGTGATAACTTCTGTACTTTGTATCGTGATAATTCTGTACTCTGTATTATACTTTTTTTCGTCCGCTTTCAACTCAGACGAAGTTCCATCTCTGAAACTGATTTTTTGCGTGAAAATCCGTTTTTTCCAATTTCTTATGAATGTGCACTCTGTCTATTGTAAATTACTTTACATTGAGCCGTGTTCAATGTAACTTGTAATTAGATATTCCTCTGCCATCAGGTACTTAGATTTTATCTCGACTTTCAGAGGTACTCACGTTATCGTCCTGAGTAAGACCAGGGACTCGAACAATGCCGGACAGTAGGTCTGAACTCTGAGCCTATGAAAGCTCTCACACTTAACAGGCCGAGCTACTATCAACTACTCTGAGGCAGTCCCTCTGTATGTGATAACTTCTGTACTTTGTATCGTGATAACTTATGTACTTTGTATCGTGATAACTTCTGTACTCTGTATCGTGATAACTTCTGTACTTTGTATCGTGATAACTTCTGTACTTTGTATCGTGATAACTTCTGTACTTTGTATCGTGATAACTTCTGTACTTTGTATCGTGATAACTTCTGTACTCTGTATCGTGATAACTTATGTACTTTGTATCGTGATACTCTACTTCTGTACTATGTATCGTGATAACTTCTGTACTCTGTATCGTGATAACTTATGTACTTTGTATCGTGATAACTTCTGTACTTTGTATCGTGATAACTTCTGTACTTTGTATCGTGATAACTTATGTACTTTGTATCGTGATAACTTATGTACTTTGTATCGTGATAACTTCTGTACTTTGTATCGTGATAACTTCTGTACTCTGTATCGTGATAACTCTACTTCTGTACTCTGTATCGTGATAACTCTATGCTAATCTTGATAACACAATGTACGTTACATTAGTCAAAACATCAGCTTTGAACTGGCTTGTACAGGAAGTTTAAGCACAATTTTCACATACGATCTGTAAGCTATACATTTATAATTTCTCTTTCTTAATGTCAAACAACGGAGACACGATGAAAGAAATAAACTCTCGTATTGCTATAGCAGCTAGTGTCTTCACTAAATTAACAAATGTCTGGCAATCTCAAGACCTTAGTATATGTACAAAAAGTTAAATTGTTTAGGTCATGTGTGATTCCTGTACTGACCTACGGTTTGAAAGTTGGAAATCAACAAACAAAATTGATAAGAAACTAGACAGCTTTGAGAATGTCTCGAAAATTACTAAAAGTGAAATGGAGTGATTTCATTTCTAACAACACAGTGAGAGATAGAACACACCAACAACCCGTACCAAATATTATAAGGAAACGAAGGTGGAAATATTTAGGTTATTTTCTTAGATCAGACGAAAAGAGAATAAATCGACAAGTCCTTATGTGGTCACCAGTTGGGAAAAGAAAACGTGGAAGACCAAAGACCACTCTTCGAAGAACCATCCAACAAGAAAGTAAACTATTGGGATGTAAAACCATACGAGATCTCCAACTGCTAGCAACGAACCGCATCACATGGAGCTCTAAAACCTCTGCCCTATGTGCCACCTTTGACACTAAAGAAACAAACTGAATAACTTTCTCTCGCACTCTCTTTTTCCCTCTCTCTCTCTCTATCTCCCTTTTTCTCTCTCACATTCTATTTCTCTCTCGCTCTCTCTGTCTCTTCCTTTCTCTTTCTCTCTCCTAACTCCATCTCTCTTTCTTTATAGCTCACTCTCATTCTCTCTCGCGATCGCACTCTCATTCTCTCTCTCTATTTCTTTCTCTCTCTCTCACTCTCTTTCTCTCACTATCTCTTTCTCTCTCTTTCTCTCTCTTAACTCCCTCTCTCTCTTTCTCTATCTCTCATTCCAGCCATCAAGTTTCCTTCAGTAATATGATTCTATTCTGCAGGTAACAGTGGTTCTATTCTTTAGGCCTCAATTTAGGCCCCGGTAACCACTCGGGCGTTAAATGTTTCAGGTTCTGCCTTGGCATATAAACAGTTACCCTCCTCAGGTGTAAATGTTGGGGGTTTGGCGATTTGAGAATTGCATATTGTGTGGATATTGTACTGCCGAGATGTAGAGATGTGGGTGTTATAATGTTTGGGTGTTATAATGTTTGGGTGTAACGATGTGGGGTTGTAGTATTCAGGTGTGGTATTATAGTGTTTGGTAGCGTCTTAGGTGAAGGTTGTAGTATTCAGTGTGTGTTATAACGTTTGGGTGTAACGATGGGTTGTAGTATTCAGGTGTGGGTTATAGTGTTTGTAGCCGTGTTTAGTGTGAAGGTTATAGTATGGTATGCCGTCTTCTAACTGTACTATTTGTTCATATCTACGAGGGGAAGTCAATAAGTAAGTCACAAATGGCTGTAGAAAATAACTAAACATGATAACAACTTGAAACCAGTTTATTTTTATACATACATTGTTTCTTTATTTCTCAACATAATTTCCACCAACATTGATGCACTTATCCCATTGTTTTATCAATCCTCCCAAACCGGCTGCATAGAACTGCGGGCTCTGTTTTCTAAACCACGTTTTCACTTCACATTCAACTTCGGCATCATTCACGAAATGTCTCCGCCAAGGTGGGTTTTCAGTAGATCAAAGAGGTGGAAATCGCTATGGGCTAAGTCGGGACTGTAAAGTGGATGTTCCAGAACTTCCCACCTTAGTTGGTTAATTTTCTCCTGAGTTAATCGAGCCGTATGTGGTCTGGCATTGTCATGAAGAAGCAACACTTCTCTAGTCAGCAACCCTGGACGTTTTTTTCGAATTGCATCATGAAGCATCGATAGAACACAGTACGATTCGGAATTCACATTGTCACCTTTCTTCATGAAAATGGTTAAAAGCACTCCCTGACAATCCCAGAACACAGTCAACATAACCTTCCCTGCTGATGGCGTAACCTTGAATTTTTGGACACAAGGCGAAGAAGGATTTTCCCACTGCATTGAAGCACGCTTTGATTCGGGCTGGTAGTGATGCACCCATGATTCATCCCAGTAACAATCCTGTTCAGCATCTCTTCTCCTTCATCTTCGTATCGACAGAGATGATGCAAGGACAGGCCAAATCAGTTCATTTTGTGTTCCTCTTTCAATTGTCTGGGTAACCACCTTGAGCACACTTTCTTAAATTTCAATCGATCATGCATTTTGCTGTATGCTGAACCATGTGAGCACCCTATTGCAGATGCTACGGAGTCTATCGTTACTCATCTGTCACCTCTAATCATTTCCTCCACCCGCTGCACTGATGCCTCTGTTGCAATCTCAACAGGACGACCAGATCGGATTTCATCAACAATTTAGAGCGTCCTTGAGAAAATTTTTCTACCCAACTATGCACCGTTTTACGGGACAAACATTTGTCAGCATAAACAGAAGGCATTTCCTTATGAATGTCCTTTGCAGGCAGTCCTTTTGCCCACAAAAACGCACAACAGCACGTTGCTCTTTGGTTGTACTTCCGTAAGTACAGTCGCCACTTTGTTTATGGCTGCATGCGCATGCGCATGAGACACATAGAGCCACCTGGCGAACGGGAATATAAAGTTGGATGTTGCTGTCACCTAATGACACTTTTAGAAAACACCAACTACATTTACCTACCATCCCACAGAACTTTGTGGCTTACTTATTGATTCCTCGTATATATATATATATATATATATATATATATATATATATATATATATATATATATATATATATATATATTATATATATACTTTGTTATTTATCAAATTGTAAATCATGTTTCTGCCATGTTTACGAGGTTTAATTAACCTAACAACATGTTATGTATAAACAATTGGAATCTCGGGTAAACCATTAGCCTTCGCTGTCAGTCTCGGAAAAATGTGAAATATTGTTATGTCAACATTAAGTTAAAATGTTTCCCTCTCGTGTAATAATTCTTCTCTGGGGCAACATTAGAAGGTTAACAGCTTGGGTGACGTCATTAGAGAGGGGGTTGATGTTTACTTTATGTGCCAAACGTCACACCGTTTTGGAATATTTGAACGGACACTGACTCTAGAGCCGGTAATTAACTTCATTTAGTTGAGATAAATGGACGCGTTGCCAAATTGGATGCACTGACAATGTTCATATCGAGATGGAAGCTCTACGTGGTCGGCAGAAAGTAAAAGTGACACTAGCGGCACTGACAATGTTCATATCGAGATGAAGCTCTACGTGTCGGCGAAATTAGGAATTAAGGCACTGGCATCAATGTTCATATTGAGATGGAAGCTCTACGTGGTCGATGTTGCTATATCGAGATGGAAGTTCTACGTAGTCGGCGTTGCCATATTGAGATGGAAGTTCTACATGGTCGACGTTGCTATATCGAGATGGAAGTTCTACATGGTCGATGTTTCCATATTGAGATGGAAGTTCTACATGGTCGACGTTGCCATATTGAGATGGAAGTTCTACATGGTCGACGTTGCCATATCGAGATGGAAGTTCTACGTGGTCGGCAGAAAGTAAAAGTGACACTAGCGGCACTGACAATGTTCATATCGAGATGGAAGCTCTACGTGGTCGGCAGAAAGTAAAAGTGACACTAGCCGGCCAGTGCCGGATTAGGCTAGCGCGGGGCCCGTAGCAAATTTTAGCGCGGGGACCTAGGTTTTGTATGATAATAAAATAAAACACAACGT
This sequence comes from Arion vulgaris, assembly GCA_020796225.1. NCBI lineage: Eukaryota > Metazoa > Mollusca > Gastropoda > Stylommatophora > Arionidae > Arion > Arion vulgaris. The sequence continues at coordinate 90,172,315 of CM036756.1, forward strand.
TTACAAACAAACTTGTCTCGATTTAATGTGAGCAAATTTAGAGATAGCACTTGCCCGAGTGGTTACCGGGGCCCAAATTTGGGTTGTAAAGAATAGAACCACTGTTACCTGCCACGCATGTCGTAAGAGGCGACTTAGGAGGTTTGGCTGAAATCGGATGCACGTGTCCTAAACGCATCGAAGTCTATGCGTTTAGGGCCTACCAAACCAATGTGCAACGTATACACGTTCTTGGCAAAGATCAAACATATCACAAAGAGTGATTAAAATTGGTCCTAAAGAACGAACGCGAAGAAGAAGAAGAGATAGCACTAGACAAATCAATTTCTCTAAGTAAATTACATTCAATGTTCATTAAGGTGAGGTTATTTAGACGATCTTGTCCCATCGTGTTTCTTAACTCACTTTTTATACTTTAATGTCGAAAAGAACGTTCTCCGCTGCAGTTAGTAATCATTAAAGACAAGTAAATTCGTAAGACTATTTCTACATTTGGGAAACACGACTCTAATGAATTTTCCTTTACAAGTTTATTAAATTGCAGTTCAAGAGCCTCATGCTTTTCGTTGCTAATAGCAGCAGCTACATTAGTTTTACAGCAGTAGGCGACTAAGATGGTTGGGACATGTGAGAAGAATGGAAACTTGCCGCATACCAAAACAAATGTTGTTCTGTAAATTTCGGAGGGAAGAGGCACCAGGGCAGACCACTGCTCAGATATAAAGATGTCTGCAAAGCCTCAATGAAAACTTTTCATAGATCCCAGCACATGGGAGGGACTAGCTGATGACAGAGTTGTGTGGAAAGCCAAATTACGAAAGGGCGCAGAGTCTTTTTAGAAGAGACTTATATACGAGCTGAACGACAAGAGAGAAAAGCGAAAACTCAGAAGTTCTCCAGTAAACACTTGCCTATTGACCGTTTGTAAAGATGAAAAAGGCCATATACATTAGTTTTAAGAAGTTCAATGAACTGCATGTTAGTCGCCTAGGCTTTCTTCCAAATCCTCTTGGTAAGAGCTGACAATATTTGGAGTTCTTTTCAAGATCTCTTCTGCTGTAATAGATTTTAACTGCCGGAGTATTCCAAATACACCAGTCACTCTATGGTACAGCCTAAATCAATAACTTTGCAAACAAAACAGAACAGTTGTCCTTTAGTTTCTGTATGACACAACCAATCTCTCACGTGAGTTTTGTTTGTTGGTGTATGTGTGTATGTGAAAACGACTTTCGACAAAATCGTGGATTGTTTGAAGTTGTTATGCCATTCACCAATATCGTTGGAGTACATTTTACTTTCGTTGTGTTTTTGGTTTGTAGATGATGTTGCTACATTAGAAGCATGTGCTGTGCTTTCTGCCTCTTTGGCTTGAAGATGATATGGCTAAATTGGAAGGACTTGCTGTACATTCGATTTCAGTTTGTCTTGTGAAAATGTGGCTAAATCGTGAAGAGTTGCTGATCTTAATGGTAGTATTGGTAATGATGATTCTTCTAAGGCACTGCTTTCATCTACTACACAGTGGGACACGTCTTCTGTATTTTCTGCTTCGATTTCTTTGGGATTCAGCACCATCACAAACGACATCTAAAAATTCAGACAGCTTGCGTGTTTTTGATATAACATCTGGTTATTTTTTCCATTTTCATCTCTGTCACATAGGCGCGGGGCCCCTAGAAGCGCGGGGCCCGTAGCATTTGCTACTTCTGCTACTAGGCTAATCTGGCGCTGTAGCCGGCACTGACAATGTTCATATCGAGATGGAAGTTCTACGTGGTCGGCGTTGCCATATCGAGATAGAAGCTCTACGTGGTTGGCAGAAATTCAAGCTGACACTGGGTGATACTAGCCGGTACTGTGCCAAGTTTGAGCCATAGATGGTACAATCTTGTATCATGAGAGAAGTTACAGATAGAAGATATATTTCTTGTATCGTGAGAGAAGTTACAGCTAGAAGATATATTTCTTGTATCATAAGGAAGTTACAGATAGAAGATATCTTTATTTATTTTCTTATTGTCGCTCATGTTATCATATTCATAGTCTCATGTTATCATATTCATAGTCTCATGTTATCATATTCATAGTCTGGTATATCTGATATGGTGGCGTACTCTCCTATACACCTATGCCAGGCCAGTAGGACAATAACAATAAAGTAATTATTCTGTTAAGTATTCACATTAAATATTCACAATAAAATATTTATAGAGTAGCTATAAGTATCCGCCTACTGTGCAATTTAAGCCTTTCTAGGACGCGTTATCACATGCACGGTGTGTGTTTAGGTATTTGAATGCTTGGGAGTTGCGACCTTGTCTCCTAAAATCGCTCGGCGGTTTCCGTCTTAACGCGTGCTAGTCTCCGGACTCTAACGCTAACTATGATATTTTGTGAAGCGAGTGAGGGGAGGGATTGGTGGACAGGTTGTGGTTGTTCATAGATAATGCGTGCAGGTAAAAATCAACACTAAGAATTAAAGGACTTGGTGTTTAAAAGACGTTTATGTATGAATATTCGTTTATGTACGAGGAAAAATGAACTTGTGTACTACTGTATTGTTGGGATGAGTTGTACAATAAATCAGTACATGACTTACTGTAGTTTTTAGTTAAAAATGATCTCAGTTCAGGTTTTAAAGAAGTGTTCATACTGGCAGAATTGATCATTTCTATTCCAGCAATTACTGTATCTGTTGAAAGGTCATTTCAGCATTAAAGCGAATCCACAGGTGCTGCAGATCTACACAATCCACAGGTGCTGCAGATTTACACAATCCACAGTTGCTGCAGATCTACACAATCCACAGGTGCTGCAGATTTACACAATCCACAGTTGCTGCAGATTTACACAATCCACAGTTGCTGCAGATTTACACAATCCACAGGTGCTGCAGATTTACACAATCCACAGTTGCTGCAGATTTACACAATCCACAGGTGCTGCAGATTTACACAATCCACAGTTGCTGCAGATTTACACAATCCACAGGTGCTGCAGATTTACACAATCCACAGGTGCTGCAGATTTACACAATGTGTCAGTATAGACTCTCCAATCTTAACCTTTTATTTTCTTCTTCTTCGAACGCTTCATAACGATCACTTGTTAAACCATTCTGTGTGATTTCTATGTGATCTGAGCCTAAGATCGCCTTGTTAAACCATTCTGTGTGATTTCTATGTGATCTGAGCCTAAGAGTGACTGTACGTTGTGCCAGTTATGCGCCTAAAGTAGGCCAGTACATCCGATTTTTGCAACGCTTTTATTTACTAGCGTAGCTTCCTATGCCCCTACCTCATTCTCCTCTTACGACATGTCTTGTAGGGTCGCAGTGTCCTACCTCATTCTCCTCTTACGACATGTCTTGTAGGGTCGCAGTGTCCTACCTCATTCTCCTCTTACGACATGTCTTGTAGGGTCGCAGTGTCCTACCTCATTCTCCTCTTACGACATGTCTTGTAGGGTCGCAGTGTCCTACCTCATTCTCCTCTTACGACATGTCTTGTAGGGTCGCAGTGGTACTATTCTTTGCTCCCAGACCCCTACCTCATTCTCCTCTTACGACATATCTTGTAGGGTCGCAGTGGTACTATTCTTTGCTCCCTAGACCCTACCTCATTCTCCTCTTACGACATGTCTTGTAGGGTCGCAGTGGTACTATTCTTTGCTCCCCTAGACTTCTACCTCATTCTCCTCTTACGACATGTCTTGTAGGGTCGCAGTGGTACTATTCTTGCTCCCAGACTTCTACCTCATTCTCCTCTTACGACATGTCTTGTAGGGTCGCAGTGGTACTATTCTTTGCTCCCCTAGACTTCTACCTCATTCTCCTCTTACGACATGTCTTGTAGGGTCGCAGTGGTACTATTCTTTGCTCCCCTAGACTTCTACCTCATTCTCCTCTTACGACATGTCTTGTAGGGTCGCAGTGGTACTATTCTTTGCTCCCCTAGACTTCTACCTCATTCTCCTCTTACGACATGTCTTGTAGGGTCGCAGTGGTACTATTCTTTGCTCCCCTAGACTTCTACCTCATTCTCCTCTTACGACATGTCTTGTAGGGTCGCAGTGGTACTATTCTTTGCTCCCCTAGACTTCTACCTCATTCTCCTCTTACGACATGTCTTGTAGGGTCGCAGTGGTACTATTCTTTGCTCCCCTAGACTTCTACCTCATTCTCCTCTTACGACATGTCTTGTAGGGTCGCAGTGGTACTATTCTTTGCTCCCCTAGACTTCTACCTCATTCTCCTCTTACGACATGTCTTGTAGGTCGCAGTGGTACTATTCTTTGCCCCCCAGACTTCTACCTCATTCTCCTCTTACGACATGTCTTGTAGGGTCGCAGTGGTACTATTCTTTGCTCCCCTAGACTTCTACCTCATTCTCCTCTTACGACATGTCTTGTAGGGTCGCAGTGGTACTATTCTTTGCTCCCCTAGACTTCTACCTCATTCTCCTCTTACGACATGTCTTGTAGGGTCGCAGTGTCCTACCTCATTCTCCTCTTACGACATGTCTTGTAGGGTCGCAGTGTCCTACCTCATTCTCCTCTTACGACATGTCTTGTAGGGTCGCAGTGTCCTACCTCATTCTCCTCTTACGACATGTCTTGTAGGGTCGCAGTGTCCTACCTCATTCTCCTCTTACGACATGTCTTGTAGGGTCGCAGTGTCCTACCTCATTCTCCTCTTACGACATATCTTGTAGGGTCGCAGTGGTACTATTCTTTGCTCCCCATGAGAGCCCCGGCAACACACTGGCGAGACTTTTTCCTATTCTTTATATGAGAGCAAGGTTAGCATGTCAAGGTTAGCATGTCAAGGTTAGCATGTCAAGGTTAGAATGTCAAGGTTAGAATGTCAAGGTTAGAATGTCAAGGTTAGAATGTCAAGGTTAGAATGTCAAGGTTAGAATGTCAAGGTTAGAATGTCAAGGTTAGAATAAAGAATACATTTGACAATGCCGTCACAGAGAAGGAATATTTGAGCAAGATTAGAATAAAGAATATATTGTACGATGCCGTCACAGAGAAGTTTCTGCAAAAGAAAAGAAGAATGGATCTGATCTTCAAATGAAACATGTAAGTGGAAATATGTACTATTTTTTAAAAAAAGTTATTGCCCAGTTCAATAACTATTGTTGCATAATTGAATATATTTGGGTTTTTTTCAATTACAAGTGAAAAGTGATTAAATAGGATGGACATATATTCATTGTAACCGTTTGACTCCATAAATGTTTATGGTTACGTTCTAACACATTTATAGTACAATGTATACTGATTTAGTCAGTCTATTGGCACTGCATCAGCTAAAAAAATACAATGAGAACCAGTGTATTAGCACTGCATCAGCTGAAAAAGTACAATGAGAACCAGTGTATTAGCTCAGAATGATGAAGGGGTAAAGTAGCAGCATACATATCAGGCAGCTATTAGCATTATCAGGCTACGCCACTGGTAGTTCGTATCTTTCAAAAATGAAAGTAGTGTGGTAACTATAGGATTAAAGAAACTGTCAAGGAATTCCGAGATGTGTTCAGTAGGGCAAGAGCAAGCAGAAACGATAGGTCTGTCAGGATTGTGGAGTTTGGGAATTTTGGGAAGCATATAAAATGTGAATTTTGGGAAGCATATAAAATGGGAATTTTGGGGAGCATATAAAATGTGAATTTGTGCAAACAGCTATCAATAACACAGAGTGAGGATTCACCAGTAGGAAGGTCTTTCTTAGTAATTTAGTTCGATGACAGCACATCTGATAGCTTCGAGGTTAAGAGTGGCACCAGTAGGAAAGTCTTCCTTAGTAATTTAATTCGATGACAGCACATCTGATAGCTTCGAGGTTAAGAGTGGAGTCAAACTGCTGTATCCTTGCCCCCACTCTCTTTGGTATCTTCTTCGCAGTCTTGTTACATCACGCCTTCGGGGACGCTGATGGTGATGTTTCATCCGCACTAGATCTGATGGTTCACTCTTTAACTTGGCTCGCTTAAGAGCCAAAACAAAAACAACGGAAATTCTTCTCAATGAACTCCTTTTCGCTGACGATGCTGCCCTGGTCGCAAACAGTGAGGCTACACTTCAATTCCTAATAAATAATTTGGCCAGGGCAGGCAACCTGTTTTCTCAGACTATAAGTGTCACCAAAACAGTTGTTCTATGTCAGGGAAATAATACATCAACAAATATCACTTTAAATAGTAACCATCTAAAACCAGTTAAAAAATGTTGCTATCTTGGGTCCATGGTCACTACCAGCCTTTCTCTTGATGAAGAAATCAACGCTCGAATAGGCAACACGGCTACTACATTCGGCAAATATCAAAGTGAGCGTGAGAAACACAAATTGACATTGCAGACGAAGATTCAAATATATCGAGCCTGTGTAATTAGCTCTTTACTATCTCATCTCAAGTGCCATGTCTGCCGGCGTAGACGATCATGTCACTCCACAACTCTCTCTGCTTGGTGCACATAATCAGTTCTAACGTCGATCTAGTGTCGAACCATGATGTCTTTACTATATGGCTCAGAAACATGGACAGCTTACTCAAGGCATGAGAGGAGACTTAGCATCTTTCACCGTCGATGTCTCCGGAAGATTATGAACATCAGGTGATACGACAAGATAATGAAACACGTACAAACAAAGTACTATAGTTTTACAAAATACAGAAACAGTGACGATAAACAGCAACGTTTCGACCAACAAGGCCTTTATCACAAACGAACAAACAGGAGTGACAAATTAAAATGAAACACAAATGGACGACCAAATACCAACGTATCTAAGGAAAATCTGGAATAAAAACGAATAACGAAATAAATGTAACACAAAAACACACATAAAACTAGAAATAGAACGGAAAAGAAACAATGAAACATCTAGTAAATATATAACTTGAATACACGCAACATATACCCATATAGATTACAAAGCATGGGAAGAGAAAGTACTAAGAAGCATAAGAATGTAATACATGCAACATATACCCATATAGATTACAAAGCATGGGAAGAGAAAGTACTAAGAAGCATAAGAATGTAATACATGCAACATATACCCATATAGATTACAAAGCATGGGAAGAGAAAGTACTAAGAAGCATAAGAATGTAATACGTTGAGCCCGCGTGGTCGCAAGGTACCATACAAAGAAATCAACCGATTCTCCAGAGCAAATCGACTACGATCATCAGAGGAACATGATCGGATGGCTGTGACTGGACATCGCAAGCTCATGAATGGCCAGTATCATTGAAATGGGTAGCTACAGGGGTCACAGAGCATTGGCGTATATCGCGCAAGTGTTGGGCGAATCGGTCACTGAGTCTCCTGCCGGTTTCCCAATATAGGCCTTGTTGCACCGCTTGCAGATAATGGCATAGATAATATTACGCGACTCGCACGTGAAACTGTCTTCAACAACGAACGTGGCTTTGGAAAAGACACAGTGCGGGTCTGTATTACATAAGCACAAGTGTTGCAGCGCCGACGGCCACACTGGATGGTGCCAAAAGGACTCTGGATATGAGGCTTGAGGCGACTGTGAACCAACATATCCTTAAGGCTTCTGTCCCGTCTGTACGCCACCAATGGATAGTGTTGAAAGATTGAACGTGTCTCAGGATCAGACTGAAGAATGGAGAGATGACGGAATAAGACTTTCTTCACAAGGGAACTATGAGGGTGGAAAGTTAAGACAAGTTTCACCCTGTCAGAATTGAAGTTCTATGCTGGTTAGAGAGAGCCTCCTGGCGAGAAATTTGCTGAACGCGCCGCATAGCAGAAGCAATCACCTTATCCGGGTATAAGCGCTTACGAAAGAAATCCAGCATCTCGTGAGCTTTATCGAGAAAATCGTCGTTCTGCACAGAGGCGACGAAGGCGCAAGAGTTGAGAGAATGGTAAAGAATCACGACAAGCCTGGGAATGGGAAGAGGTATAAAGAAGAAACTATGTGCATCAGTAGGCTTGTAGTATACTGATGTAGTGATGGTTGATAGGCTGATAGTGATAGTGATGTCAAGAAAGTTGACACAAGAGGTAGAGATGTGAGATGTAAACCGAATAGCTGGATTGAAGACATTAATGAAATTAATGAAGCGTGACAATCGGCTTCAGGCATATCGGTAATGCCAATACAATCATCAATGTATCTATGATACACAGACGGAAGAGGGCCATCATAGGAATTCCATACTAGGTGCTCAAGATGACCCATGAATAGACAAGCATAACTGGGTCCCATTTTAGTACCCATGGAGACCCCACTGATCTGCTCAAAGAACTGGTCATTGAACTGAAAGGAGTTGAGAGTTAGAACTAGTTCTGCAAGACGAAGGAGAGCTGAGGTGGAGACAAGTGGGTTAGTTCTCCTGTCGAGAAAGAACTGGAGAGCTTGAAGTCCGTCGGAATGAGGTATGGAGGTGTACAATGAGCACACATCAAGGAGGAAGAGACGGTAAGTCCTGCCAGGCAACAACTCAATAGACGAAAAAACAGACAAGGCGTGGTTCGTATCTTTCAAGAATGAAGGTAGTGTGGTGACTATAGGATTGAAGATACTGTCAAGAAATTCGGAGATATGTTCCGTAGGACAAGAGCAAGCAGATAATATTACGTGCGAGTCCCGTAATATTATCTATGCCATTATCTGCAAGCGGTGCAACAAGGCCTATATTGGGGAAACCGGCAGGAGACTCAGTGACCGATTCGCCCAACACTTGAGCGATATACGCCAATGCTCTGTGACCCCTGTAGCTACCCATTTCAATGATACTGGCCATTCAGGAGCTTGCGATGTCCAGGTCACAGCCATCCGATCATGTTCCTCTGATGATCGTAGTCGATTTGCTCTGGAGAATCGGTTGATTTCTTTGTATGGTACCTTACGACCACGCGGCTCAACGTATTACATTCTTATGCTTCTTAGTACTTTCTCTTCCCATGCTTTGTAATCTATATGGGTATATGTTGCATGTATTACATTCTTATGCTTCTAGTACTTTTCTTCCCATGCTTTGTAATCTATATGGGTATATGTTGCATGTATTACATTCTTATGCTTCTTAGTACTTTCTCTTCCCATGCTTTGTAATCTATATGGGTATATGTTGTGTATTCAAGTTATATATTTACTAGATGTTTCATTGTTTCTTTCCGTTCTATTTCTAGTTTTTATGTGTGTTTTTGTGTTACATTTATTTCGTTATTCGTTTTTATTCCAGATTTTCCTTAGATACGTTGGTATTTGGTCGTCCATTTGTGTTTCATTTTAATTTGTCACTCCTGTTTGTTCGTTTGCTTGATAAAGGCCTTGTTGGTCGAAACGTTGCTGTTTATCGTCACTGTTTCTGTATTTTGTAAAACTATAGTACTTTGTTTGTACGTGTTTCATTATCTTGTCGTATCACCTGATGTTCATAATCTTCCGGAGACATCGACGGTGAAAGATGCTAAGTCTCCTCTCATGCCTTGAGTAAGTTGTCCATGTTTCTGAGCCATATAGTAAAGACATCATGGTTCGACACTAGATCGACGTTAGAACTGATTATGTGCACCAAGCAGAGAGAGTTGTGGAGTGACATGATCGTCTACGCCGGCAGACATGGCACTTGAGATGAGATAGTAAAGAGCTAATTACACAGGCTCGATATATTTGAATCTTCGTCTGCAATGTCAATTTTGTGTTGTCTCACGCTCACTTTGATAGTTTGCCGAATGTAGTAGCCGTGTTGCCTATTCGAGCGTTGATTTCTTCATCAAGAGTACGTGTTTCACTATTTACCAAGTTTTACTGCAGTCTTCCCTCTATTTCGATATACGACAAGATAACCAACTCTGAAATGCTGCAACGTGTAAACTTGCCTTCCATCATGGACATGTTCATCAGTAGAAAACTAAGATGGATATAATATGTGACAAGGATGGAAAATAGCCACAGCTGTTGTTCTGTGAACTTTTGGAACATATTCCGACAGCTGTTGTTCTGTGAACTTTCGGAAGGGAAGTCGCTCCAATGCAGACCATTGCTCAGATATTAGGATGTCTGCAAGGCCACAATAAAGAACTTTTCTATCGATTCCAAGAAACGGTAAAATCTAGTGATGATCAATCGATTGATTGATCTATTGATTGACTGATTGATGTAGAAACCACATTACACAAAAGCAAATAATCTTTTGAAAAGAGAGCTGGAGATGAGATTAACGGCAAGAGATTAACATCGCAACATCACAAGCTGTCACAGCCACACACACTTGTCAATTAACTGTCTCTATAATATATATATATATATCTCACACACTTGTCAATTAACTGTCTCTATAATATATATATATCTCACACACTTGTCAATTAACTGTCTCTATAATATATATATATCTCACACACACTTGTCAATTAACTGTCTCTATAATATATATATATCTCACACACTTGTCAATTGACTGTCTCTATAATATATATATATATATATCTCACACACTTGTCAATTAACTGTCTCTATAATATATATATATCTCACACACTTGTCAATTAACTGTCTCTATAATATATATATATCACACACACTTGTCAATTAACTGTCTCTATAATATATATATATCTCACACACTCTTGTCAATTAACTGTCTCTATAATATATATATATCTCACACACTTGTCAATTAACTGTCTCTATAATATATATATATCTCACACACTTGTCAATTAACTGTCTCTATAATATATATATATCTCACACACTTGTCAATTAACTGTCTCTATAATATATATCTCACACACTTGTCAATTAACTGTCTCTATAATATATATATATCTCACACTTGTCAATTAACTGTCTCTATAATATATATATATCTCACACACTCTTGTCAATTAACTGTCTCTATAATATATATATATCTCACACACTTGTCAATTAACCGTCTCTATAATATATATATATCTCACACACTTGTCAATTAACTGTCTCTATAATATATATATATCTCACACACTTGTCAATTAACTGTCTCTATAATATATATCTCACACACTTGTCAATTAACTGTCTCTATAATATATATATATCTCACACACTTGTCAATTAACTGTCTCTATAATATATATCTCACACTCTTGTCAATTAACTGTCTCTATAATATATATATATCACACACTTGTCAATTGACCGTCTCTATAATATATATATATATCTCACACACTTGTCAATTAACTGTCTCTATAATATATCTCTCACACACGTGTCAATTAACTGTCTCTATAATATATATATATCTCACACACTCTTGTCAATTAACTGTCTCTATAATATATATATATCTCTCACACTTGTCAATTGACCGTCTTTATAATATATATCTCACACACTTGTCAATTAACTGTCTCTATAATATATATATATATATCTCACACACTTGTCAATTAACTGTCTCTATAATATATATATATATCTCACACACTTGTCAATTAACTGTCTCTATAATATATATATATATATCTCACACACTTGTCAATTAACTGTCTCTATAATATATATATATATATCTCACACACTTGTCAATTAACTGTCTCTATAATATATATATATATATCTCACACACTTGTCAATTAACTGTCTCTATAATATATATATATATATCTCACACACTTGTCAATTAACTGTCTCTATAATATATATATATCTCACACACTCTTGTCAATTAACTGTCTCTATAATATATATATATCTCACACACTTGTCAATTAACTGTCTCTATAATATATATCTCACACACTTGTCAATTAACTGTCTCTATAATATATATATATCACACACTTGTCAATTGACTGTCTCTATAATATATATATATCTCACACACTTGTCAATTAACTGTCTCTATAATATATATATATATATCTCACACACTTGTCAATTAACTGTCTCTATAATATATATATATATCTCACACACTTGTCAATTAACTGTCTCTATAATATATATATATATATATCTCACACACTTGTCAATTAACTGTCTCTATAATATATATATATATCTCACACACTTGTCAATTAACTGTTTCTATAATATATATATATCTCACACACTTGTCAATTAACTGTCTCTATAATATATATATATATCTCACACACTTGTCAATTAACTGTCTCTATAATATATATATATCTCACACACTTGTCAATTGACCGTCTCTATAATATATATCACAACTGCAATCACACACACACACAGTATATTCTGAACACGACACACCTATATTCTCTCTGCACACACACTCACACCTGTATTTACTCGCAACAACACACACATACACCTGTAATTCCCACACATACACCTATATTCACACACACATATCCCTATATTCACCTACACACCTGTACACACACAACACACACCTGTACACACAACACACATGTATTTCCTCACACACACCCACCTGTAAATATTAAAGAAATATCTGCTCACAAGTTGACACAACAAACATGATGTTAGTGTCCAGAAAAAGTTGTCCAAATTTCCCCGATATTGACCAGGGAAAGTTGTCCGATGTCGGCATCTGGCCTCCGACTGTAACCAAACTGAACTCTAAGTGCGCGCATCAAGATTCTCGCTTTGTCTCTTATAGCTCTCTCGCCTCTCTCTTCTCTCTCTCCCTCTGCCTCCATTTATCTCTCCATCTCTAGTTATGTCTAATCCCCATCTCTACACAATAAATTTTTGTGTCTGTTTTCCAACAAAAAAAACGATGTTGTACAGGGAGATAAGGTGTCCAACCAAATATCTCTCACTTAAATCATATTGTTTAAATCGATTTCTCCTTGAACTCGGCAAGTATTTTTCTGAAGTCTGATCAACTTGTAAACTCTGCAAGATGTGCATAATCTTGAACTCGGCAAGTATTTTTCTGAAGTCTGACCAACTTATAAACTCTGCAAGATGTGCATAATCTTGAACTCGGCAAGTATTTTTCTGAAGTCTGATCAACTTATAAACTCTGGAAGATGTGCATAATCTTGAACTCGGCAAGTATTTTTCTGAAGTCTGACCAACTTATAAACTCTGGAAGATGTGCATAATCTTGAACTCGGCAAGTATTTTTCTGAAGTCTGACCAACTTATAAACTCTGCAAGATGTGCATAATCTTGAACTCGGCAAGTATTTTTCTGAAGTCTGACCAACTTATAAACTCTGGAAGATGTGCATAATCTTGAACTCGGCAAGTATTTTTCTGAAGTCTGACCAACTTATAAACTCTGCAAGATGTGCATAATCTTGAACTCGGCAAGTATTTTTCTGAAGTCTGACCAACTTATAAACTCTGGAAGATGTGCATAATCTTGAACTCGGCAAGTATTTTTCTGAAGTCTGACCAACTTATAAACTCTGGAAGATGTGCATAATCTTGAACTCGGCAAGTATTTTCCTGAAGTCTGACCAACTTATAAACTCTGGAAGATGTGCATAATCTTGAATTCGGCAAGTATTTTTCAGAAGTCTGACCAACTTATAAACTCTGGAAGATGTGCATAATCTTGAACTCGGCAAGTATTTTTCAGAAGTCTGACCAACTTATAAACTCTGGAAGATGTGCATAATCTTGAACTCGGCAAGTATTTTTCTGAAGTCTGACCAACTTATAAACTCTGGAAGATGTGCATAATCTTGAACTCGGCAAGTATTTTTCTGAAGTCTGACCAACTTATAAACTCTGGAAGATGTGCATAATCTTGAACTCGGCAAGTATTTTTCTGAAGTCTGACCAACTTATAAACTCTGGAAGATGTGCATAATTCTTCTTCTAATTCTTCTTTTTTCCAACTTAAATTATAACTGTACCATATAGTCAGATCATGTTATGTTATGCTATGCTATGTTATGTTATGTTATGATCGACGTCATGGCACATTGGGCATTTCATTCGTGCTCTGTCCTCTCGCTGCAGCAGCCACCCCAAAGTCCATTTGCTCACCGACCCATGAGAAGTAGATTACTATATCTTCGTCTCTCTTCTCTTTTCTCTCTCTTACCATGAGAAGTAGATTACTATATCTCTGTCTCTCTCTCTCTCTCTCTCTCTAGCATGAGAAGTAGATTACTATATCTTTCTCTCTCTTCTCTCTCTCTCTCTCTACCATGAGAAGTAGATTACTATATCTTCGTTCTCTCTCTATCTATCTCTCTCATGAGAAGTAGATTACTATATCTTCGTTCTCTCTCTCACCACGAGAAGTAGATTACTATATCTTCGTTCTCTCTCTCTCTACCATGAGAAGTAGATTACTAAATCTTTCTCTCTCTCTCTCTCTCTCTACCATGAGAAGTAGATTACTATATCTTCTCTCTCTCTCTCTCTCTCTCTACCATGAGAAGTAGATTACTATATCTTCTCTCTCTCTCTCTCTCTACCATGAGAAGTAGATTACTATATCTTCTCTCTCTCTCTCTCTCTCTCTCTACCATGAGAAGTAGATTACTATATCTTCTCTCTCTCTCTCTCTACCATGAGAAGTAGATTACTATATCTTCTCTCTCTCTCTCTCTCTCTACCATGAGAAGTAGATTACTATATCTTCTCTCTCTCTCTCTCTCTCTCTCTCTACCATGAGAAGTAGATTACTATATCTTTTCTCTCTCTCTCTCTCTTCTCTCTCTACCATGAGAAGTAGATTATTATATCTTCGTTCTCTCTCTCTCTACCTTGCGAAGATGACACTGTCATAGTCAGAGCATACCTGACATAAGTAACACTGACATAATCAGAGAATACCTGACATAAGTAACACTGACATAATCAGAACATACCTGACATAAGTAACACTGACATAATCAGATCATACCTAACATAAGTAACACTGTCATAGTCAGAGCATACCTGACATAAGTAACACTGACATAATCAGATCATACCTGACATAAGTAACACTGACATAATCAGAGCATACCTGACATAAGTAACACTGACATAATCAGATCATACCTGACATAAGTAACACTGTCATAGTCAGAGCATACCTGACATAAGTAATACTGACATAATCAGATCATACCTTACATAAGTAACACTGTCATAATCAGATCATACCTGACATAAGTAACACTGACAAGAAACATCAGTTTCGGAGAAATGTCAACATTTGATCAGATATCATGAATATATGTGTTCAATGTTTGACTTTATCAAGAGAAGGATTCATGTTGTCACTATTTTGTGGATATTTGTGACTAGAGTAATTTGAAACGATTTCAACGATCATATATACACACACACACATCACTATTTCTACACGTAAATGGCCTATTCCGTCTTTACATACGGTCTCATTAGCAAGTGTTTTAACTGTGACAACGTCTGAGTTGTCGCTTTTCTCTCTTGTGTCTTACATATACATATTTCTCTCAACTCATACACAAGTCTCTTCTCAAATATTTCTTTCAGCTCATACACAAGTCTCTTCTCAAATATTTCTTTCAGCTCATACACAAGTCTCTTCTCAAATATTTCTTTCAGCTCATACATAAGTCTCTTCTCAAATATTTCTTTCAACTCATACACAAGTCTCTTCTCAAATATTTCTTTCAGCTCATACATAAGTCTCTTCTCAAATATTTATTTCAGCTCATACATAAGTCTCTTCTCAAATATTTCTCTCAGCTCATACATAAGTCTCTTCTCAAAAGACTCTGCGCCCTTTCGCAATATCGCTTTCTGCACAACTTTGTCATCAGCTAGTTTTTCCCATGTATTGTGACCTATAGAAAAGTATTTCATTGAGGCTTTGCAGACATCTTTATTTCTGAGCAGTGGTCGGCCCTAGTGTCTCTTCCGCTCCGAAAGTTCACAGAACCACATTTATTTTGATATGCGACAAGTTTCCATTCTTCTCACATGCCCCAACCACCTAACTCGTCTACAGCAGATCATTATGACTATTATTTAAATACATCACTATTTCTACATTAAATTGTTTAAATACATCACTATTTCTACATTAAATTGTTTAAATACATCACTATTTCTACATTAAATTGTTTAAATACATCACTATTTCCACAATTTGTTTTACATCACTATTTCCACATTAAATTGTTTAAATACATCACTATTTCCACATTAAATTGTTTAAATACATCACTATTTCTACATTAAATTGTTTAAATACATCACTATTTCTACAATAAATTGTTTAAATACATCACTATTTCCACATTAAATTGTTTAAATACATCACTATTTCCACATTAAATTGTTTAAATACATCACTATTTCTACATTTAATTGTTTAAATACATCACTATTTCTACAATAAATTGTTTAAATACATCACTATTTCTACAATAAATTGTTTAAATACATCACTATTTCTACAATAAATTGTTTAAATACATCACTATTTCCACATTAAATTGTTTAAATACATCACTATTTCCACATTAAATTGTTTAAATACATCACTATTTCTACAATAAATTGTTTAAATACATCACTATTTCTACAATTAATTGTTTAAATACATCACTATTTCTACAATTAATTGTTTAAATACATCACTATTTCTACAATTAATTGTTTAAATACATCACTATTTCTACATTTAATTGTTTAAATACATCCCTATTTCCACATAAAATTGCTTCCACCAACTTATCTTGATATCTTATCTAAAACTGTAACATAGATTTCAAGTGTCTCATTGATTTCAAGTGTCTCATAGATTTCAAGTGTCTCATTGATTTCAAGTGTCTCATTGATTTCTCAAGAAATAATGAAATCAGAGAATACAAAATGACAAAAACATTTGTGTTCAAACGCTATGTAACATCATGACACTGATCTGAATGTGTCAGCTACTAGTCGATACACTGATCTGACAGTGTCACATGTCGACACTGATTGACAGTCGATAGTCGATACACTGATCTGACAGTGTCAGCTACTAGTCGATACACTGATCTGACAGTGTCAGCTACTAGTCGATACACTGATCTGACAGTGTCAGCTACTAGTCGATACACTGATCTGACAGTGTCAGCTACTAGTCGATACACTGATCTGACAGTGTCAGCTACTAGTCGATACACTGATCTGACAGTGTCAGCTACTAGTCGATACACTGATCTGACAGTGTCAGCTACTAGTCGATACATGATCGACAGTGTGCTATGTGATCATCATAAATGGATCTGATAAGTTTGAGCGGGAACATCTCTAGCAACTACGCTAACACTAGCTTGTCTAGGCCGCATGAATGTGACCCATTTCTAAGAATTATTTAGCGGGTTGGCTGGAAATATAAAACGGAATAAGAATGTCTCATCTGTTGGTGAAATAACTGTTCCAGAAATCCGCTCTCAAGTCTCAGTACGGACATCATATTGATGGTCAAGTCTCAGTTTCAGACATCATGTTTCATGAACAAGTGGAGACTGATGGTCAAGTCTCAGTTTCAGACATCATGTTTCATGAACAAGTGGAGACTGATGATCAAGTCTCAGTTTCAGACATCATGTTTCATGAACAAGTGGAGATTGATGGTCAAGTCTCAGTTTCAGACATCATGTTTCATGAACAAGTGGAGACTGATGGTCAAGTCTCAGTTTTGGACATCATGTTTAACGAACAAGTGGGATGATATTCCTCTCTCGTACCGTTAAACGTTACATAGAGCCTGCATAGTAATTTCGACATACTTCTCTGTCCTGGTCAACTCCCTCAATCTACTTCCATAGAATTAAGTCCGATATAGTTTGCATTAACTTAACAATGCTAACTTACTCATATATTTTCCGAGAAATGTGGGGATTATTTTCTGACATGAATTCAGTATGATGAACTTACTGATAATAGAAGAAACTGAGAGAGAGTGAGAGAGAGAGAGAGAGAGAGAGAGAGAAAGAGAGAGAGAGAGACATGGAGTGAATATTTACATGCACAAATATCTCATTAGCTTGTCGGCTACGGCGGCGAGTGAGCAAACAGATAGAAAGACATCATTAGTAGTTACATCTAGTTTCTTTGATATCTAACTTGAAGAACGTGTCGGCCGGACACATATAAAGTCTTTTATTCATTATCCGTTTGTATGTATATGTCAGCTGTCATGTCAGCCATAGTTACATCTAGTTTGTGTGTACATATGCACATTTGATGACACAGTTTATCATCTTATAATACCATGCAACATTTTCTTTCTGACATTTAATAAACACAAAACTGAGATCGACAGCGCCATATTTACGAAAGTAACAGATGGACAATATGGTTTTAGATGACATACCCGATGATGATAATGTCTACATGTAATGTCTATCTTACCTGGAGTGTGAGAATGTCTATCTTACCTGGAGTTTGAGAATGTCTATCTTACCTGGAGTGTGAGAATGTCTATCTTACCTGGAGTTTGAGAATGTCTATCTTACCTGGAGTGTGAGAATGTCTATCTTACCTGGAGTTTGAGAATGTCTATCTTACCTGGAGTGTGAGAATGTCTATCTTACCTGGAGTGTGAGAATGTCTATCTTACCTGGAGTTTGAGAATGTCTATCTTACCTGGAGTGTGAGAATGTCTATCTTACCTGGAGTTTGAGAATGTCTATCTTACCTGGAGTGTGAGAATGTCTATCTTACCTGGAGTTTGAGAATGTCTATCTTACCTGGAGTGTGAGAATGTCTATCTTACCTGGAGTGTGAGAATGTCTATCTTACCTGGAGTTTGAGAATGTCTATCTTACCTGGAGTGTGAGAATGTCTATCTTACCTGGAGTGTGAGAATGTCTATCTTACCTGGAGTGTGAGAATGTCTATCTTACCTGGAGTTTGAGAATGTCTATCTTACCTGGAGTGTGAGAATGTCTTTCTTACCTGGAGTTTGAGAATGTCTATCTTACCTGGAGTGTGAGAATGTCTATCTTACCTGGAGTGTGAGAATGTCTATCTTACCTGGAGTGTGAGAATGTCTATCTTACCTGGAGTTTGAGAATGTCTATCTTACCTGGAGTTTGAGAATGTCTATCTTACCTGGAGTGTGAGAATGTCTATCTTACCTGGAGTTTGAGAATGTCTATCTTACCTGGAGTGTGAGAATGTCTATCTTACCTGGAGTGTGAGAATGTCTATCTTACCTGGAGTGTGAGAATGTCTATCTTACCTGGAGTTTGAGAATGTCTATCTTACCTGGAGTGTGAGAATGTCTTTCTTACCTGGAGTTTGAGAATGTCTATCTTACCTGGAGTGTGAGAATGTCTATCTTACCTGGAGTTTGAGAATGTCTATCTTACCTGGAGTGTGAGAATGTCTATCTTACCTGGAGTTTGAGAATGTCTATCTTACCTGGAGTGTGAGAATGTCTTTCTTACCTGGAGTTTGAGAATGTCTATCTTACCTGGAGTGTGAGAATGTCTATCTTACCTGGAGTGTGAGAATGTCTTTCTTACCTGGAGTGTGAGAACGTCTATCTACCTGGAGTGTGAGAATGTCAAGAGATGTCTTTCTTACCTGGAGTGTGAGAATGTCAAGTTGTATGTCTTTCTTACCTGGAGTGTGAGAATGTCAAGTTGTATGTCTTTCTTACCTGGAGTGTGAGAATGTCAAGATGTATGTTTATCTCACCGGGAGTGTGAGAATGTCAAGATGTATGTTTATTTTACCTGGCGTGTGAGAATGTCAAGGCGTATGTCTATTTTACCTGGCGTGTGAGAATGTCAAGGCGTATGTCTATTTTACCTGGCGTGTGAGAATGTCAAGGCGTATGTCTATTTTACCTGGCGTGTGAGAATGTCAAGGCGTATGTCTATTTTACCTGGCGTGTGAGAATGTCAAGGCTATGTTATTTTACCTGGAGTGTGAGAATGTCAACAATGATTGTCTATCTCTTCTTCTTCTTCTTCTTGTAATTATGTTTTATCTGATCTGAAATGTGTATAATATCGTCAAGTAGTTCTCAAACTGTATTAGTTGCTACATCTGATGAACAAATCTTCTAGCGGGATAATAATGTCTACAGAGGCTGATGTTTGAAGTGTGAGAACTATATCTAACAGCACAGTGTGTTCTGTCAGTTGAACACCTTAACCCTTTATATGCCTCTTTTAGTCCCGGAGGTCAATAGAGCTGTGTCGCTGAATAGGTACTTCGCCAGTGACTGTTAAGTCTGATCTCTCGCGTTTCCAAGTCTGATCTGATGCAGGGATCTGACAGTATATGTCACAATACCAACTCCTAAATGGCTGGTTTATCGACATGGAATTACATCCTGGACTGAGCATATTTTCCTCTTCTTGTTTGATCAGACGCAACAGTCCATTTTGCACCTCCTTTTCCCAGGCACATCTGTCATTGGCGACAGCTTCCCATGTGTATGTGTTTATGTCAAGAGCCTTCAAATCTTGCTAACAGACATCCTGATATCACATTTGTAGTCTTCCAGTTGACCTAATCTTGCTAACAGACATTCTTATATCATATTTGTATTCTTCCAGTTGACCTCTTCCTAGAGATCAGCCAGAGCCAACTGTAAAGTTATCTAGAGATGGTTGTGGATCAGCTCTCCATAAAGGAGATTCTTGAAAATTCTGTTATCTTACACACGCAACATGTGACCCAGCCATACGAGACGGCTTTGCTTGAGGCGAATGTACATGGTTGGAATTTGTGATTTCTCAAGTACTTATTTGTTACATGATCATTCCAGAATTGGCCAAGAACTGGTCTAAAACATCTCATCAAGAGTATAGAGTCCAAGGTTCAGTCTCATAGACTAGTATACTCATCACGCAAGCTCTATAGACCTATCTTGTTCAGCTAATTTATTATTATGCACAATTTTCTTTTGTCAGTCAAGAAAATGTAGCTGTTGCTTTACCAATTCTCATGTTAATCTCAGTCTCTAGTAAGAGGTTTGTGGAGGTAGTTGAGTCCAGGTCATCTCTACTCACGACGTCAAATACCTTCGTAAGACAAATGTAGGTAATGTACTGCAGTTTTCCCTGTTCACTACATTTTTTCTGGAGCCGCATAATGTCATGGAATTTGGCAAATGTAATTATTTTTTAAAATAAAATCTGAAGAAAAATGAGATTTAAAATATACAATCACATTTTATGTCACAACTTACTTTGTGTGCCAGCTTCTGTTACAGAGGTGACCATGATACAGCTTACTTTGTGTGCCAGCATCAGCATATTTTGTTACAGCTTACTTTGTGTGCCAGCTTCTGCATGTTTTGTCACAGCTTACTTTGTGTGCCAGCATCAGCATATTTTGTTACAGCTTACTTTGTGTGCCAGCTTCTGTATGTTTTGTCACAGCTTACTTTGTGTGCCAGCATCAGCATATTTTGTTACAGCTTACTTTGTGTGCCAGCATCAGCATATTTTGTTACAGCTTACTTTGTGTGCCAGCATCAGCATATTTTGTTACAGCTTACTTTATGTGCCAGCTTCTGCATGTTTTGTCACAGCTTACTTTGTGTGCCAGCTTCTGCATATTTTGTCACAGCTTACTTTGTGTGACAGCTTCTGCATACTTTGTCACAGGGGTGACCATGATACTGTTAACTTTGCGTGCCAGCTTCTGCATATTTGTGTTGTATATTTATTTGACATATTACAGTGGACTCTGATGAGACTGAGATCAAATCTCTCGTAGTCGTGGTGTACAATGTCTCTTTGTTCAATTATATTTGTCAAGTGGCTCATGTAATCTTAGAATTATGTTCTTTGAATTTAAATAGGGAAGACTGCAGTAAAACTTGGTAAATAGCGAAACACGTACAAACAAAGTACTGTAGTTTTACAAAATATATTAATTTAACCTTGCTCAACGCATTACATTCCTATGCTTCTTAGTACTTTCTCATCTCATGCCTTGTAATCTATATGTGTATTTGCTTCCTATATATAATTTGTATTTTCACTTGATTGTATATTGTTTCTCTTCTTTTCCACTTCTAGTTTTGTGTTGCACTCATTTCGTTATTCGTTTTTATTCCCAGTTCATTAGATACATTTGCATTTTCCGTTATCGTCCATTTGTAAGTGTTCTCTATAATTCGTCACTCCTGTTGTGTCGTTTGCTTGATAAAGGCCTTTTGGTCGAAACGTTGCTGTTTATCGTCGCTGTTTCTGTATTTTGTAAAACTATAGTACTTTGTTTGTACGTGTTTCGCTTCTTTGTATTTGCGACATCGTTTGTGACGTAGTTTGCGACATCGTTTGCGACGTAGTTTGTGACGTAGTTTGCGACATCGTTTGTGATGTAGTTTGTGACATCGTTTGTGATGTAGTTTGTGACATCGTTTGTGATGTAGTTTGCGACATATGTAATGGAAAGATTGAGCAGCCTTTTACAACAAACCAATATTAATTCTTCATAAACAATACCAAGAATGATTGTGACATCAGAAGACTTCAGAATAGATTATATAATATTGATATACAAGGAAATATTGCTCATCTAAATAATTTTGGCATAAAATTATTAACACAATACTGTGTTTCTGCACAAGTAATGTAGTACGTTCGTGCAAAAGAACAATAGCAGTGACGCTGCTCATTTAGAAATAAATATGTTAAGAAAGATGTATGTTCTATTTTAGAGAAAGCTCTCAGTTCAAGTTACGAGGGACATTCAGACTTATTGCACCATGTACATCGGTTTTCTTAGCTAATAATGAAGATAGAAGCATGAAATTGCACATTTCAAATATGGCATGTGCTGATTGTGTGTACCAAATTGCACCGAAATTCACCAAATAATCAATGAATCATGCCATGCTCTGCCGGCGTAGACGATTATGTCTCTCCACAACTCTCACTCTCTCCTTGGTGCAGATAATCAATTTTGGCGTCGATCTTTTGTCGAACCATGATGTCAGACCATCCAACATCTTCTCCCTCTGTCTTCCACGATCTCTTCTTCCCTGAATTTTACCGTTGTCACCAAATGTTCTAAACCTTCTCTTCGCATTATATGCCCGAAGAACCATGATTGTCTGATTCTTATTCTTCTGATAAGGTTTCTTTGTGTGCACGCCCGATTTAAAACCTCATCATTCGTTTTCTTCGCTGTCCGTGGAATTTTCAGCATTCTTCTGTAAAACCACATCTCTGTGACTTCCAGTGATCTTATTGATTGTGTGTTCATTGTCCATGCTTCGCTGCTATACATAAATATTGGTTCAATATAGCAATGGAGTACTCGTTTTCGCGTGTCTTCAAACATCATGTACAGCAATACTAAACCGTTGAAATTGAGCGAATTGTGATTGAATTTCTCATTGCAGAGAAGGAAACTGTTTGCAACATTTACAAGCGTCTATGTGATGTGTATGGAAGTCTTACAGTTACCAGGAGTACAGTAAGTCGCTGGGTTCAGAGAATAAAAGAATCACGGAGTGGAGATACGGAGCTGCATGATCTGCTTCGATGTGGACGTCCTGCCCCAGCTACCAACTCAGAAATGTTGATATACGCTGATGGCATTATTCTTAATAATAGGCAAATGACTATTGAACAATTGGTTTTACAGCTGTCAGTCAGCAATGATAATGTAAATGTAATTATAAAAGAGTCTGATTTTACAAGGTTTGCGTAAGATGGGTTCCTCAAAGTCTAGCAATTGACCACCGAATGCAAAGGAAAACAATGTCTTATGAATTGTTGAGGCATTTCAATGCTGATGGAGATAATTTGGGGGCTAAGATTGTTACAGATGACGAAATCTGAGCACATCATTTTGAACCTAAGAAAAAAGGACAGTTAATGGAGTGGCATCATCCGCAATCACCACGAAGAAAAAAATTGAAGACAACTCCTTCTGCTGGAATGTTCATGATCAGTATCTTTTGGGACATTGAAAGTGTTATTCTTGTGGATGTTATGCCAAGAGGAGAGACAATCAATTCTCAATCTTACAGTAACACATTGAAAAACTCAATCGACGTTTCAGCAGAGTTTGACTCCACAGTGCCGACCTGCTTCTCCTTCACGACAGCGTGCGCCCTCACACAAGCTGGCAACACAGGAAGCAATCACCAAATTGTGTTGAACTGTACTACCCCATCCCCCCTATAGTCCCAATTTGGCACCCTCTGATTTTCATATGTTTGGTCCACTTAAAGATGCACTCCACGGGACAAGGGTTGAAGGTGGTGAGGGAGTGATTCGTGCAGCAATAAAATGGCTACACGATCAAGACAAAATCTGGTACAGGCCATGTTTTGCGCTGGCAAAAAGCCAGGACAAGCTGCTAGAGATTATGTTGAATAGTACAAATGTTTAAATAACATGTCCATGTATACTGTGTTATAAATTTCATGCTTTTTGAATCATACAACAAATCTTTGATGCCAAGACTACATACTATTGACTGATTTGGAGAATCAGTACAGAATTACTGCATTTTAAATAAATGTTAAATATTAGCAAAAATGATAAGACATTAAAATCTGACAACGTTTATACTGGGATGACCACGTGTTTAGTGATGATGTTGTCCCTAATGAACCGAATCTTTTATAGAGATTTAATTTTTCAGTAGGAAAAATATGTTTAAATTTGTTTGTCTTTTTATTTTAGATGTGTCTGACTCAAAATAAAAAAAATGTTATCTGGCAATCTTACTTGACGACTGCGGTCTAAGTGTAGAGTGATTTCCTTATTCAATATGGATTCCTCCATGTTTATTACTCTATACATAAAGTAATCACTTGTTTTGTGATGTTATACATTGGAAATTTTTCAGTCTGAATCGGGTTTGGACAAAAATATATAGACTTCGCATAGTGTAACCTGAAATATTGATTGCCATGTCATCGCGAGAGATTGTTACGCTACAGATCGGCCACTACTCGAACTTTGTTGGATCCCACTGGTGGAATTTACAGGTACGGTATTGAGAAATTCAATTTCAACCGCTGACCTGTATATATGTATAATATTGCATGCTAGTGTAGTGATACTATATTATATACATGCCTGCATACAAGAGACGGGAAAAAGACATCCCAACCATCTCGTAGTCATTTCTCTGTCGTTTCCTTTAGGATCTCTGTCATGACTCGTCATGACCATGGACATGGTTTTGTGACCGGCACTGACCGCATCCTCCTCTGTCAGTTCAGTCGTCAATAATTCACTTATTCAGTCTACAATTTTATTCCATCACATGTTCACATGGTGGTAGCAGAAGGACGTCCTACCAGTCTTCTTTCTGACATTATGTTATAATGTACATAATGAGTTGCCATAGTTACTGTGACATGATGTGTAATGAAATGCAAGTTTTGATTTCCTGTGTCAATAGGTCATGTCATTAGCAAGGAGAACACTACAGTGGTTCCCAGGGAGATGATCACTTTTCTGAAGGAAGTCAGTGGTAGAGATGAAGGTCAACTTTATGACTTCATCTGTGTCAGGTCTGAACATTGATCTTGTTGGTTCACAGTCCTTCAAAATTGAGCTTAGTAGAAAATTAAGAACCTAACTCATCATTATAGTGATAATCTGATTTTCAGTAGCATTTTCTCACTCAGATGTGATTGTGTTGAATAACCTGCTATGAGAAACTGTGTGCTCGAAAAATATGAAAGTTCTTCAAGAAAGACCTGGTTGTCTGCAGTAATAAGTTAGTCTACATGGGCATTTATATGATAGATTTACTATACCTGATCATAAAACCTGAATCCCCTGTAGTTCCAGAGCCTCAAGAAAGAAAGTATGTTTCAAGACATTTGTGATGAAGGCCATCTTTAATAAATAAATAGTCTGTGCTCGTCCACTCCAAGAATTGCTGGGAGTAGAGTAACATTTGAAGCCTGTTACTAGATGGCCATATTCTTCTGCAAATTGGTTTCCTTAATCTTGAAAAAATGTTGAAATCATAAACCAATTTCTGTAGGGCTGGTGCTTTTTGTTTTGCAATTCCAGTAGTATTCCTCTACTCCGAAATATCTCATCAAAAACCTGATATACATCACAGAAATAGTTCAACTCTCGGTTGTCAAAAAGACTTGGAAACTCTTGAAAATGACAGTGATTTAAGCTCTTGCTACAATAAACTTTTGAGAGCCGTAATTCTGATGGGGTTAGTGCTCTTGCTTCGTAAATGCATGGGCCCAGGTTTCCTGTTAGAAGGTCTTCCAACTGTAACTACTCTGAGATTCACCCAGCCTCAGTTGGGTACCAGAGAAACTCTAAGAAGTAAAGGCAGCTGGCATGATGTTGACCACATCATGTACTGTTGAGTCAAAGAAAATACAGACTGAACACCGTATTCCCCATTATACATCATGATACTTTACTAACTTTTAATAACATTTCACATATTCCATCATGCTTTGTTGGCCACAGACAAATAGAAGCCTAACATTGTAATTCCAAATATGTTGCATGCATGATATAAAAACAGTTGTACCTTACACTCACTTAATAAAATGTAGGCAGATAACTATAATTGTCATTTGTGTGATTGGATTTAACTCTCTCTCTCACACAATCACCACCCAGACTAATGTACCAGATTTCCTCATAAATTCTATTCATGTGGAAATCTGATTCTTGCAGCCTTAGCATTGGTCTGTTTACGTCACATCTTTAGCACCATTTGGAGCTCTAGTGCTTATCCTTCGGTGATGTGCCTGGTTTTGCTCTCCGTCAGCCTTTGGCTGTACCCAGCCAACCTGCAAGACAGCAGGTTGATTTTCTGTTTTGGCTTACTCCCTTAGCCTTTGCCTCTCCCGAGGTTCCCACAAGGCAGTGGGGCTATTTGCCCATAGCTGGGGGGATTTAACTGATATAACCAGAATGATGTATTATTAATATACAGTGCAAACGTACATAGATCATCTGTGCCCACTTGCTTTTCCTGAAACTCAATTTCATTTGCAATCAGTGATGATTACGCACAAAATATTCATCCAATCAGTGATGACTGCACACAACATATTCAGCCAATCAGTGATGACTCCACACAAAATAATCAGCCAATCAGTGATGACTACACAAAATATTCAGCCAATCAGTAATGATTCCCCACAAAATTGTCCAGTAAAGTTTAAATGTATATAAATATATGTTTATCTGTTGACAAATGCCTTTCCTTTTGTTGTATCTCTTATTGTCTAAAGTGACATTATTTCTTCAGTACATGTTTGAACTGAAAAATAAACATGTTTGACAGTCTGTCTATTTTTGTGAGTACAATTTGTTCAATTTGACCTGTCAATTCCTAGGAATCATCATTTGTTTATGACCCAAGTATTCTAACTGA
Organism: Arion vulgaris; assembly: GCA_020796225.1. Taxonomy (NCBI): domain Eukaryota; kingdom Metazoa; phylum Mollusca; class Gastropoda; order Stylommatophora; family Arionidae; genus Arion; species Arion vulgaris. The sequence goes on from CM036756.1 coordinate 90,199,600, forward strand.
GTGCCCCAAGGAGATCAACCATGATGTGCTCTTCAGGGAAGGCAGAACTCAGAAGGTGAGATTGAATGTAGTTTATGTGGTACACAAATAGTAAGATGAAATGGAATTTATATTTAAACAATGTATGTCTATGTTAAACAATTTGATTTATATGTTAAACAATAGGATGTCTATGTTAAACAATTTGATTTATATGTTAAACAATAGGATGTCTATGTTAAACAATGGTATGTCTATGTTAAACGATTTGATTTATATGTTAAACAATAGGATGTCTATGTTAAACAATAGAATGTCTATGTTAAAGCCGATGAGCTGGCACTGACTTGAGTATTTGGTATGTTGCAGGGAGAAGTTACCTTCACACCACGTCTTCTTCTCTTTGATTTAAATAATAGTCTTGGAACTCTGAAGAAAGAGGGCACACTGTATGATGTTGAGGGGGAGGAGAACATCAGGTGGTAAGTCAAATATGGTGATGAGAACATATGATGTTATGGGAAATATGGTCTATCTTTTAAACTTCATGTTAAACAAATGATACAACATTGCAAGCCTAGCCTCACAACTCTTAAAGTTATAGTAGCTGTACATTTCAAACATCATGTTAAACAAATGATACAACATTGCAAGCCTAGCCTCACAACTCTTAAAGTTATAGTAGCTGTACATTTCAAACATCATGTTAAACAAACGATACAACATTGTAAGCCTAGCCTTACACCTCTTAAAGCTATAGTAGCTGCACATTTCAAACAGTGACTGCATGTCCTTCTGTTCCATCAACTGGTTATGCCCATGGTAGATTACGGACTTGATTTCCTCACGATATTGCAGTCACAATGGAAGCTCCTGAAATGTGCTCAGAATGAAGACATGATTATAGTCCTTGGCTGCATTAGGGATAATCCCAATGTAATGATGTGATGTATGCTTGGTCTCCTGTCATTACGTTGTCATCATACTATGGACCAAAACCAAAGCTTAGATGTGGATTACTGTGAATCACTACACAAGAATACTAATAACATTAAGAACATGAGAATCGAGCAGGGCATGTCATGGATGTACCGAGCTGAGAGAATAATTAGCCATGTGACCATAGCTACCACCCTACTAAATGGGAAGGAATCTATTCCAATAGATAGGACTATGCCAGCTTGGACAATGTTGTCATTACTCTTGGAAGGAAATGTAGTGATTGGAGCAATATAAAAATTGATCTCACATTCAAGTAGCTAATGGCAGATAGCGCACAGGATGATGATGTAAATATAGATGGGTCTGTGCATCAAGGTTAGAAATCAGGTTACCTAGATAGCATGCATTGTATGGTCATTGCAATGTGATATGGAGCATACATGACGGCAGCTACTTCCAATTTAAGAATGGAGGTTGAGACCATTACTTCTGCCCTCAAATAGCTCTCCCTCTGAGACTACATATACTGAGGCCATTGTTGTGTTTGACTCTCAGTCAATGCTTCAGGAGGTAAACAATGATAGCTTGCGGTGTGGGTAGTTGTTGTGTATCAAAATTTTCAGCCCCCAGACACCAACATGGGTCTATTATTCTAGACATGAAGGTAGACACTTAGATGGTTCTACTTTTCTAGGCATTAAGGTAGGCACTTACATGGTTCTACTGTTCTAGGCATGAAGGTAGACACTTAGATGGTTCTACTTTTCTAGGCATTAAGGTAGGCACTTACATGGTTCTACTGTTCTAGGCATGAAGGTAGACACTTAGATGGTTCTACTTTTCTAGGCATTAAGGTAGACACTTACATGGTTCTACTGTTCTAGACATGAAGGTAAACACTTACATGGTTCTACTGTTCTAGGCATGAAGGTAGACACTTATGTGGTTCTACTTTTCTAGACATTAAGGTAGACACTTACATTGTTCTACTGTTCTAGGCATGAAGGTAGACACTTAACATGGTTCTACTGTTCTAGGCATTAAGGTAGGCACTTACATGGTTCTACTGTTCTAGGCATGAAGGTAGATACTTAGATGGGTCTACTGTTCTAGACATGAAGGTAGACACTTATGTGGTTCTACTTTTCTAGACATTAAGGTAGACACTTACATTGTTCTACTGTTCTAGGCATTAAGGTAGACACTTACATGGGTCTACTGTTCTAGGCATGAAGGTAGACACTTACATGGGTCTACTGTTCTAGGCATGAAGGTAGACACTTACATGGTTCTACTGTTCTAGGCATTAAGGTAGACACTTACATGGGTCTACTGTTCTAGACATGAAGGTAGACACTTACATGGGTCTACTGTTCTAGGCATGAAGGTAGACACTTACATGGGTCTACTGTTCTAGGCATGAAGGTAGACACTTAGATGGTTCTACTGTGCTAGATATGAAGGTAGACACTTACATTGTTCTACTGTTCTAGGCATGAAGGTGTTCGCAGAAATGAGAGAGCATACAGACTTGCATCAACTGTACCAGTTGTTCGGCAGTTGAAGACGGATACGGGTTGTGTCCTGCTGTTACTCATCAACTGCCTGTTTGATAAGTACACTGACATTGGTGTTGAATATATCCATCGATTTCAGAAGCAGATTGAGAAATGTGTTTGACCAGCTAGCCATGGGAACCATCAGCATCTGCATGCTCTTCAAAATCTGCTGTGTGAGACTGAGCATCTATTGGTCTGCCCTGAGCGTTATGACATCGGTTCTTCTTCAAACACTCCATATCAACCACTTGTTAAACCACTCTTTGTGATGTGTATATTATCCGAGCCTAAGAGTGATTGTATGTTGTGCCAGTTATGACATCGGTTCTTCTTCAAACACTCCATATCAACCACTTGTTAAACCACTCTTTGTGATGTGTATATTATCCGAGCCTAAGAGTGATTGTATGTTGTGCCAGTTATGCGCCTACAAGTAGGACAGCACATACGATTTCTGTGATGCTTTTATTTACTATGATAGCTTTCCTAGGCCCCTACCTCAGTCGCCTCTTACAACATGCCTTGTAGGTTGCAGTGTTACTATTCTTTGCTCCTCTTGCTGACCCCTACAGCACACAGATATGACATCAGTTCAATAACTAATAACCAATATTTGATATCTGACACATACATCATTGTAGGGATGTTTCATATGTTATCTCTTGCGATGTTTCATATGTCAAGGCTGGGAGATGTGACTCTGCACCAGACACCCAGTGTTAGGAAGAACAAGTTTCTCCAGGACTTGGATAGTGATGATGAGGTATAAGTTGTATTGCCATTTTGTTTGCTTTGTGTGAGAATTAGTTGTGTGGGAGGATTAGTTGTGTGGGAGGATTAGTTGTGTGTGAGAATTAGTTGTGTGGGAGGATTAGTTGTGTGGGAGGATTAGTTGTGTGGGAGGATTAGTTGTGTGGAGGGTTACGGCATGTAGGTTCCATGAAACATGATATGTTTGAACAATTCTGTTATTGAGTGAAAGTTGAGATTACCATTTGGTGACACCATACTGAATTCTCTGTCAATATTTTTGTAAACAAATATTGTGGAGAATGTTGTGCCTGAGGTTTATATTATGGTAATATGAGATTCCATACACAGCCATACATGATAATGTCATCACCACAATTGGCACTTTTGCCCCTCCACCCCTCCCGAAATACAGGGCAGCTTATTATCTTTATTAATAATGTCACTTGTATCAGTAGTATCCCTTGGCTGCAGGGAAGTCCCATGTTATAGTGGTGTCTGATGTCTCAGTAATATTCCTTGACTGCGAAGTCCTATATCATGGTGGTCTCCGATGTCTCAGCAATGTCCCTTGGCTGCAGGGAAGTCCCGTGTCTTGGTGGTGTCTGATGTCTCAGTAATATCCCATGTATCAGTGATTACTGTGACCCAGCTAAGATCTCTATGCTCTCCAGTGATGTACTATATCACATAAAATGTGAGGTCACTGAATGCTGTATGAGATCACCTTTGTAACGAAATATATGTGCTCATTATTTTGATATAATATTGCAAATGATTTTGTCTCATTGACAGAAACTTGATGTTGAAGAGCAGCTTGATGATGATGATGTTAGAACATTTATCAACAATGAAGCTGATGAAGATATTGGTATGTACGCACTCACACACACACACACACACCGTAACATGTATCAACAATGAAGCTGATGAAGATATTGGTATGTACGCACTCACACACATACACAGACACACACACACACACACCGTAACATGTATCAACAATGAAGCTGATGAAGATATTGGTATATACGCACTCATACACAGACACACACACACCGTAACACATATCAAAAATGAAGCTGATGAAGACATTGGAATTTGCGCACATACTCACACACACACTGACTGTATTTTGTGTTGAAGATTCCATCTTTAGCTGCATCCGATGTTGAAACAAATCTTCACAATCTCATCCAGTTCTCAACTACTGTCTGATTGAGTAAATAGAGGAGTAGATGATGTGTGTATACAACAATATTTTGTCATTTATAATCTATTCTTTACATTAGTTGATCATGTGATTGGGCAATAGTTAGTTTATCATGTGATTGGACAATAGTTAGTTTATCATGTGATTGGACAATAGTTAGTTTATCATGTGATTGGACAATAGTTAGTTTATCATGTGATTGGACAATAGTTAGTTTATCATGTGATTGGGCAATAGTTAGTTTATCATGTGATTGGACAATAGTTAGTTTATCATGTGATTGGACAATAGTTAGTTTATCATGTGATTGGACAATAGTTAGTTTATCATGTGATTGGACAATAGTTAGTTTATCATGTGATTGGACAATAGTTAGTTGATCATGTGATTGGACAATAGTTAGTTTATCCTTTTGTTCACCATTATGATTGGTTAAAAGTCAGTTCGTAATTTGATGATCGCTTTAGTGTCACAGTTTTGAGTGTCATCACAGTTTTGAGCATCATCACAGTTTTGAGTGTCAGTCACAGTTTTGAGTGTCATCACAGTTTTGAGTGTCACAGTGTTGATTAACATGTCAGACAGTTGTTCAACTGTTTTAATTTTGTTAAAGATGGTGTCTATCATCATACTTGATGAGATAATGTTAGACATGATGTTTTGTTTGTTTGTAGATGTAACAGAACAAGGTAGTTCTAGCAAGTCTGGTCAGCAAGTGTTTGGCCCAAGAGTTTATAATCTGGACAATGATGTTAATGTATGGTCAGATTTTCTAAGTGCACGACTCCATCCGCGGTCAATTTATGTGATTAAAGATTATCTCCACAATTGGTAAGACAAACCACATTACTCTCACACTTCACTCTCCACACTTCATTTCCACACACACTCTTCAGTCCAACTCCTCACTCTACACTCCAATATTCACTCCTTACTCTCCACCCCCCCTCCTCCTGCACACTATATACTCTCATGTTTGTGAAGTTGTCTTGTTATTTGTGAGCCTGTCTTGTTTGTTAACTGTAATGTTAACTGTAGGGCTGTGTTGATGTTTATAGAATTGTCTTGTTTGTTAGCTGTAATGTTAACTGTAGGACTGTATTGATATTTATAGAACTCTCTTGTTTGTTAGACTAAGACTCCTTTATCTGTGTCTGTCTTCTTATCAGTTATGAGTTATATGAGGTCTATCATCACAGTACTCTAGGCATGTCAATAGGTGCCTGATCTGCACCTCAACAAATCTAACAGCTTCCAGTGACTCAACACGCAAGCTCGATGTTGATTAATTCATTTTTTGTGTGCATATTTGGTATGTTGTTATTTGTGTGCATATTTGGTATGTTGTTATTTGTGTGCATATTTGGTATGTTGTTATTTGTGTGCATATTTGGTATGTTGTTATTTTTGGAGTGCACCAATATCGACCAACACCCATCTCTCTCAATCTGGTCAGTAAGTGAGATTCATAACCCTGACACTCCTCTGTTCGAAAAGACTTTCTTAATGTGTTAGTAATGTCATTTCAGTCTATTGCAGCTTCCTCTGATATCATAGCTGTTCCAGTCAATCTATCTGCTGGTTCATTACCCATAACTCCTGCATGCCCAGGGATAAAAATGAAGGTGATTTCTCTGATCCCTGTCTGTACCACTTTACAAATCATACTCATAGATTCACTGAGTATGAAAGTAGTTATGAGATATCAACCATGTCACAGTCTCTTATTACATGTCATTGTTTGTAAAGATGTCTCATTGTTTGTAAAGATGTCTTATTGTTTGTAAAGATGTCTTGTTGTTTGTAAAGATGTCTCATTGTTTGTAAAGATGTCATTGTTGTTTGTAAAGATGTCTCATTGTTTGTAAAGGTGTCATTGTTGTTTGTAAAGATGTCTTGTTGTTTGTAAAGATGTCTTATTGTTTGTAAAGATGTCGTACTATGAAACTATTCTCTAACACACACAAATGTTTTCTCAGCCCTGAGCAACCATTTAACATATTTGGTGCTGGGCAACAAGTTTGTGCTGACAAACAACAATGGGATGTGATGGAGGACAACATTCGCTACTTTGTGGAGGAGTGTGACCTTCTACAGGTATTATCTACTTCCTGACATCTCATACTTGTAGATGTAGATCATTCTCAAAGAATGTCAGTTTTTCCTTACTTGTGATTGAGCTGTGACGGAATAGTTAATCTTGTTACTGAGCAGGAGGTACCTGGTTCAAGTTCTAGCTCAGCCATTTCTCTTTCACTCTGATGTTGTATCAACTTCTTCATTTATCTTAATAAAAAGACTTACTTACATGGTTGACATATTGATATGTAGACTAAAACTAACGCACATACATGGTTGACATATTGATATGTAGACTAGAACTAACGCACATACACGGTTGACATATTGATATGTAGACTAAATACTGCACATACATGGTTGACATATTGATATGTATGACTAGAATCTGATGCACATATGGTTGACATATTGATATTAGACTAGAATCTGACACACATACATGGTTGACATATTGATATGTAGACTAAAACTAACACACATACACGGTTGACATATTGATATGTAGACTAAAACTAACGCACATACATGGTTGACATATTGATATGTAGACTAAAACTAACACACATACATGGTTGACATATTGATATGTAGACTAAAACTAACACATATATGGTTGACATATTGATATTAGACTAGAACTACGCACATACACGGTTGACATATTGATATGTAGACTAAAACTAACACACATACATGGTTGACATTGATATGTAGACTAAACTAACCACATATATGGTTGACATATTGATATGTAGACTAGAACATACTGACATTGATACAGGTATGTGACATATTGATATGTAGACTAGAACTGATGCACATATATGGTTGACATATTGATATGAGACTAAAACTAACACACATACATGGTTGCATATTGATATGTAGACTAAAACTAACGACATACATGGTTGACATATTGATATTAGACTCTAGGAATATCTCTGATGCACATATATGGTTGACATATTGATATGATAGACTAGAATTGTAAGACTACTTCATCATGGTTGACATATTGATATGTAGACTAAATCTAACATAATGGTTGACATATTGATATGTAGACTAAAACTAACGCACATACATGGTTGACATATTGATATGTAGACTAAAGTCTAGCCACATACATGGTTGACATATTGATATTAGACTAAAACTACGCACATACATGGTTGACATATTGATATGTAGACTAAAGATCTAACACACATACATGGTTGACATATTGATATGTAGACTAAAACTAACACACATACATGGTTGACATATTGATATGTAGACTAAAACTAACCACATACATGGTTGCATATTGATATTAGACTAAAACTAACGCACATACATGGTTGCATATTGATATAAGACTAAACTACAATAATGTATGATATTGACTAAACTCCACGGTTGACATATTGATATATAGACTAAAGTCTGTCTCACATACATGGTTGACATATTGATATATAGACTAAAGTCTGTCTCACATGCATGGTTGACATATTGATATATAGACTAAAGTCTGGCACACATACATGGTTGACATATTGATATGTAGACTAAAACTAACACACATACACGGTTGACATATTGATATATAGACTAAAGTCTGTCTCACATACATGGTTGACATATTGATATGTAGACTAAAACTAACACACATACATGGTTGGCATATTGATATGTAGACTAAAACTAACACACATACATGGTTGACATATTGATATGTAGACTAAAACTAACGCACATACATGGTTGGCATATTGATATGTAGACTAAAGTCTGGCACACATACATAATACGTTTCTACTGTATAAACACAGGGTTTCCAGATACTTCTTGACAGCCACAATGCATTCGGAGGCTTGGCATCATCTTTACTCTCTTACTTGTCAGATGAGTTCTCCAGCAAGTCACGGCTGAGTGTGGCACTTACCCCAGCGTGTCCACCAGACCAGGTCAGTAGATGTATGTCCATCATCTTTACTCTCTTACTTGTCAGATGAGTTCTCCAGCAAGTCACGGCTGAGTGTGGCACTTACCCCAGCGTGTCCACCAGACCAGGTCAGTAGATGTATGTCCATCATTGTTAACCACGTCCAGTTAGATTGACTGTGTGGTACATTTTTCATCGATTTGAACATACCAACAAGGCAAGGATCAATAGCAGGTTGTGGAAGCACTTCAGAGCCCTACCACATAAGTAGGTGTTGCAGGGAAGCATGAACATTGATCAACTTCACAGAAGCAACAGTGGTGGCATGGTTCTCTTTGAACAACCAGATTGTCAATACTAAAACACCAACTGTGATTTGGTTTTTGGAGATGATTAAGAGGTCTCAGATAATAAAATAAGTGGGGTTGTGATTTGATCAAATTCTGGCTTTTACAGAACACATACACCATATGGTATGATATTGAAGGCTAGGAAGGGTATGACTGTGATGAGGGTATTTATCTGCTGCAAATTGTGAACAGTCATCTTTGTCTCTTTACCAGGGTCTAGTCCTTTCTGTGTGATTGAGTATGCTCTGGCGATCCGGACTCTTAGCCAAGTGCAGATGGAAAGAATACAAAACGAGGCTATGCGCATCATTCTTGGATGCACTAAAGACACGTCGTACAGGGTGGTGCGATACCTTCTTGACTATCCTACCATGGAAGATAAAATGCGGATAAGCCATGCACAAGCATACCTGAGAGTCAATGCTGATACACAACATCCGCTGTACATGGAAATAAAGAGCGGAAAAGAAATAGGTTTAAAAAAAGAGGAAAATCTAGGATGGGTCAGGCTGAGAACTGTATTCAACAGCTGGGTTCACTTGAAGAATGGATACAAATGTATTCAACAGCTGTGTTCACTTGAAGACGTTGAACCAGATAAAGAATGGATACAAATGTATTCAACAGCTGTGTTCACTTGAAGATATTGAAGCAAATAAAGAATGGATACAAATGTATTCAACAGCTGTGTTCACTTGAAGATATTGAAGCAAATGAAGAATGGATACAAATGCCAACAGTAACCAACACCTCAATTTCAGTATGTATCAGACTTAATTTTAAACTCCATACAAGACAACCCAGTGGTCGTGGAGGCAGAAGTTAACGCTTTAATTTCTGGAGAACTTGTCTAAAGACGATTTAATCATATACACAGATGGATCAGTGGTTCCAAATGTGCGGAGCTCATGAACTTTGACTGTTCAAGCTAGAGGGGGTATTGTGATAATTTTGTCATGACTACAAGCAGTCTCACTATGGAACTTATGGCAGTAACTAAAGTGATGGTCTGACTGGAGTAACATTCTTTTATCCATGCGTGTTTTCTCAGTTACTCAATGAGTATGCTCAGGAAGATTGAAACGGACTGAACTTGAAGACAATGACTGAAGTAACATTCTTTTATCCACGTGTTTTCAGTTACCAAGTGTTTTCTTAGTTACTCAATTAGTATGCTCAGGAAGATTGAAACGGACTGGGCTTGAAGACAATGATTGAAGTAACATTCTTTTATCCATGCATGTTTTCTCAGTTACTCAATGAGTATGCTCAGGAAGATTGAAACGGACTGGGCTTGAAGACAATGACTGGAGTAACATTCTTTTATCCATGCGTGTTTTTTCAGTTACTCAAGTGTTTTCTTAGTTACTCAATTAGTATGCTCAGGAAGATTGAAACGGACTGGGCTTGAAGACAATGATTGAAGTAACATTCTTTTATCCATGCATGTTTTCTCAGTTACTCAATGAGTATGCTCAGGAAGATTGAAACGGACTGGGCTTGAAGACAATGACTGGAGTAACATTCTTTTATCCATGCATGTTTTCTCAGTTACTCAATGAGTATGCTCAGGAAGATTGAAACGGACTGGGCTTGAAGACAATGACTGGAGTAACATTCTTTTATCCATGCATGTTTTCTCAGTTACTCAATGAGTATGCTCAGGAAGATTGAAACGAACTGGGTTTGAAGACAATGGTTGGAGTTGCTGAAAGGTCTTGGCTGACAAAAATTAGTTTTATTTTTACACCAAGGCAATCAGATGTAAGGAGAGGTCAAAAGCACAAGGGAACAACAGCGCGCCAGGATTAGTCAGCTTGCACTAATCCCCTGTCCTCACCTCCATGTGGTGACCCTGGTAACAGACGTGTATTCCGGTCTGGCTAAGAGGGCAGGTGCGTGTTAGGACTACTTTGGTGCAAGTAGAGATGCAAAGGTAGTCACGCTAGATGGGATCCACTTGCAACACAGACAGCGAATGCCCAGAGTGACTATTACTGCTGTCTCTTCCAACCGATGGGAGAAGCTAGAAGGATAAACGTGGAACCGTGTGGGTGAAACTCGGGGCCCTCGCATGCTCTTCTTGAGCCCGAGAGTATGCTGGGAGTCGGGTTGAGCTCACGTGGGCCCAGATAGGTGAAACTCGGCCCCTATCACAGGGATGGGGGCAAATTTTAAGCCCAGAGTCAGACAACCCAGGCAAATGTGAGGCATGGCAGAAAAGCAGATGGTGGACGATAAGGCAGGGCACCAGGGTAGATGCGGAAGGGCACGCATGCTGGTGTTGCAAGAGTGGGCCCACCAGTGGGCGGAGGAGCATGGCATTGGGGGCAATCAAAGGCTAGCGGAGCACACCACATACAAAACTGGACGGTAGGCAAACCAAGCAGTCCGTAAAAAGGCGAGTATAGCTGGGCAGATGATGCTCATCAGCCCGAGAGGGTAGGTCATCTACGGGTCCTGCCCTGAAAGAAAATAGCAACCTGCTGCCTTGTGGGTTTTGGCTGGTGACAACAAAAGGCTAACGGAGAGTGAACCCAGTAAACGCTGGTTGAAACTAACACACATCCAAGGATAAGCACCTGAGCTCAAATAGGTACTGAAGGTTGTGCACGTACATCCGTTAAAAAAACCTGGATGTTTGGCTGCTTATATATCACAATAGAATGATAAAAAACGGCCTAAGAATGATCGCAAGAGAGAGAGAGAGATGTAAGGAGAAATGATAAGAAAGCCATCAATACTAAACTATGATGACTAGCAAAATATGAACAGATTAGAACTAGTTCTCATTCTCTACTACTTCAGAACAGGACACAATTGACTATACAGCTGCATGTATGCAAGATTGGCAATGCAGCCATGTGGACAGGCACTTCAGACTGCAGAGCAAACCAAAGGAAAGAAGGATACAAGAGACAACATTGAATATATAGACAATATTTCAAACAAACGAAAGAAAGGAAGGATGCAAGAGACAGTATTGAATATATAGACAATATTTCGAGTGAACGAAAGAAAGGATACAAGAGACAACATTGAATATATAGACAATATTTCAAGCGAACGAAAGGAAGGAAGGATACAAGAGACAACATTGAATATATAGATAATATTTCAAGCAAACGAAAGAAAGGATACAAGAGACAACATTGAATATATAGACAATATTTCAAGTAAACGAAGGAAGGATACAAGAGACAACATTGAATATATAGACAATATTTCAAACAAACGAAAGGAAGGAAGGATACAAGAGACAACATTGAATATATAGACAATATTTCAAACGAAAGGAAGGAAGGATACAAGAGACAACATTGAATATATAGACAATATTTCAAGCAAACGAAAGGAAGGAAGGATACAAAGACAACATTGAATATATAGACAATATTTCAAGCAAACGAAAGGAAGGAAGGATACAAAAGACAACATTGAATATATAGACAATATTTCAAGCAAACGAAAGGAAGGAAGGATACAAGAGACAACATTGAATATATAGACAATATTTCAAGTGAATGAAAGGAAGGAATTATTCAAACACACACTATACATACAGTCACATACACTATACAAACCTTTACAGCATGCATAGTCACATACACTATACAGCATAAATACAAGCATATATACACAGACATGTGCACAACACATACTAGCACATATACACAGACATGTACACAACACATACACATAGTCACATGCATTATACAAACACACACACACCATACATACAGTCACATACACTATACACACACACCATATATACAGTCACATACACTATACAACCACACATATAACAAACGCACACATATGTGAATGATAGAAAGTGGTATATTTTCACAGACTGCTGAGGACAGATCAGTTCGAATCTTGAATAGTGCTTTGAGCTTGTTTCATTGTTCTGAGCATAGTTCTCTCTTTGTGCCTATGTCATTGGCATCTGGTCTGTGGAAGAGTGTTGCTTCTCCTGTTCAAATACCTCATCTTCAATATCATGTAAGTTGACATTTTGTTGGAATAAAAGTTGACAGATTTTGTTCTATATAATAAAAGTTGACAGATTTTAGTTCTATATAATAAAAGTTGACATATTTTGTTCTATACAATAAAAGTTGACAGATTTTGTTCTATGCAAAAAAGAAGTTGATAGATTTTGTTCTAAACAATAAAGTTGACAGATTTTGTTTATGAAAAAAAGTTAACAGATTTTGTTCTATGCCAAAGAAAAGTTGACAGATTTTGTTCTATATAATAAAAGTTGACAGATTTTGTTCTATACAATAAAAGTTGACAGATTTTGTTCTATGCAATAAAAGTTGACAGATTTTTGTTCTATATAATAAAAGTTGACAGATTTGTGTTCTATATAATAAAAGTTGACAGATTTGTGTTCTATATAATAAAAGTTGACAGACAGTGGTAAAATATTGATAACGAAGTACATACAGAAAGAAGACATGAAATATTATTAGCTGTGCACATCTTTGATCTATCATGTATCTTGTATCTCAGGCCAACTTGGACTATCATACAAGTGCTATTCTAGCAGCTTCCCTAGATACAATGACAATGCCATACAGAAAGGAAACAGATGCAGTTAATATGTCTGAGATCACATCAACATTAAGCTCACTCAATAGGAAGGTAGCCATTCTTCTCACATGATCATTTTTCTTTCTCACCTTTATGAGTACTGAAATTATTAATGATAAAAATAGCCATGTTCTTAATGATCCAAAAATGATAATGAACAGATGGCGACAATACTTTAATGCATTTCTCAACCTACAACAAGAGGACCAACTGAACACTCAAGAACACACAGTAAACGTAACTTCAGAAGTAGAACCAAGTATAACACTATCAGAGATTAGAAATGCTGTAAATATGGCCCCACCTAACAAAACACCAGGCCCAGACAATATCCGGCCGACCTAATCAAAGCAACTAAAGAGATAGAAATCAGCTGGCTCCACATACTATTCAACCAAGTCTGGATCACACAAGAAACACCAGAAGATTGGAGAAATGCAACAATAGTTCCCATCTGGAAGAAGAAAGGTAGCAAGAGGGACTGTACAAAGTATAGAGGAATAGCGCCACTGAACCACACTGGAAAAAATATTTTGTAAAGTACTGAAAAAGGCTTAATGACTTCCAAGTGGGATTCAGGAAAAACAAAAGCTGTACAGACGCGATATTCGCCCTCCGAACATTTAGTGGAATGGACTGTGGATTCCGATAAACACCTGCACGTTGCATTTGTAGACCAGGAAAGCATTCGACCACGTAGATAGGCACAAGTTGTGGAAAATACTATCAACCCATAGGGTTAATGACCACCTAACCAACCTTTGCAAGAGCCTTTATACAAACAGCCAGTGTACAATTAGAACAAACACAGGACTATCAGAAAAGTTCCACGTTGGGTTAGAAGTAAGACAAGGATGCGTACTATCTCCGCTGCTGTTCATCACATATATCGATCAAATCTGTAAAATAGCTAACACCAGCAAAGGAAACAACCTCGGAGAACTCTTAAACGAATTTCTTTTGCAGATGATCAGGCAATCATATCAACAACAGAAGAAAAGCTACAACAACACATCAACAGACTCCAGTTAGCATGTAATGAATACAACATGAGAATAAACATTGACAAAACCGAAGTAATGACATTCGCCAGAGAGGAACGCGTTACCAATATCTCCATCGACAATCGCCAATTAAAACAAGCAAAAGACTTCACATGCCTGGGAGCATTTTTTGAGCAAATGGAAGAATAACTAATGAATTTAACACAGATGCAACAAAGCAAATCAAATGATAGGACAAATGGCGTCAATTTTAAAATGCAAACATGTCACCATGAACACAAAAAGAGCAGTGTTCAACACAGTCTTTCTCCTCACATTATGCTACCGGTGCCAAACATGGACCCTGACAACAAATGATAGAAGAAAACTAGTCATGACAGAGATGAAGTGTCTACGCAGAATGCTGGGTGTAACAAGAAGAGACCGGTTGAGAAATGAAGACATCAGGAAAAAGTGGGTACAACATCAGTACTAGACTTCATCAAGAAACAACAAATTAAATGGTTCGGCCACATAAGCAGATTACTGACAGACAGTGCACCTCAAAGAGCAATGCTGCTCTGATACAATGGGTACAAAGCAAAAGGCCGGTCACACAAAAGATGGACCTCAGAGATAACAGAGGCGACGAAAGACACTATCTACGAAGCACACACAAGGGCCTGTTTTAGAAATCTCTTCTTGACCTGACATTGTGAGGCAAACAGGATTCGAGAAAAGAAAGAGAAAGATGAAGACATGTTTGTCTCCTTCAGTTATATATTGTGACATGTATATATTGTGACATGTTTGTCTCCTTCAGTTATATATTGTAACATGTTGTATATATTGTGACATGTTTGTTCCCTTCAGTTATATATTGTGACATGTTTGTCTCCTTCAGTTATATATTGTGACATGTATATATTGTGACATGTTTGTCTCCTTCAGTTATATATTGTAACATGTTGTATATATTGTGACATGTTTGTTCCTTCAGTTATATATTGTGACATGTTTGTTCCTCTTAGTTATATATTGACATGTTTGTCTCCTTCAGTTATATATTGTGACATGTTGTATATATTGTGACATGTCTGTCTGTTTTATTAGAATGTCATAATTTGTTGATGTCTTATGCTTCAAATAGAGTTACAGGAAGAAGAAGAAGAAGAATTTGAGCGTCCTTGTTTGCCTTGATTCTTAGATATGATCGAACCCTCCAAGTTTCAATTCTGTTAGCAACCTTGTTTGCCTTGATTCTTAGATATGATCGAACCCTCCAAGTTTCAATTCTGTTAGCAACCTTGTTTGCCTTGATTCTTAGATATGATCGAACCCTCCAAGTTTCAATTCTGTTAGCAACCTTGTTTGCCTTGATTCTTAGATATGATCGAACCCTCCAAGTTTCAATTCTGTTAGCAATAGTGGGGAGGTTTAGAAGGAATCTCATTGACACTTCTGTTGTATCTTTGGTGCATCCCAGAATGATGCACATAGCCTCGTGCATCCCAGAATGATGCACATAGCCTCATGCATCCCAGAATGATGCGCATAGCCTCATTCTGATTCTTTCCAGTCTCACTGTTTGCATAGGATTAAAGGTCTCACAACTACTCTTGTGTTTTCATATTCAGTGACTCCATGAGAGCATGACTCAGTGACTCCATGAGCATGATTCGTAAAGTTGAATCAGGGATAGTGAGATGAAACTGGGTGCAGGTACTGGTACAGACAATGATCAGAGAAATCATCTTCATTTTTGTCCCTTGGCACGCATGAGTTAGGGGTAATGAACGAGCTGATAGATTGGCTGGCTTGGCTACAATATCAGAAGGCGCTGCCATGGATCGAAATGACATTCTTCATGCATTGAGAGAGTCTTTCCGAACAGAGGAGTTTCAGGGCTGTGAATCCCACTCGCTGACCAGATTGAAAGAGATGGGTGTCAATATTGGTGCAGCCCGAAAAGAGCGACATACTAAATATGCAGGAAGATTGATTAATCAACATCGAACTGGCATGTTGGGTCGCATGGATTTGCTGAGGCGGAGATCGGAGCACCTATGGACATGTCCGAGTGCTATGATGATAGTCCTCATATAACTGATAACAGAAGAAGAATTATTTGCTGAGGGGTGACAAGGGAAAATTAGTAGCATGCCGATGACCCGCACAACACACTAGTTAACCCCACATCCGAATGGTACAAACTGAGACAACTTTGACCATGAGGTCAACTGCTTGCTGGACTCTAGCTTGCTGGGTTCTGGCCCACCTAGGGGAATACTTTTTCCATAAGACAATAAACCTGACAGAATCTTGGAGGATTTACATCAACAGATCCACCATCAACATGCTATATGTTGCAACAAAAGTGCCACTATACATTGCCTTCATAGTCTAACAAAAGCATTTGACCTAGTGAGTAGAGTTGGCCTCTTCAAGCTTTTGGACAAATTTGGCTGCCCTCCTATATTGTTTAAAATCATAACAACATGAAGGGTACAGTAATGTTTGATGGGGCTTCCTTCAACGTTCTCCATCAACAGCGGCGTCAAACAGAAGTGTGTAGTTGCACCCACAGTTTGGGATATTTTCTCCTGCTTCTCTCTATGCTTTCGAATCTGCCAAAGAAGAAATATTTCTCTACACAAGATCAGATTAAGAACTATTCAACACGACTCGACTTAAAGCAATGACTAAAGTTCAAAGGGTCACCATCAGAGAGCTTCTGTTTGCCAGTGACGAATAATTAATATCACACACAGAGAAAAGACTTTAGTTATTTCATGAACATGTTTGCTGCAGCATTCAACAAGTTGTCAACACCTTAGCAATACCATCAGCAGCAACCTCTCCCTCAATGATGAAATTAGGTCAGCAACCTCTCCTCAATGATGAAATTAGCAGCAACCTCTCCCTCAATGATGAAATTAGCAGCAACCTCTCCCTCAATGATGAAATTAGCAGCAACCTCTCCCTCAATGATGAAATTAGCAGCAACCTCTCCCTCAATGATGAAATTAGCAGCAACCTCTCCCTCAATGATGAAATTCAGCAACCTCCCTCAATGATGAAATTGCAGCACCAAAAGGCCCTCTCCTCAATGATGAAATTAGCAGCAACCTCTCCTCAATGATGAAATTAGCAGCAACCTCTCCCTCAATGATGAAATTAGCAGCAACCTCTCCCTCAATGTGAAATTGACAACCTCTCCTCAATGATGAAATTAGCAGCAACCTCTCCCTCAATGATGAAATTAGCAGCAACCTCTCCCTCAATGATGAAATTAGCAGCAACCTCTCCCTCAATGATGAAATTAGCAGCAACCTCTCCCTCAATGATGAAATTAGCAGCAACCTCTCCCTCAATGATGAAATTAACCTCCTCAATGATGAATGACAACCTCTCCCTCAATGATGAAATTAGCAGCAACCTCTCCCTCAATGATGAAATTAGAGCAACCTCTCCTCAATGATGAAATTAGCAGCAACCTCTCCTCAATGATGAATTAGGCTCCTCAATGTAAATTAGCAGCAACCTCTCCCTCAATGATGAAATTAGCAGCAACCTCTCCCTCAATGATGAAATTAGCAGCAACCTCTCCTCAATGATGAAATTAGCAGCAACCTCTCCCTCAATGATGAAATTAGCAGCAACCTCTCCCTCAATGATGAAATTAGCAGCAACCTCTCCCTCAATGATGAAATTAGCAGCAACCTCTCCCTCAATGATGAAATTGAACCCTCCTCATGTGAAATTGCAGCAACCTCTCCCTCAATGATGAAATTAGCAGCAACCTCTCCCTCAATGATGAAATTAGCAGCAACCTCTCCCTCAATGATGAAATTAGCAGCAACCTCTCCCTCAATGATGAAATTAGCAGCAACCTCTCCCTCAATGATGAAATTAGCAGCAACCTCTCCCTCAATGATGAAATTAGCAGCAACCTCTCCCTCAATGATGAAATTAGCAGCAACCTCTCCCTCAATGATGAAATTAGCAGCAACCTCTCCCTCAATGATGAAATTAGCAGCAACCTCTCCTCAATGATGAAATTAGCAGCAACCTCTCCCTCAATGATGAAATTAGCAACAACCTCTCCCTCAATGATGAAATTAGCAGCAACCTCTCCCTCAATGATGAAATTAGAACCTCTCCTCAATGATAATTAGCAGCAACCTCTCCCTCAATGATGAAATTAGCAGCAACCTCTCCCTCAATGATGAAATTAGCAGCAACCTCTCCCTCAATGATGAAATTAGCAGCAACCTCTCCCTCAATGATGAAATTAGCAGCAACCTCTCCTCAATGAGAATGACAACTCTTGTGAGCAGCAACCTCTCCCTCAATGATGAAATTAGCAGCAACCTCTCCCTCAATGATGGAAATTCACAGTAACCTCTCCCTCAATGATGAAATTAGCAGCAACCTCTCCTCAATGATGAAATTAGCAGCAACCTCTCCCTCAATGATGAAATTAGCAGCAACCTCTCCCTCAATGATGAAATTAGCAGCAACCTCTCCTCAATGATGAAATTAGCAGCAACCTCTCCCCCAATGATGAAATTAGCAGCAACCTCTCCCTCAATGATGAAATTAGCAGCAACCTCTCCTCAATGATGAAATTAGCAGCAACCTCTCCTCAATGATGAAATTAGCAGCAACCTCTCCCTCAATGATGAAATTAGCAGCAACCTCTCCCTCAATGATGAAATTAGCAGCAACCTCTCCCTCAATGATGAAATTAGCAGCAACCTCTCCCTCAATGATGAAATTAGCAGCAACCTCTCCCTCAATGATGAAATTAGCAACCTCTCCTCAATGATGAATGCAGCAACCTCTCCCTCAATGATGAAATTAGCAGCAACCTCTCCCTCAATGATGAAATTAGCAGCAACCTCTCCCTCAATGATGAAATTAGCAGCAACCTCTCCCTCAATGATGAAATTAGCAGCAACCTCTCCCTCAATGATGAAATTGCAGCAACCTCTCCCTCAATGATGAAATTAGCAGCAACCTCTCCCTCAATGATGAAATTAGCAGCAACCTCTCCCTCAATGATGAAATTAGCAGCAACCTCTCCCTCAATGATGAAATTAGCAGCAACCTCTCCTCAATGATGAAATTAGCAGCAACCTCTCCCTCAATGATGAAATTAGCAGCAACCTCTCCCTCAATGATGAAATTAGCAGCAACCTCTCCTCAATGATGAAATTAGCAGCAACCTCTCCTCAATGATGAAATTAGCAGCAACCTCTCCCTCAATGATGAAATTAGCAGCAACCTCTCCCTCAATGATGAAATTAGCAGCAACCTCTCCCTCAATGATGAAATTAGCAGCAACCTCTCCCTCAATGATGAAATTAGCAGCAACCTCTCCCTCAATGATGAAATGAGCAGCAACCTCTCCCTCAATGATGAAATTAGCAGCAACCTCTCCCTCAATGATGAAATTAGCAGCAACCTCTCCCTCAATGATAATTAGCAACCTCTCCAAGTGAATAGCAGCAACCTCTCCCTCAATGATGAAATTAGCAGCAACCTCTCCCTCAATGATGAAATTAGCAGCAACCTCTCCCTCAATGATGAAATTAGCAGCAACCTCTCCCTCAATGATGAAATTAGCAGCAACCTCTCCCTCAATGATGAAATTAGCAGCAACCTCTCCCTCAATGATGAAATTAGCAGCAACCTCTCCCTCAATGATGAAATTAGCAGCAACCTCTCCCTCAATGATGAAATAGCAGCAACCTCTCCCTCAATGATGAAATTAGCAGCAACCTCTCCTCAATGATGAAATAGCAGCAACCTCTCCCTCAATGATGAAATTAGCAGCAACCTCTCCCTCAATGATGAAATTAGCAGCAACCTCTCCCTCAATGATGAAATTAGCAGCAACCTCTCCCTCAATGATGAAATGGCAACCTCTCCTCAGATGAAATTAGCAACCTCTCCCTCAATGATGAAATTAGCAGCAGCATTGGGAAGGCCTCCACTGCTTTGTTCAAATTAGTAAAGTCTGTATGGGAAAATAGGGCACTCACATGAAACACCAAGACACAAGTATATAAGGCTTGTGTTCTCAGCACTCTGCTGTATGGTAGTGAGACATGGACCAGATATGCTAGACAAGAACATCGCTTCAACACCTTCTGCGGTCTCAGGCGAATATCCGATGGCAGGACCACATCTCCAATATAGAAGATCTGGACAGTGCTGGCAGTCCAAGCATGTACACCTTGATGAACCAGCACTGTCTGAGATGTCTGGTACATGCATACCATATGAGCACTGTAGACTCCCAAAGAACATCCTATATGGCCAACTCATAACTGGTACTATTACTACAGTTCATGGACACCTGCAAGTGTGATTTAACATCATGCAGCATAGACACAAATAATTGGGAGCAGTTGATCAAAGGCAGGCAGGCATGGCAAGTGTGATGGTACAAACAAGAAACACCACCACATATGGAGGCAAAAGAGAGTGCAGATGGCAGAGAGACCATCTTCTACATCATCTCCAGTCACCGAGTGTACCTGCGGCAAGGATTGCCACTCCAGAATAGGTCACACCAGACGATTTGACTCAGCACAGAACACCCTACGTACACATAACATATTGTCTGCAGAGACAAAGATATCAAAGATTGTTTATTGTGCTGCAGATTGTTTATTAAGCTGGTACACGGGCTCACAAATATCGAATATGGGGAAGAATGGATACCGATACCTTCAATATACTGGAACACTTTTTCCACCATCATTAAATTTGACAAAAGTTGCAAAGAGAGGGAATCCTGGCGCTGGATGCAGACGTTAAAGCTATCATTGATGAAAACTGTAATGAAGGTGCGTTGTGATTTCACGGATGGATCAGTAGTTCTCACGAAAAGTCCGGGCATGGGCCTTCTCTGCAAGCTCATGTGGCAGAATAGTTCATGGGGCCAGTGTTGCATTTCGTATGACAACAAGCAGTATGACAATGGAGGTACTGGCGGTGACTAATACTTTACGGTGGCTGGAGTCACAAAACTACACTCATGCGTGCATTCTGAGTGATTCATTGAGTATGATCCGCAAGGTAGAGGCTGGTTCGGTGTGCAGGCAATGGACTGAATCACTACAAGCGTCAACAATTTGCAGAATCACACTTATCTTTGTTCGGGCACATGGGTGTTGTTGGCAATGAGAGAGCAGACAGGCTGGCTCTGCCACCATATCAGAGGGCCAGCCAATGGATAGAGCTGATATTTTGAACGCCCTCATGGAGTGTGGCCGCAAAGAAGATTTTCATTTAAACCAATCCATGTCAACTACTAGATTGCAGAAGCTGGGTTTGAAGATTGGAGTAGCAAGAAAAGAACAGCATAACAGGTACGTGAGTAGGCTCATCAATCAAAATCGAACTGGTACGATCAGTCGCTGGACGCTGTTGGAGATTGGAGCACCTATGGACATGTCCGAGTGCAATGAAGATATTCCAAACTGAAACTGAAAGATATCAATGATGATAGTGATGAGATTATTTGTTGAATGCAGGTTTTATCATTGATTGATTGATGGTATTCTGTTTGTGTTTCTCAGGTTTCTGCCTGTTCATTTGCTGAAAGTCTCTTGGG
Source organism: Arion vulgaris (assembly GCA_020796225.1). Lineage (NCBI taxonomy): Eukaryota > Metazoa > Mollusca > Gastropoda > Stylommatophora > Arionidae > Arion > Arion vulgaris. The sequence continues at coordinate 90,221,623 of CM036756.1, forward strand.
CTACGGTAAAGTAGATCCATGGGTCTCATTAACTCCACATGTCAAGTGTTCATCTTCACCTTTGTTCCATTCTTGTGTGGTTCGTGGAGTTCCATCTGGCATGGTCAAGTGGTTAGTATCAATGTTGTAACATGGTCAAGTGGTTAGTATCAATGTTGTAACATGGTCAAGTGGTTAGTATCAATGTGTTGTAACATGGTCAAGTGGTTAGTATCAATGTTGTAACATGGTCAAATGGTTAGTATCAATGTTGTAACATGGTCAAGTGGTTAGTATCAATGTTGTAACATGGTCAAGTGGTTAGTATCAATGTGTTGTAACATGGTCAAATGGTTAGTATCAATGTGTTGTAACATGGTCAAGTGGTTAGTACCAATGTGTTGTAACATGGTTGGTCAAGTGGTTAGTATCAATGTTGTAACATGGTCAAGTGGTTAGTATCAATGTTGTAACATGGTCAAGTGGTTAGTATCAATGTTGTAACATGGTCAAATGGTTAGTATCAATGTTGTAACGTGGTCAAGTGGTTAGTATCAATGTTGTAACATGGTCAAGTGGTTAGTATCAATGTTGTAACATGGTCAAATGGTTAGTATCAATGTTGTAACATGGTCAAGTGGTTAGTATCAATGTTGTAACATGGTCAAGTGGTTAGTATCAATGTGTTGTAACATGGTCAAATGGTTAGTATCAATTGTTGTAACATGTCATGGTTAGTATCCACTAAGACTTGGATGTCATTGCTGAGTCTTTGGCAGGTAGTGATCATGTCTCTTTAAATCACATGTCAAGTGTTATCTTCACTGTGTTGTCCATTCTGTGTGGTTAGTATCCAATCTGACATGGTCAAGTGGTTAGTATCAATGTTGTAACATGGTCAAGTGGTTAGTATCAATGTTGTAACATGGTCAAGTGGTTAGTATCAATGTTGTAACGTGGTCAAGTGGTTAGTATCAATGTTGTAACATGGTCAAGTGGTTAGTATCAATGTTGTAACATGGTCAAGTGGTTAGTATCAATGTTGTAACATGGTCAAATGGTTAGTATCAATGTTGTAACATGGTCAAGTGGTTAGTATCAATGTTGTAACATGGTCAAATGGTTAGTATCAATGTTGTAACATGGTCAAGTGGTTAGTATCAATGTTGTAACATGGTCAAGTGGTTAGTATCAATGTTGTAACATGGTCAAGTGGTTAGTATCAATGTGTTGTAACATGGTCAAATGGTTAGTATCAAGCGTTGTAACATGGTCAAGTGGTTAGTACAATGTTGTAACATGGTTGTCAATGGTTAGTATCAATGTTGTAACATGGTCAAGTGGTTAGTATCAATGTGTTGTAACATGGTCAAGTGGTTAGTATCAATGTTGTAACATGGTCAAGTGGTTAGTATCAATGTGTTGTAACATGGTCAAGTGGTTAGTATCAATGTTGTAACATGGTCAAGTGGTTAGTATCAATGTTGTAACATGGTCAAGTGGTTAGTATCAATGTTGTAACATGGTCAAGTGGTTAGTATCAATGTTGTAACATGGTCAAGTGGTTAGTATCAATGTTGTAACATGGTCAAGTGGTTAGTATCAATGTTGTAACATGGTTGGTCAAGTGGTTAGTATCAATGTGTTGTAACATGGTCAAGTGGTTAGTATCAATGTGTTGTAACATGGTCAAGTGGTTAGTATCAATGTGTTGTAACATGGTCAAATGGTTAGTATCAATGTTGTAACATGGTCAAGTGGTTAGTATCAATGTGTTGTAACATGGTCAAGTGGTTAGTATCAATGTTGTAACATGGTCAAGTGGTTAGTATATATGTTCAACATTGCTGGTAATATATGTGGTCATGGTTACTATATTTGATGAGGAGAGAGACATCCGTTGTGACAGTTGTTATAACGTATGTATAAGTTAAGACATTGTCATCAGTCTGTAAGATTGCTAGCATATTAACATAACAAATATACATGTCTCTTCTCCAGTGATACACGATCTAGCAACTTGCCTCGTATGTTGTCATCTTGTGTTACAGTTGATGATGTCATCAGTCTGTATCTCTCAGAGACATACCCTGGTTCTTACAAGTAAGTTAGATTTTCATTTATACCAGCATTTTATCTTCAACTGTCTAGTACAATAAACTAAAGAGACTGCATTCTCTTCAATGCTGTACAATAACAATAAACTAAAGAGACTGCATTCTCTTCAACTGTCGAATACAATAAACTAAAGAGACTGCATTCTCTTCAACTGTCGAATACAATAAACTAAAGAGACTGCATTCTCTTCAACTGTCGTACAAAAACTAAAGAGACTGCATTCTCTTCAACTGTCGAATACAATAAACTAAAGAGACTGCATTCTCTTCAACTGTCTAGATCAATAACTAAAGAAGTGTATTTTTCAATGTGAATCAATAATAGAGACGCATTCTCTTCACTTCTGTGATAATAAATGGCTCATCTCTTACTTACAAAAATCTCATCTTCAGTGAATTATATGCTTCAGGTCTGTTATTTTGAGTGTGGTGTTTTGTTTCTTGATAGAACCATCATCATTGATTCAGGGAGTAACCATTGCTCTCCAACTCTTTTTAACACAGAGTTTCAGCTTCATGCACAACTCTTTGACAGCAAGGGTCTGTTAATTTTGAAGATATGTCAGATGTTTTGTGGAATTTCTTGTCATAAAATAAAATATTTTATTGAATTTTGCTAGGGCAGCGGCTTTCCAGCTTGCTCTTCTCAATTTTGTGTGAACTGCCAGGGGTGTCTTTACATGCTGACATTTTGTGTGAACTGCCAGAGGTTTCTTTACATGCTGACATTTTGTGTGAACTGTTAGAGGTTTCTTTACAAGCTGACATTTTGTGTGAACTGTTAGAGGTTTCTTTACATGCTGACATTTTGTGTGAACTGTCAGAGGTTTCTTTACATGCTGACATTTTGTGTGAACTGTTAGAGGTTTCTTTACAAGCTGACATTTTGTGTGAACTGTTAGAGGTTTCTTTACATGCTGACATTTTGTGTGAACTGTCAGAGGTTTCTTTACATGCTGACATTTTGTGTGAACTGTTAGAGGTTTCTTTACATGCTGACATTTTGTGTGAACTGTCAGAGGTTACTTTACATGCTGACATTTTGTGTGAACTGTTAGAGGTTTCTTTACATGCTGACATTTTGTGTGAACTGTCAGAGGTTTCTTTACATGCTGACATTTTGTGTGAACTGTTAGAGGTTTCTTTACATGCTGACATTTTGTGGGAACTGTCAGAGGTTTCTTTACATGCTGACATTTTGTGTGAACTGTTAGAGGTTTCTTTACAAGCTGACATTTTGTGTGAACTGTTAGAGGTTTCTTTACAAGCTGACATTTTGTGTGAACTGCCAGAGGTTTCTTTACAAGCTGACATTTTGTGTGAACTGCCAGAGGTTTCTTTACATGCTGACATTTTGTGTGAACTGTTAGAGGTTTCTTTACATGCTGACATTTTGTGTGAACTGTTAGAGGTTTCTTTACATGCTGACATTTTGTGTGAACTGCCAGAGGTTTCTTTACATGCTGACATTTTGTGTGAACTGTTAGAGGTTTCTTTACATGCTGACATTTTGTGTGAACTGCCAGAGGTTTCTTTACATGCTGACATTTTGTGTGAACTGCCAGAGGTTTCTTTACAAGCTGACATTTTGTGTGAACTGCCAGAGGTTTCTTTACATGCTGACATTTTGTGTGAACTGTTAGAGGTTTCTTTACATGCTGACATTTTGTGTGAACTGTCAGAGGTTTCTTTACATGCTGACATTTTGTGTGAACTGCCAGAGGTTTCTTTACAAGCTGACATTTTGTGTGAACTGTTAGAGGTTTCTTTACAAGCTGACATTTTGTGTGAACTGCCAGAGGTTTCTTTACATGCTGACATTTTGTGTGAACTGTTAGAGGTTTCTTTACATGCTGACATTTTGTGTGAACTGTCAGAGGTTTCTTTACATGCTGACATTTTGTGTGAACTGTCAGAGGTTTCTTTACATGCTGACATTTTGTGGGAACTGCCAGAGGTTTCTTTACATGCTGACATTTTGTGTGAACTGCCAGAGGTTTCTTTACATGCTGACATTTTGTGTGAACTGTTAGAGGTTTCTTTACAAGCTGACATTTTGTGGGAACTGCCAGAGGTTTCTTTACATGCTGACATTTTGTGTGAACTGCCAGAGGTTTCTTTACAAGCTGACATTTTGTGTGAACTGCTAGAGGTTTCTTTACATGCTGACATTTTGTGTGAACTGTTAGAGGTTTCTTTACATGCTGACATTTTATGTGAACTGTTAGAGGTTTCTTTACAAGCTGACATTTTGTGTGAACTGTTAGAGGTTTCTTTACATGCTGACATTTTGTGTGAACTGCCAGAGGTTTCTTTACATGCTGACATTTTGTGTGAACTGCCAGAGGTTTCTTTACAAGCTGACATTTTATGTGAACTGTTAGAGGTTTCTTTACATGCTGACATTTAATACAGATCTATGTTTTATCATCTATCTCATATCTAATCTGGTAATAACAGTTTGTGTCTGCTAAATATATGATCTGTTGACATTTTGTTGTCTTTCTCTTTCCAGTACTAGTTGTGTCATGAGAGATGGTCTGAAAGTTGCAGCTCCTTACCCACACATATTCTCACCAAACGTAAACTACCAGGGTTTCTTAACGGATACACTCAGATCTCCACTTAGTGGTAAGCTGTTTCACAAACTACATGTTAATATTGACTAGTTAATAGTTCACTTAGTGGTAAGCTGTTTCACAAACTACATGTTAATATTGGCTAGTTAATAGTTCACTTAGTGGTAAGCTGTTTCACAAACTACATGTTAATATTGGCTAGTTAATAGTTCACTTAGTGGTAAGCTGTTTCACAAACTACATGTTAATATTGACTAGTTAATAGTTCACTTAGTGGTAAGCTGTTTCACAAACTACATGTTAATATTGGCTAGTTAATAGTTCACTTAGTGGTAAGCTGTTTCACAAACTACATGTTAATATTGACTAGTTAATAGTTCACTTAGTGGTAAGCTGTTTCACAAACTACATGTTAATATTGACTAGTTAATAGTTCACTTAGTGGTAAGCTGTTTCACAAACTACATGTTAATATTGGCTAGTTAATAGTTCACTTAGTGGTAAGCTGTTTCACAAACTACATGTTAATATTGACTAGTTCAATAATTATTGTGAATAGTTGTACAACAGCAGTGTCCTCCTTACCAGTGTGCCCATAAGAGGACACCACACATCCTACATACTAGTGTGTCCATGAGAGGACACTCACATCATCACATACCATGTGCCCAGGAGAGGACACCACACATCCTACATACCAGTGTGCCCAGGAGAGGACACCACACATCCTACATACCAGTGTGCCCAGGAGAGGACACCACACATCCTACATACCAGTGTGTCCCAGGAGGGACACCACACATCCTACATACCAGTGTGCCCAGGAGAGGACACTCCACATCCTACATACCAGTGTGCCCAGGAGAGGACACCACACATCCTACATACCAGTGTGCCCAGGAGAGGACACTCCACATCATACATACCAGTGTGCCCAGGAGAGGACACTCCACATCATACATACCAGTGTGCCCAGGAGAGGACCTCACATCATACATACCAGTGTGCCCAGGAGAGGACACTCTACATCATACATACCAGTGTGCCCAGGAGAGGACACTCTACATCATACATACCAGTGTGCCCAGGAGAGGACACCACACATCATACATACCAGTGTGCCCAGGAGAGGACACCACACATCATACATACCAGTGTGCCCAGGAGAGGACACTCTACATCATACATACCAGTGTGCCCAGGAGAGGACACCACACATCATACATACCAGTGTGCCCAGGAGAGGACACCACACATCATACATACCAGTGTGCCCAGGAGAGGACACTCTACATCATACATACCAGTGTGTCCAGGAGAGGACACTCTATGTCTTGCATAAATAATATCGACGTAAAGATCCAGAGAGCAGAATGTCCATGCATAAACATTCAAGTCTGCAAGTTTAGTGTATCGGTTCATTTATCTCAGCTCTGCCATTGTTGACCTCATTGATACTGACCTCTCATTGGATACTGACCCTCATTGGATACTGACCTCTCATTGGATACTGACCTCTCATTGGATACTGACCTCTCATTGGATGTTGAACTCTCATTGGATACAGACCTCTCATTGGATACTGACCTCTCATTGGATGCTGACCTCACATTGGATACTGACCTCTCATTGGATGTTGACCAGTTTAGAATGATCAACATGGTTTTAATAACCTTAGCCAGTCTATCATAGAGTTTGTGTGTGGGGATATCATAGAGTTTGTGTGTGGGGATATCATAGAGTTTGTGTGTGGGGATATCATAGAGTTTGTGTGTGGGGATATCATAGAGTTTGTGTGTGGGGATATCATACTGAACATCAGTAGTGTTACAATACAGGTAAGTTAGTGAGATCAGAAGTGTTACAATACAGGTAAGATAGTGAGATAAGTAGTGTTACAATACAGGTAAGATAGTGAGATAAGTAGTGTTACAATACAGGTAAGATAGTGAGATCAGTAGTGTTACAATCAGGTAAGATAGTGAGATCAGTAGTGTTCAATGCAGGTGTTAGTGAGATCAGAAGTGTTAAACTACCATATTATCTATATTCACATGCATGAGACTACCTATCCCCAGGTGTTGATACTGTGGCTGCAATGACTTCCCTGCAGTCCAACGCAGATGTCTTTAACTACATAGATAGCCTGAATAGCTGCGTGTCTAGGTTCAACATTGCCAGACACCAACATTTTATTGAAGCTGGTTTAGAAGCTGATGACTTTGTTGAGACCCTGCAAGGTCTGAAAGATTTAGCCCAGTGCTACAAGGCCAACAGTGATTTGTAGGTTTATGTTAGAACAACCAAGAGCCATGTGTCTGAAGTGATCAAAGTTCAAATCCTTGCCTGAGTGAATGAGTTTATGCTGGATGAGGTCAAAGTTAAAACCATTTTGTTTACATTTGTGAAATATCAACTAAATCTACATTGAACTGACTTGAACCTACCATTCATGGGGAACTCCCTGTAATTCAATCTTCATGGTTGCAACATTTACTTGTGATGGTTTGTGAACTGACTTGAACCTACCATTCATGGGGAACTCCCTGTAATTCAATCTTCATGGTTGCAACATTTACTTGTGATGGTTTGTGAACTGACTTGAACCTACCATTCATGGGGAACTCCCCGTAATTCAATCTTCATGGTTGCACCATTTACTTGTGATGGTTTGTGAACTAACTTGAACCTACCATTCATGGGGAACTCCCTGTAATTCAATCTTCATGGTTGCAACATTTACTTGTGATGGTTTGTAGACTGACTTGAACCTACCATTCATGGGGAACTCCCTGTAATTCAATCTTCATGGTTGCAACATTTACTTGTGATGGTTTGTGAACTGACTTGAACCTACCATTCATGGGGAACTCCCCGTAATTCAATCTTCATGGTTGCACCATTTACTTGTGATGGTTTGTGAACTAACTTGAACCTACCATTCATGGGGAACTCCCTGTAATTCAATCTTCATGGTTGCACCATTTACTTGTGATGGTTTGTGAACTACTTGAACCTATCATTCATGGGAACTCCTGTAATTCAATCTTCATGGTTGCACCATTTACTTGTGATGGTTTGTGAACTGACTTGAACCTACCATTCATGGGAACTCCCGTAATTCAATCTTCATGGTTGCAACATTTACTTGTGATGGTTTGTTTCAGTGTGTTCTTGTTATGTCTTCAGGTCAGACCTCTCACCTTGAACTTCCCTGAATCATGTCCAGATTTCGTATGGTCATATTTGACAAGTTCATCTTTGACAAGTTTAGCTTTGACAAGTTCATCTTTGACAAGTTCATCTTTGACAAGTTAACCTTTTGAACCCGCCCTACCGATATTGCAGTATTATCATTAGTACACGATACCGGGGTGCCTACATATCGTGATGTAGTTACCCCTCCTAGTTATTTGTCGGTGTTCAGCGATAACTTGTACAGGAAATTCTTTCCTTAAAGGTTTATCTAAATGGTGGTTTGCATCATGTTTTGAAACATAGTGATTTGATAATTGTTTATTAATTTTAAAAAGATGAACAACACGCTGAAAATTTCGGAAATGGTCACTCGAAAAAGATGACAACAGAGCAAGCTGTTGAACTTCTTTTAAATGATTCTGAAGATGAATTAGACCTAGAATATGATTATTCTGATAACAAAATCGAAAGTGAGTCGGATGATCATTTAGAAGAAGAATTATTTGAACCGTCTGATGTTCAAATATAACAAACATGTCAGTGACTTTCCAAACATGGATTACAAAGACAGAAAAATCAAGAAAGTGAAGACACAATTTTGGTGCAAATTTTGTCAAAATTTCCTGTGTCTAAAGGAAGGATCTACATGTTGGGAAGACTGGCATAGTAAGCAGGAATACTCTAGATGATGGGGTAAGTCGATAAAAATTATCAATCAATCAAGTGCCATGCCTGCGGGCGTGGCGATCATGTCTCTCCACAACTCTCTTTGCTTGGTGCATGTAATCAGTTCTGACGTCGATATTTTGTCGAACCATGATGTCAGGCCATCCAACATCTTCTCCCTCTGTCTTCCACGATCTCTCCTTCCTGAATTTTACCTGTAGTCACCAAATGTTCTAAACCTTCTCTTCGCATTATATGCCCGAAGAACCTTGATTGTCGGATTTGTATTCTTTTGATAAGGTTTCTTTGTGTGCAGGCCTGATTTAAAACCTCCACGCTTGTTTTCTTTGCTGTCCATGGAATTCTCAACATTCTTCTGTAAAACCACATCTCTGTGGCTTCCAATGATCGTATTGATTGTTTGTTCAGTGTCCATGATTCGCTGCCATACATAAGAATTGGTTCAATATAGCATTGGAGTACTCTGTTTTGCAGTGTCATTGGTAGTGAGTTCACGCATAGTGTGTTCTTCATTTCATAAAAGCTGCTTTCGTTTGAGCTATTTTACTCCTAATCTCTGTTGTACATCTTCCATCTGGTGTTAGAATGTTCTAGATACTTGAATCGATGGACTTGTTTCAGTGTTGTGTTATTTTTTTTGATATTGCATGTTGGTGTTTCTTGTTTCTTGGAGACAACCATAACCTCTGTTTTCTTTATATTCATGCTTAATCCTTTCTTTTCACTTTCTCTCACTAGTATGTCTATCAAGTCTTGCAGATCGTGTTCATTTGTAGCCATGAGAATTGTGTCATCAGCGTACCGTAGGTTGTTTATATTTTGTCCACCGACTGCTATTCCTGTCTTTTCTTCTATAGATCTCATGATGTTTTCGCTATATAAGTTGAATAGGTCTGGTGAGAATACGCACCCTTGTCGTACTCCTAACTGTATCGCCTGATAGATTCCAATCTTACTCTCTAGTCTAATGGCTGCGGTTTGTTGCCAGTACAAATTCTTGATCAGTCTAAGATCTTTACCATCAATATTTATACTTTCTAACATGCTGATTATTTCTCCATGTTTTACTTTATCGAAAGCTTTACGTAGTCTATAAACATAGGTATAAGTCCAACTTCATTTCTATTGATCTTTCCATTATTGTTCTTATTGTATATATTGCGTTGTTTGTTCCTCTGCTTCAACAAAGCCACATTGTTCTTCCTTAACTTCTGGTCTTATTTTGTTTCGCACCCTTCTCATAATAATGCTGAAAAGTAGTTTTGTTTCGTGACTCATGAGGCTGATTGTGCGGTGTTCTTCGCATTCTATCGTTCCTGCTTTCTTTGGTAGTGCTATAAAAATGGATTGTCGTAAATCTTTGGGTACATATCCAGTGTTGTAGATGTCATTGAATAATTTTGTTAAAACGCCTATGCCCAATTCGCCTGTTGCTTCTATTTCTTCTGTTGTTATGTTATCTGGTCCTGGGGTTTTTCCTTTTTCGTGTGTCTTATGGCATTGATAACTTCTGATGGAAGTATTTGTGGTCCTTCATGGTTGTAATTGATGTGTATTTCTTGTCTGTTATCACTGATAAGTCCTTAATGTACTCTGTCCATCTTTCTATTTTCTTGTCTGTTTCCATCAGGATATCTCCTGCTTTTATTTTAAACATCCAGTAGTTGACGTTTCGTCTGCCAAGTAAGTTGTCTACGGTTTCGTATATTGATTTGGGGTTTTCTTTGTGTTCTGTTTCGATCTGTTTGCATTTTTCATTTAGCCACTCTTCTTTGCTGTTTTACATTTTTGTCTTATCTCTTTATTGATTCGATCGTATTCTGCTTTATTATGTTTGTTTTTCCTTCTATTTTCCATTAATTCCAAAATGTCTTCCGTCATCCATTTCTTTTGATCCGTTGACATGTTGTGTGGGTTAGTTCCTTTGACGTTTGTTGGATTGATTCTTTAAGCATCTGCCATTGTTCTTCTATTGTTTCTATTTTTCCATAGCGTTATATCTGTTTTGTATAATGCGTTTAAATGAGTCTTTCACTTTTGTGTCAGTCTTGAGGAGTTCGATATGATGTTTCTTGTGTCCCTCTTTATCTTCTTCAGTTTTATTCTTACTTTTCCTATCAGTAGTGTATGGTCACTGTTGCAATCTGCACCTGGTCTTGTTTTTATATTTAGCAGTCCATTTCAAAATCGTTTATTTATCATAATATAGTCAATTTGATTGTGTGTGTTGTTATCTGGACTTCTCCATGTCCATAGTCTTCTCGGATGATGTTTAAACCAAGTGTTGCCAATTATCATGTTGTTTATTGTTGCCCATTCTATAAGTGTGTTCCCCCTATCGTTTTCTCTCCTAGGCCACATCCTCCAGTTGTCTCGTCTACCTTTTCAGAGCCTACCTTAGCATTGAAGTCACCCATTACAATTGTCACTTCATGAGCCTTGCACTGTTTCATAGCTATTTGTAACTGGTTGTAGAAATCATCTAGTTCTTCTTCTGTGCTATCTGTTGTTGGTGCGTATATCTGTATGATGTTGATATCTACTGGTGTACCCTGTAGTTTTAATAGCATTACTCTCTCTGATATTGTCCAGAATCCTTTCACCATTTTTGCTCTCTCAGCGTCTAATATTATGCCTACTCCTTTTGTGTGATTGTTTCCTCCTGAATATATTATTCTAAAGTTGTCTGAATACATTTCTCCTGCACCTATCCATCTCATTTCACTTATTCCTAATATGTTAAGTCCTGTTCTTGTCATTTCTTGCTTGATGTTTTCTAGTTTGCCACTTTGTGCTAGAGTTCGAACGTTCCATGTTCCGATATTTAAGAGTTGTTTTCTATCGGTGTTGTTTTGTTGGTCTGGTTTCATTTCGTTGTTACCGATACGGTTGTGTTGAGACATGAATTATAGGACACTTAATTCTGCCAATCTATCTTGTTTTTCAAACAATTCTGATATGTGCTGTATTTGCTCAGGAGCCCAGGGAGAGGGTTTTAAGGTATAGTTGGCCAGGGTTCAAAGGGTTAAGCTTTGACAAGTTCAGCTTTGACAAGTTCATCTTTGCACTTTTCTAATGATACCTTTTTTTAGTGATAACTACTTAAAATAGTGTGCCATCTTCAGATCTGTTTCTTTAGTAGTACTTGATCATCTTCTGTCGTCAGTTTCTAAGTAATAAAGTTGAACTATTTTGTATTTATGGTGCAGATTTATTATCTGATGTGCAAAAGTTATTGCAGACATTAGTGGATCCATCAGATGTCTCATCTTCTTGGCTATACTCCACATTATGCTGCTGCTGCAGTTAGTGGTGGTGGGGGGAGATTGTACTAGCAATTGAAAGTATGCTGGTGTGTGTGTGATCGTGTTATCTCTACACTGTCATGTGCCTGTGGTCAAGTGATATCCATACACTGTCATGTGCCTGTGGTCATGTGATATTTATACTGCCATGTGCTGGTGACTGGTCATACACAGATGTCCCGTCCGTTGATGTTGCACTGGCCAAGTTCATGAACTGAGAGTCAATACTATATTTACTTTCCGAGGATGTTATTCATGGATTTACATACCATCCACAATGCCACCATCTTCCAGGTGATGTTAGCTTGCTCCTCTACAGTTTGCTCTAAAGTCTCCATCTTGTATCTCTACATATCATCCATGATGCCACCATCTTCCAGGTGGTGTTAGCTTGCTCCTCTACAGTTTGGTCTAAAGTCTCCATCGTGTATCGCTACATACCCACATGATCGTTACATATTCTGCCTACTTTCATGGATCTTTGGGCTGTACTAGTAGTGAGACCATGTGGCAAAGCTATGCAGACATTTCATAAGCTTGACTTGTATTGTACCATCTAGTCAGTCAACATTGAGACTACACAAATCTGTATTATGTTGTACTATTTATTGACTGACAAAATAAAATCACTTTTAATACATGATTCTGAAGTTAGAAGACTATTTTATGGGGATTTTGTTGTTGTCTCAGTGTAAGACATGGAGATAATAGACACCATCATATGTCATAGTCTCAGTGTAAGACATGGAGGTAATAGACACCATCATATTCTCAGTGTAAGACATGGAGATAATAGACACCATCATATGTCATAGTCTCAGTGTAAGACATGGAGGTAATAGACACCATCATATTCTCAGTGTAAGACATGGAGGTAATAGACACCATCATATTCTCAGTGTAAGACATGGAGATAATAGACACCATCATATGTCATAGTCTCAGTGTAAGACATGGAGGTAATAGACACCATCATATTCTCAGTGTAAGACATGGAGATAATAGACACCATCATATTCTCAGTGTAAGACATGGAGATAATAGACACCATCATATGTCATAGTCTCAGTGTAAGACATGGAGGTAATAGACACCATCATATTCTCAGTGTAAGACATGGAGGTAATAGACACCATCATATGTCATAGTCTCAGTGTAAGACATGGAGGTAATAGACACCATCATATTCTCAGTGTAAGACATGGAGGTAATAGACACCATCATATTCTCAGTGTAAGACATGGAGATAATAGACACCATCATATTCTCAGTGTAAGACATGGAGGTAATAGACACCATCATATTCTCAGTGTAAGACATGGAGATAATAGACACCATCATATTATCAGTGTAAGACATGGAGATAATAGACATCATCCTATCATATTCTCAGTGTAAGACATGGAGATAATAGACACCATCATATTCTCAGTGTAAGACATGGAGATAATAGACATCATCCTATCATATTCTCAGTGTAAGACATGGAGGTAATAGACACCATCATATTCTCAGTGTAAGACATGGAGGTAATAGACACCATCATATTATCAGTGTAAGACATGGAGATAATAGACACCATCATATTCTCAGTGTAAGACATGGAGATAATAGACACCATCCTATCATATTCTCAGTGTAAGACATGGAGGTAATAGACACCATCATATTCTCAGTGTAAGACATGGAGGTAATAGACACCATCATATTATCAGTGTAAGACATGGAGGTAATAGACACCATCATATTCTCAGTGTAAGACATGGAGGTAATAGACACCATCATATTCTCAGTGTAAGACATGGAGGTAATAGACACCATCATATTCTCAGTGTAAGACATGGAGATAATAGACACCATCATATTCTCAGTGTAAGACATGGAGATAATAGACACCATCATATGTCATAGTCTCAGTGTAAGACATGGAGGTAATAGACACCATCATATTCTCAGTGTAAGACATGGAGATAATAGACACCATCATATTCTCAGTGTAAGACATGGAGGTAATAGACACCATCATATGTCATAGTCTCAGTGTAAGACATGGAGGTAATAGACACCATCATATTCTCAGTGTAAGACATGGAGGTAATAGACACCATCATATTCTCAGTGTAAGACATGGAGATAATAGACACCATCATATTCTCAGTGTAAGACATGGAGGTAATAGACACCATCATATTCTCAGTGTAAGACATGGAGATAATAGACACCATCATATTATCAGTGTAAGACATGGAGATAATAGACACCATCATATTCTCAGTGTAAGACATGGAGATAATAGACACCATCCTATCATATTCTCAGTGTAAGACATGGAGGTAATAGACACCATCATATTCTCAGTGTAAGACATGGAGGTAATAGACACCATCATATTATCAGTGTAAGACATGGAGATAATAGACACCATCATATTCTCAGTGTAAGACATGGAGATAATAGATACCATCCTATCATATTCTCAGTGTAAGACATGGAGGTAATAGACACCATCATATTCTCAGTGTAAGACATGGAGGTAATAGACACCATCATATTATCAGTGTAAGACATGGAGATAATAGACACCATCATATTCTCAGTGTAAGACATGGAGGTAATAGACACCATCCTATCATATTCTCAGTGTAAGACATGGAGGTAATAGACACCATCATATTCTCAGTGTAAGACATGGAGGTAATAGACACCATCATATTCTCAGTGTAAGACATGGAGGTAATAGACACCATCATATTCTCAGTGTAAGACATGGAGGTAATAGACACCATCCTATCATATTCTCAGTGTAAGACATGGAGGTAATAGACACCATCATATTCTCAGTGTAAGACATGGAGGTAATAGACACCATCATAGTCTCAGTGTAAGACATGGAGGTAATAGACACCATCATATTCTCAGTGTAAGACATGGAGGTAATAGACACCATCATATTCTCAGTGTAAGACATGGAGATAATAGACACCATCATATTATCAGTGTAAGACATGGAGATAATAGACACCATCATATTCTCAGTGTAAGACATGGAGATAATAGACACCATCCTATCATATTCTCAGTGTAAGACATGGAGGTAATAGACACCATCATATTCTCAGTGTAAGACATGGAGGTAATAGACACCATCATATTATCAGTGTAAGACATGGAGATAATAGACACCATCATATTCTCAGTGTAAGACATGGAGATAATAGATACCATCCTATCATATTCTCAGTGTAAGACATGGAGGTAATAGACACCATCATATTCTCAGTGTAAGACATGGAGGTAATAGACACCATCATATTATCAGTGTAAGACATGGAGGTAATAGACACCATCATATTCTCAGTGTAAGACATGGAGGTAATAGACACCATCCTATCATATTCTCAGTGTAAGACATGGAGGTAATAGACACCATCATATTCTCAGTGTAAGACATGGAGGTAATAGACACCATCATATTCTCAGTGTAAGACATGGAGGTAATAGACACCATCATATTCTCAGTGTAAGACATGGAGGTAATAGACACCATCCTATCATATTCTCAGTGTAAGACATGGAGGTAATAGACACCATCATATTCTCAGTGTAAGACATGGAGGTAATAGACACCATCATAGTCTCAGTGTAAGACATGGAGGTAATAGACACCATCATATTCTCAGTGTAAGACATGGAGGTAATAGACACCATCACATGTCATATTCTCAGTGTAAGACATGGAGGTAATAGACACCATCATATTCTCAGTGTAAGACATGGAGGTAATAGACACCATCATAGTCTCAGTGTAAGACATGGAGGTAATAGACACCATCATATTCTCAGTGTAAGACATGGAGATAATAGACACCATCCTATCATATTCTCAGTGTAAGACATGGAGGTAATAGACACCATCATATTCTCAGTGTAAGACATGGAGGTAATAGACACCATCATATTCTCAGTGTAAGACATGGAGGTAATAGACACCATCATAGTCTCAGTGTAAGACATGGAGGTAATAGACACCATCATATTCTCAGTGTAAGACATGGAGGTAATAGACACCATCCTATCATATTCTCAGTGTAAGACATGGAGGTAATAGACACCATCATATTCTCAGTGTAAGACATGGAGGTAATAGACACCATCATATTCTCAGTGTAAGACATGGAGGTAATAGACACCATCATATTCTCAGTGTAAGACATGGAGATAATAGACACCATCATATTATCAGTGTAAGACATGGAGATAATAGACACCATCATATTCTCAGTGTAAGACATGGAGATAATAGACACCATCCTATCATATTCTCAGTGTAAGACATGGAGGTAATAGACACCATCATATTATCAGTGTAAGACATGGAGATAATAGACACCATCATATTCTCAGTGTAAGACATGGAGGTAATAGACACCATCATATTATCAGTGTAAGACATGGAGGTAATAGACACCATCATATTCTCAGTGTAAGACATGGAGGTAATAGACACCATCCTATCATATTCTCAGTGTAAGACATGGAGGTAATAGACACCATCATATTCTCAGTGTAAGACATGGAGGTAATAGACACCATCATATTCTCAGTGTAAGACATGGAGGTAATAGACACCATCCTATCATATTCTCAGTGTAAGACATGGAGGTAATAGACACCATCATATTCTCAGTGTAAGACATGGAGGTAATAGACACCATCATAGTCTCAGTGTAAGACATGGAGGTAATAGACACCATCATATTCTCAGTGTAAGACATGGAGGTAATAGACACCATCACATGTCATATTCTCAGTGTAAGACATGGAGGTAATAGACACCATCATATTCTCAGTGTAAGACATGGAGGTAATAGACACCATCATAGTCTCAGTGTAAGACATGGAGGTAATAGACACCATCATATTCTCAGTGTAAGACATGGAGATAATAGACACCATCCTATCATATTCTCAGTGTAAGACATGGAGGTAATAGACACCATCATATTCTCAGTGTAAGACATGGAGGTAATAGACACCATCATATTCTCAGTGTAAGACATGGAGGTAATAGACACCATCATAGTCTCAGTGTAAGACATGGAGGTAATAGACACCATCATATTCTCAGTGTAAGACATGGAGGTAATAGACACCATCCTATCATATTCTCAGTGTAAGACATGGAGGTAATAGACACCATCATATTCTCAGTGTAAGACATGGAGGTAATAGACACCATCATATTCTCAGTGTAAGACATGGAGGTAATAGACACCATCATATTCTCAGTGTAAGACATGGAGATAATAGACACCATCATATTATCAGTGTAAGACATGGAGATAATAGACACCATCATATTCTCAGTGTAAGACATGGAGATAATAGACACCATCCTATCATATTCTCAGTGTAAGACATGGAGGTAATAGACACCATCATATTATCAGTGTAAGACATGGAGATAATAGACACCATCATATTCTCAGTGTAAGACATGGAGGTAATAGACACCATCATATTATCAGTGTAAGACATGGAGGTAATAGACACCATCATATTCTCAGTGTAAGACATGGAGGTAATAGACACCATCCTATCATATTCTCAGTGTAAGACATGGAGGTAATAGACACCATCATATTCTCAGTGTAAGACATGGAGGTAATAGACACCATCATATTCTCAGTGTAAGACATGGAGGTAATAGACACCATCATATTCTCAGTGTAAGACATGGAGGTAATAGACACCATCCTATCATATTCTCAGTGTAAGACATGGAGGTAATAGACACCATCATATTCTCAGTGTAAGACATGGAGGTAATAGACACCATCATAGTCTCAGTGTAAGACATGGAGGTAATAGACACCATCATATTCTCAGTGTAAGACATGGAGGTAATAGACACCATCACATGTCATATTCTCAGTGTAAGACATGGAGGTAATAGACACCATCATATTCTCAGTGTAAGACATGGAGGTAATAGACACCATCATAGTCTCAGTGTAAGACATGGAGGTAATAGACACCATCATATTCTCAGTGTAAGACATGGAGATAATAGACACCATCCTATCATATTCTCAGTGTAAGACATGGAGGTAATAGACACCATCATATTCTCAGTGTAAGACATGGAGGTAATAGACACCATCATATTCTCAGTGTAAGACATGGAGGTAATAGACACCATCATAGTCTCAGTGTAAGACATGGAGGTAATAGACACCATCATATTCTCAGTGTAAGACATGGAGATAATAGACACCATCACATGTCATATTCTCAGTCTTGATGTTAAATAGTTTACAGTTTTGGGATAAATCAAACACACCCTCAAGAAACTGCAGATCAGCATAACCACACTACACTTAACTGGAACCAACATGAGAAAACAAAATTGCAGATGTCAAAGAAAAGTAGAGAAGATCTGAACCATACAGGCATACATGAAAATAAAGTTGGTAAGAAAAACTACTGGTACAGTTGGTCATATACAACACTGTTGCAATGACTTAGATAAAACACAATATAGATGGAGACTGCAGTTATTAGTTATATGAGGACTATCATCATAGCACTCCGGACATGTCCATAGGTGCTCCGATCTCCGCAAATCCAGCAGCGTCCATCAACCCAACATGCCAGTTCGATGTTGATTAATCAATCTCTTTGCATATTTAGTATGTTGTTCTTTTCGGCTGCACCAATATTGACACCCATCTCTTTCAATCTGGTCAGCAAGTGGGAATCAAAGCCCTGAAACTCCTCTGTTCGGAAACTCTCTCAATACGTGAAGAATGTCATTTAGATCCATTGGCAGCTCCCTCTGATATTGTAGCCAAGCCAGCCAATCTATCAGCTTGTTCATTACCTCTAACTCCTGCGTGCCCAGGGACAAAAATGAAGCTGATTTCTCTGATCATTGTATGTACCAGTACCTCCACCCAGTTGCGTCTCAGCATTCCTGATTCGACTTTACGAATCATGCTCTTGGAGTCACTGAGTATTAAAACACGAAAGTAGTTGTGAGATGCCAACCATTTCACCGCCTCCGTAACCGCCGAACCTCCATTGTCAAACTACTTGCGGTTGTTGAGTAGGCCCCACTGTCACAGTTGGTAATATACAACACTGGTACAATAGATTGTTACACTGGTACAGTTGATCATATACAACACTGGTACAATGTCTTAGATTGTTACACTGTCACAGTTGGTCATATACAACACTGGTACAATGTCTTAGATTGTTACACTGGTACAGTTGATCATATACAACACTGGTACAATGTCAGTTGGTCATATACAACACTGGTACAATGTCTTAGATTGTTACACTGTCACAGTTGGTCATATACAACACTGGTACAATGTCTTAGATTGTCAAATGTGATAAATCACTGACTCAAACACAAATCAAGACAGCACAGCTCATATATATATCAAACGTGATAAATTACTGACTCAAACACAAATCAAGACAGCGCAGCTCATATATAAAACATGATAAATCACTGACTCAAACACAAATCAAGAAATAAAAGTTTTTTTATCAATTAAACAATGCATTTCAACATGACAATCACACTGTCGTCCCCACAACTATTACAACGATGATGACAAGTCTGTCACACCACAAGAAAACATCTGCTGGGAACTGATAATCAAATTAAAACCAGACCACATCCAGAAAGTTACAGATAAAGTTAACAGGTCCATCCATCTTGTCTTTTACTTGCCACTGCTCTCTGAAATTGAGACCATACAACATTTCAAAATCAATGAATGTCTGATCAAGGTTTCATGTACATCAAAAAAATGTATCTGGAATATTGTTGGTGGGACAAAAGTGGAAATATAACCAGCATCAGAGTGCACATTGACAGACCAGTACATTGACACGTCATGATTTGTGTCAAATATCATCAGTACATAACAGATTTGTAACATCATGTTCACATTAAAGTACATAACAGATTTGTAACATCATGTTCACATTAAAGTACATAACAGATTTGTAACATCATGTACACATTAAAGTACATAACAGATTTGTAACATCATGTTCACATTAAAGTACATAACATTATATATACACAATATGATCACATGTTACATAGCTGAATATTTACTGATGAATTCAATGTCCAACCAATTGTTTAGTTATAGATAAGTACAGTCTAATGTACACACTGGCTACCAGATCTAGTCTACATGTACACACTGGCTACCAGATCTAGATCTACTGTACACACTGGCTACTAGATCTAGTCTACATGTAACACTGGCTACATCTAGTCTACATGTACAATGGCTACCAGATCTGAGTCTACATGTCACACTAGCTAGATCAGTCTACTGTACTGTACAGATCTAGTCATGTACCACGACCAGATCTAGTCTACATGTACCACTGGTAAGATCTAGTCTACATGTACACACTGGCTACCAGATCTAGTCTACATGTACACACTGCTGGATATATCCTTCTATCTGCTACAAACAATTATGTACAAGAAATTGACTACGACACAACAAGAATACTCTAGTAGTTATGACAATACATTTTTATCACAGTCCCATGTTATCTCCGAAGGATTTTACCTGATTTCTTTTTGTCTGCTTCTTTCTTCTTCTCTGCCTCCAGGCGAGCTTCCTCTTCCTCGTATTTCTTTATATGAACCTCAACCTCGTTGTCCTGCAGGATGTGCATAACAGTTTTGTTGTCCTTTCTTGTCAAAGTGGCAATTTCCACTGAAACAAAAACAATCATAACATCAATCATTTCAATCACATCAAATATGACAATGATATAAAATACATCACATCAAATATGACAATACATCACATCAAATATGACAATACATCACATCAAATATAACATGTGAATCTCTCTCTCTCTCTCTGCCTTTTTAACCCGGATTGGGGCATAGGACCTCAACCAACTCATGCCAAGTTTTCCTATCTCTAGCTATCTCCTGCAGCTCCCACCAGCTCTTCTTTATATTGTTCATCTCTGTCTCCAAATCTCGTCTCCATGTATTTCTCAGCCTCCCCATCTTTCGCTGTCCCTGCCAGTTCCAGGAAAGGACCCTTCTTGTTATATTTCCCTCAGGTTTTTGCAAAGTGTGTCCTATCCAGCGCCTGTGTCTTTGTTTAACATCTTGTTCCACTGGAATCTGTCTTGTTCTCTCCATAAGTTCCTCATTTGTAACCCTATCATACCATCTCAGTCCCTCTATTCTGCGCAGACACCAGATGATGAATGTTTGCAGTTTATGCGTTATTGTTTTAGTAGTTCTCCATGTTTCTGACCCATACAGTAGAACTGCTTCAACATTAGAGTTAAATATCCACGTTTTTTTTCTAGATTTGATTTCTTTAGACTTCCATATGTTTCCCAATGCAATGAAAACTCCTCTTGCCTTCTGTATTCTTATTTTGACATCTCTATCTGTTCCACTCTCTTTGTCTACATTGCTTCCCAAATATGTGTATGATTCTACCATTTGAAGTTGGATTTCACCCAGGGAAACATGTGAATACATCACATACAGCAAAAGTAGTCCCCAACTAACTCAGCTCTCCAGAGACCAGGGATGTACATACAAGACAGGTTCAGAGAGACATGAAATGTTAATGGACATACAGAGATATGGGCTTCAGCACGACCGCCTGCCAATGTAATAATCACCCAGGGTAGAAAATACAGAGTGTGACGTTAATAGAAAAGTAGATCTCAAACTTGAGAATGTGACATTGGGACGTAATATAAAAGTAGATATCAAACTTGAGAATGTGATGCAATAGAAAAGTAGATTCTCAAACTTGAGAATATGACAGAGACAACTACTTATGATGTAGACAGTAGTTGTGACAAGAGACAGTTGCTTATGATGTAGACAGTAGTTGTGACAGAGACAGTTGCTTATGAACATTCAGACAGTTAAGTGTTGTGACAGAGGCAGTTCTTGAATGTTTCAAATCAAATCAGATCAAGAATAATTTACTAAAAACACATAAGTGCATGATAAAACTCTTAGAAGATATAAAACATAATGTCTGATACACAGAATAACATCTATATCTGACAGACAGACAACATAATGTATGCATCACATGACACAGAATAACATCTATATCTGACAGACAGACAACATAATGTATGCATCACATGACACAGAATAACATCTATATCTGACAGACATACAACATAATGTCTGTGCTGTCAGTTCTCACCTTTGTCTGCAGTGACCTTGGTCATGTCCAGTGTTTTACTCAAAACCTTGATGGCCAGATCTAGAGCATCTGACAGTTTCAATGAGCTGTCATCCTTGTATTCTTGTTTCAACAAGGAGATGGCATTCTGTTTGTTAGAAATATAATTTTAAATATATATTTGGTCTGCAAAGTAAGTGAATATCTGGCTTGTCAGGATCAGATAGTTTACTTTGGAAGGTGAAAAGCAAACAGTAGTATCCTGCTGATGAACCATGTCCTTACAAGTTAACTATAGCTTCTCCCAGCTTGGAGTAGAAACTGTCTGTAACAGCACACAAGCTAGCTAGACATTATAGAAATATTGCTATCTTCAGTTGTAACACTTATCTAAATGGACACTTGGTATTCCAGTCAATAAAGATATGTTGCCTATGAGAGGTAAAATGATATCTGTTGACAGCTTGTCAACCCAGAAAGGCCGTTTATCTTCTTCTTCTTCGAAGCCCAGAAATTATGAATTTTCACTCTTTTTTCTATAGTGCAATGGGAGCAGAACCCGAACTTTCTTGAAAACCTAGAAACCTCCAACAGCTTCAGATATGCAGTGCTATGCTTAATGCTGCGGAGCAGCACTCGAGCTTTCTTGAAAACCTAGAAACCTCCAACAGCTTCAGATATGCAGTGCTATGCTCAGTACTGCGGAGATTTCTACTCAGGTAGGGTTTATTGGTCATCACTGCAGTATTCTCCCATTTCTAGTGCGGTTGGAGCTTTAAAAACATCACTTGTTGACCACAGTGGGCATGTGATTATAGTCCAGTGAGCCACTAGGGCGGGTGCTCTAGAACAGCGTTTCCCAAAGTGGGCGGTACCGCCCCTGTGGGCGCTGAAGCTTTCCAGGGATGGGGGCCGATAGAAGGTTCAGAAGCATGTGGTGAGAGTTTTTTTTCGTGATTTTGCCATTGAATAATCATTAAAAATTTTAATTCTGCATTTTAATTCATCTTACACGATCCATTTTTTCATCAATTTTCTATTTCGTGTTTATAATCATTTGATAATTGACCATGTATTACAGAAATATATATCAATTTTCTATGTTAAAGAGAAAATAGAGCATGTATATATGACGGAGGCGCTGGCAAACTGTTATAATGAAAGGGGTTTCAAAGTTTATGCCGTGCAAAGTGGGCGCGGGCGAAAAGTTTGGGAATCTATGCTCTAGAGCAACCACTCGTTGACACCTATGTATGATTTTCGCCAGAGAGTACTGAGCTACAACCTGCACGGACATGTCTGTGTTCACTCAAAACGATCAATTTTCGGCTGTAATTTGCCATTTTGATCTGAGTCTGCAAGTGTACGCATTTTGTGGACGTCGTTCTACAAATGTAGAGCGATTGCGTTCGAAAAGTGCTGGCCCTTGTCAATGTTTGGGCTTGTATGAGAAGACAAACCCTTGCATTATCGGCCTTACTTTTCTAGCCACAGTGGATTTATTCCGGGAGGAAAATTCTCAGCCGTTTCAAGATGCATGTTGGCACTTAGAAATTTCGACTGCATTTTCCTGGCCCCTGGAAACACTGGACTGGGGTTGCACACAAATAATCCAGAGGGTCGTTTCATTTGGACAGCAACGCAACTTAAATTCACCAACATCATCCACCCTAGTTCTTCCGGGGATGTTTTTCCGCTGCACTAAAATGCAACCTTACATTTTGCACTCGTGCAACAGTACCTTGCCCGGCTGTCCCAGGGAGGGCAGTTGCGTTAGGCACAAGAGCATGATCTTAGATTTTGAGCTCGGCCAACCTTACCCAATAGATGTATCCGCACTTGGCTTCCGATACGAAGTTTACTGCAATCTTCCCTTGTGTTCTCACGATACGTTACAGTGTTCTCAAAGACACTTGCCAAGAGCTGACAATAGTGGTACGACAGTTGACTTGTTACATTGTTCTCATGGATTCTTGCCCACAGCTGGCAATTATAGTGCAGCCATTGACTCCAGAAGAGTTGTTATTTGTTCACAGACTACTTGTACTCTATTATTTCCTACGTTTGCTTTGCATTTGAGCAACTTTCCATCGGACAGGAGATGCATACATTTATTCAGGATTTTGGACCTGTGTATCGTTTCTGTACCTGCACTACTACCTATACCTATAGCTCTCCCTCGATCCCTACCCACTATCCTGTCTGTTTCCTGGGCCCCCACATGGAGGTGGGGTAGGGTCTTGATCAGTGTCAGTTCACTGATCCTGGCACGAATTTCCCTTTATACTATTTGCGTCTGCGGTCCCAGGTTGTTGATCTAAGAGCAGTATTCTCCAACAGAAAGGATGACCAGCTGCCTTACAGGAGAGTTGGTAAACAAAGTGAGACATTCAATGATAGTAACAGACTCAATCAACATACTAGATTGCGGTCCCAGGTTGTTGATCTAAGAGCAGTATTCTCCAACAGAAAGGATGACCAGCTGCTTACAGGAAGTTGATCAAACAAGTTGAGTTACATGACACTTGACTATAATTTCAGACTCAATTCAACTTTCCTGGATGGAGATGCCCAGGATTTTGACCTAGAGCAGTTTCTGACCTGCACACAAGATGACCAGCTGCCTTCTGTTGGTAACAATGAGGTGAGACTGACAATGATAGTCACGACTCAATCAACTACTATTTGTTGCGGTCCCAGGTTGTTGATCTAAGAGCAGTATTCTCCAACAGAAAGGATGACCAGCTGCCTTACAGGAGAGTTGGTAAACAAAGTGAGACATGCAATGATAGTAACAGACTCAATCAACATACTAGATTGCAGGACCAATGTCGACATGCTTTACATTGAATAAGTAGGCAGTATCCAGCAGTCTTGTGTCTCAAGTTAATATTAACCCTCTTATTCCTAGCCCTTCAGAAAAAGTTACTACCGAATTCTCAGGGCAAGGAAATAACTCCACAACAATGAGAAGTGTTTGTGAAATAAAATTCATAACAAATACAATTTCTAATCAATATTTGTGATTTAACACTTTCAGTGCCACACCTTTTCAACCAAGTCTGGCCCAGTGCCACACTATTTTTGGATATCATCAGTTTTCAGGGTGATAATTTCAAAAAAACATAAAATAAACTAATAAACATAGGACTTTGAGACTCTGGTATAATGTTCATATATGAATTGGCTTTACGATTTGGACATTATCGTGTGACCTTGGAATACGTGACCTTGGTGGACATCTTGGATTTAACCTATTTTTGCCAAAAACAAGGGTACAATCAAAAATAATTCTTAAGAAATAGATAATTGATCTCAAAACTATAGAAAGTTATCAAATATGTTAGATGACATGATATGAAACATTATTTTATGCTTATCTGGTATGTAGCATGTATTTTTAGTGTCATTTGTGTACCTACAAGTTGTCTGATTTTTTGCACAAAATAAAAATTGTGAAAAAAGATAGTTTTGGTTATTGTTGTTATTTATAAGCATAATACATGTAGTTATGTCTTGACATGTACAGTACTACTGACCTGTATATATGTACATTATATTTACAATATAATCCAAGAATTATTGCTGCAACTGCTGTTGGCGTCGCTCCAAACGTGTACAGAATTTGGTATCGGTTTCTGCTCATGACTTTCGTGAATGGCGTCTGGGTAAGCCAATGAGTAGTTTCCAATAATCATATAATGCAGGTTTTTTACACAATCCCATTGCAATTTGAAGACCAATAAAAGCTTCAACTTCCTCAAATGATGTAGACTTCCACTTCTGCATACGGGATCTATCAGAATAGCTGTTGCTGTTAGCATGTTGTTCTGCATAACGATTCGTTTCTTGAACAATTAGGCTGATTACATCATCGGTAAAGAAAGTCTGAAATAATCTCTCACTGAAAAATTTGTGGTGTTTACTTGACTGCCCTGTTCAAGACCATATTGTGGAACCCACTTCTGTTCAAAAACATCATGTTCACTCTAAAAAATGATCCAATTCCATTTGTTTTCTGCTTGATTTGGTCTAGCAGTGACAGTGCCACGCCCGTTTCGAGATGAGGGTCCATCACCTACGCCTGTACCACTGGGAATATCCGCGATCGATCTATAAATATCGTCACGTGAATCAAAGTCCAAATCTGTATCACATTCAGATCCCGTTTGGTCACTATCACTGGCTAAAATGTCCGAATCGGAGTCATTTTGGACATTACTAACATCAGCTACATCGCTCATTTTGAAGATCGTTGTTTACTTATGAAAGATCGCGAAAAATTCAATAAAAATCGGACTTAATGTATTTTTAACACGCGCTCGCTAGATCTGCCATTTTGGAAAGCTACTCTGAACAATACGGAACTAGTTCGTAATGTAATAACGGTGTACGGTAAGCAAAACTACCCATTTTAAAAAGTTGTATCTCCCCGAGGACAAAAGTCGTCCGTGGTATCGAAAGGGAGTTCAACCTTCGCCGACTTTTGTCGTCGGTGGCACTGAAAGTGTTAAAGTCCAATTTACAGTTAAATGGATGAGGTACTAGTTTGTAAACATGTATGTTGTCAATACCATGCAAGTTGGATGTAAAAAATTATACAAGTGAAGAAATACAAAATGAATGACAATATTGAAAGCATGTTTCGCTCAAATATGTCAGTTTTATTGAGGATAAATGTAAATTGAAGGTTGAAATCTCCTTTACTGAGGTTGATTTTACATGTGGGGCAGCTATCACTTGTTTCCACACACCTTCGTGATGCAGTCCTCATCTTCATTTAGAAACACTAACCGCGGCTCTGCATTCTGCCAAACAGTTAAGTTGAGTCAGTTGATGGTTGGCATGAATGGAGTTTATCAGTCCTGCAGTATCTGGGAGTTTATCAGTCCTGCAGTTGCCTAGCCTGCATGTTTGTATGGGCAGGAGGCCCTAATACAATCAAGACAGAGGTTCAACCTTGCACATGTTCATATTGTCCTCATGGAACGAATTTGGAATTAACATTGAGGTACAAATATTTGCTGATACTTTCAAATCTATTTCTTGACACTATATTTGACAAAGCAGGCATATTCAACAGTTTATCGGTAAACCAAAACATTCTGTAGTAAGGTAACTGGTGAGTTCGGCACATATAGTTTACATAAAGAAAGATCTTGATGTAATAAAAAGAAACAGTTGTCAATGAAGGATCTGGATTTTCTTGAATTTTCATACAGCAAATGCGCTGGTTAGCTCTCTCCAGTTCTAACAAAAATACCTCACGTAAAAATTTTGCGTGCCGTAACGCCGTAAATCACAAATAGAGAATATTCTGAATCTATGTCATTTGCAGAACCTGTTTCTTAACTAAATTGTTCGATATTGATAGTGCTCAGCTGTTGCGACTATTCTCTCTCAACTTTACAACCTGGGTGGATGAAGGGAAGCGGCGGTGTTCGCATCCATTGACAATCGTAATTCATCGTAACTAACAGTTACGCAAACCGTAGTAAACACTAGAACTAGCGTCATATATTTTCGCACACAAATCTTTTAATTATAGTGAATTAACTATACATCAATCTGATTTATTCATGATCTCGCTGGCAAAATTTCCATCAACTGAATCATCAATCACAAAAAATTTTCCAGAAAATATAAGGACTTTTTTAAAATTCGCAGATACGAAACCAAAACGCTAGAAACACGCTGGCTTCTAAAATGGCGGCAGCCATTATCGGCAATGACATCAGGGCAAAATTTAGCGTGTCTATTCACAAGGAAAGATATAGAAAAACCGATTTAAAAGGTATACTCCCGTCGGGGTACGCCGCTATAGAGTATACCGATAACGGCGATTTGGCCGCAACAGGAATGAGAGGGGTAATTGTATGTACATTCTGATATTTGTATGTACAATGATTTAGCTAGCTTGTCAACTTCTAAGAATGTAAGCACCAACTTACTGCACTGTTGTTACCAATACATGTTGCCTTCCAGCCTCCATAGTTGCCACTAGGATCACTCTGATACAGCTGGAAACCATAGTGCTTGTCCCAGCCCATGTACAGGATGGACACACCAAACGGACGCTTGCCTACAATAAAATGAATGTTATATATCTCTCTGCTACTGAACATTTGTATTTATAAAGAAAACAATTCAAACACAAGCTATTAGTAAATCATGTTTTCAGAGTATCATATCTTGTTAGTTAGGACAAAGAATGTCATACCTTCCAGGAAAGATGGACCGCATAATTATTTCTTTATTCTGTAGCGGGATAACTCTTTGTTAATCTTGATAACACAATGTTCACATCAGATCTGTCATTCATTGATAATTTATTGTCTATTTCTCTCTCTCTCTCTCCTTCATTCCGTCCTTAACTGTCACTCAAGTAACATGATTTCTATGTGATATTAACTTGCATAAGCAAATGAAGGTTTCTAATATGTGAGAGTTACCGACACTTTGCTGTATCCTCAAATGTTTCAGCTGGGGTCAATAAATGGTTGTCCACCTCAGGTGCTAGTGTGTGGCAATTTGAGGGATGCATTAGTGTGTGGCAATTTGAGGGATGCATTAGTGTGTGGCACAGTTTGAGGGATGCATTAGTGTGTGGCAATTTGAGGGATGCATTAGTGTGTGGCAATTTGAGGGATGCATTAGTGTGTGGCAATTTGAGGGATACATTAGTGTGTGGCAATTTGAGGGATGCTTATTGAGTGCAATATGGCAAGTTGAGGGATGCATTAGTGTGTGGATATTCTAGTTCCAGAGTAATCACTTTTCAACCTCTCCTTTGACTAGTATGTAATCTGAGTCAAAGAGCCTGAACATGTGCATTGCTGTGCCGCAAGGAAACCATTGCACATAAACCACATGCTCCTCCTCAGTTTTGGAACAAACAACATTAGCTATACCCAAAGTAGTGAAGAGTATTCACTTTGTATTGCTTTCTTTGAGACTACAGAAATGATGGACATGGAACACATAGACATAAAACAGCACCATTGACAAGACCAGCTGTACAAACAAAACACATCTTAGATCCTAACTGCAGGTTGACTGGGGGCAATCAAAGGCTGATGGAGAGTGAACCCAGTAAACACTGGTTGAAATCGGACACGTTGCCGAAGGACAAGCACTAGAGCTCCAAATGGTACTGAAGATTGTGACGTAAAATTACATTTTGGCAAAGGCTGTTTATATATCCCAATAAGAATGATAAAAATGGCGGCCGAAAAAGAATGGTCGCAAGAGAGATCCAAACAAGACTGATAGAGACAATTGTTTGCATCTCTTCGAGGAATTACAAGCTATCATCCTAGTAGGCACTTAAAGAATTTCCAAAACCAGGCATTCTGGCACGACCAACCAGTTAGACTGTCAGTGTAGACATATTTTAACAAGTAGCTGGCTTGCTTATAGTGACTAGTGCCATGAACAAGAATGCACCATAACCGTGCCAGTACTTATTCTCTAGAGTTATATGTTGTATAAGTGCTGTCACACTCTGAGATATAGCTTGTCTAGTGTGAGAGTCAATTTCATACTATGTTCAGCTGAACTTGCACTACTACCTCCTGTAGTAGATAGATTGTCCTTTGATTTCTACTCACTTTGCCAGACTGTAGCATTATAGTCTGTGTCCAGAGTGGCCATGAGGAGGAGGTGTAGTATGCTAATTCCCTGCCACTGGTGCTGAATGAACAATTTAAATTTATTGTGCCTATGGTGCTAATTTTGTTGATAAAGAGATGTCACATTTGATAATATTTATTATTGATGCTTGCCTAATGTAAACCTCAGATTTAAAGTCGGGGTCAAAGTCAAGAATTGACTTTAGTGCATCAGAGCCTCGCATACGACTTGCTCCCTCTCTGTAGAAATTGTGTGCCATCAGCCAAGAGTATTACAAAATACACAAGCTCTGTAGCTCCAGCAACAATCCTAGGGGTCTTGGGAAAAAATGCACAAATTAACCTAAAGATGAGGTTCAGATTTGTACCCACAAACTTCAGAACGCAAGACAAATGGTTTGATCCCCTTCAGAAAACAGACCAAGATCAATTGTGTTTCAAGTGACACCTCAAGTGATACAGAATATTATGTTTTATGTCATAATGATGTATGATTGTGTATTTGAGAATACTGATGTATGATTGTGTATTTGATAATACTGATGTATGATTGTGTATTTGATAATAATGTTGTATGATTGTGCTTCATAATATGATAGAAGTCAACAATGAATGTAATAAGTGTAACATGTCTGTAGTTGTAGAAAGTGCAACAATGAATGTAATAAGTGTAACATGTCTGTAGTTGTAGAAAGTGCAACAATGAATGTAATAAGTGTAACATGTCTGTAGTTGTAGAAAGTGCAAGAATGAATGTAATAGTGAACATGTCTGTGTTGTAGAAAGTGCAACAATGAATGTAATAGTAAACATGTCTGTAGTTGTAGAAAGTGCAACAATGAATGTAATAGTTACATGTCTGTAGTTATGAAAGTGCAACAATGAATGCAATAGTTAACATGCTGTAGTTGTAGAAAGTGCAACAATGAATGCATAATGTAACATGTGTAGTTGTAGAAAGTGCAACAATGAATGCAATAAGTGTAACATGTCTGTAGTTGTAGAAAGTGCAACAATGAATGCAATAAGTGTAACATGTCTGTAGTTGTAGAAAGTGAAGGACTGGCACTGACCTCCAAACTGTGTGTAAGCTTGCTTGATATCACACAGACTTGAAACTAGCTGTTCACAAGGTATAGGTTCTTGATACTGTAGGATATACCTGAAAGTCAGATGACATATTAGACAGCACAGAAGATCCTTAACATCCCTTCCCCCCCAAATGGAGGAAGATTAAAAAGATTATATACATGCATAATAAAATATACAATACACAAAAACAGTGTTTAAAAATCAGTCAGATAACAAAATAGTTAAGAGAAAGGTGAAACTAGCATACCTCTGAGCTATTAGGCGTAGTTCATTTGTCAAGACATTAGCATCAGCTGTGATCCCTGCGACACTACAAGCCATATCACTGGAATCAGATAATCAAACACAAATCATACTTGGTGTTCCCATCCATGCCAGAGGACAACAAGAAGAACATCAGACACACAAGGTCTAGTCAAATATACTGTGACAACTATATATATATATAAAAAAACTAAATAGCTGCAATCAAATGTACACACAGAAATAAATATTCATGCAACTGAAGCCACTAGATGTATATTTTCTTGGTCAGAATATTATCAATCTAATGAATGAGATGTGTCATAAGTTTGTTCATTACCATTATTCAGCATCATCACAAGATGTCAAACTTTCCCACATTAATTGATCTGTTTTGTTTCAGATAGTAATCAATTTTCTCTTGGCAGTCTGATACATTCTCTCAGAGAAGTCTCCAGTTTGAAACTTACCCATACGAGGGTAACTCGGTAAATCAGTCACAAATGGCTATTAAACAAAGACTAAAACTTGAAAACCATTGACATCTCCTTATTTCTCATCAAAACATTGATGCACGTATCACTTTTTCAGTCCTATAATACCTGCACCATGGAGTCGTTGAGCTGTTTTCTTTGCCAAATTTGTACCTTGTGCTCAACTTCATGCTCACAAAGTGTTTGGTCAAATTAAATATTTAGCAGACCAAAGAGGTGAAAATCATTCAGGGCCATAAGTCAGATGTTCAATAAGTTTCTATTCTAGTCTGCCAGGTTAACCCTCTTATTCCTGGAGCGGCCGAATGCGCCGTTATCGGTATAAAACCCATAGCGGCCGTTACGCCGCGGTATATACCTTTTTAATCGTTTTCTATATCTTTCCTTGCAAATAGACACGCTAAATTTAGCCCTGATGTCATTGCCGATAATGGCTGCTGTCATTTTAGAAATCCGCGTGTTTCTAGTGTTAGTGGATTCAGTATCGCAATTTTTAAAAGTTCTTTTATTTTCTGGAAAACTTGTGATTTATGATTCAGTTGATGGAAAATTTGCCGGTGAGATTGTGGATAAATCGAATTGATATATAATTAATTCAATATTTGCGTGCGAAAATTTACGATGCTAGTTCTAGTGTTTACGTCGATTTGCGTAACTATTAGTTACGATGAATTACGATTGTCGATGGATGCAAACATCGCGCTTCCTCCGCCCACCTAGGTTGTAAAGTTGAAAGAGAATAGTCGCAACAGCTGAGCACTATCAATATCGAACAATTTAGTGAAGAAATAGGTTCTGCAAATGACATTGATTCAGGGTATTCTCTATTTGTGATTACCGTCATTAGCGTTATGGCACGCTAGATTTTTACGCGAGGTATTTTTTTTAGAACTGGAGAGAGCGAACCAAATAATTTGCTCTATGAAAATTCAAAAAAATCCAGATCCTTCACGGACACTGTTCCTTTCCATTACATCAATATCTTTCTTTATGTAAACTATATGTGTCGAACTCACCAGTTACCTTACTACAGAATGTTTTGGTTTACCGATAAACTGTTGAATGTGCCTGCTGTGTCAAATATAGTGTCAAAAAATAGATTTGAAAGTATCAGCAAATATTTGTACTTCAATGTCAATTCCAAATTGTTCCATGAGGACAATATGGACATATGCAGGTTGAACCTGTGTCTTGATTGTATGGGGCCCTCATACCCATACAAACATGCAGGCTAGGCAACTGCAGGACTGATAAACTCCTAGATACTGCAGGACTGTTCAACTCCATTCATGCCAACCATCAACGGACTCAACTCTACTGTTTGGCAAAATGCGGAGCGCGTTAGTGTTTCTAAATGAAGATGAGGACTGCACCACGAAGGTGTGTGGAGACAAGTGATAGCTGCCCACATGTAAAATCAACCTGTTAGAAATTGCTTTTCAACCTTTCAATTTACATTTATCCTCAATAAAACTGACATTTTTTTAGAGAAACATACGTTCAATATTGTCATTCATTTTTTATTTCTTCACTTGTATAATCTTTTACATCCAACTTGCATGGTATTGACAACATACATGTTTACAAACTAGTACCTCATCCATTTAACTGTAAATTGGACTTTAAATCACAAATATTGATTAGAAATTGTATTTGTTATGAATTTTATTTCACGAGCACTTCTCATTGTTGCTGGGTTATTTCCTTGCCCTGGGATTTGGTAGTAACTTTTTCTGAAGGGCTGGGAATAAGAGGGTTAATCAAGTAATATGGGATCTGGTATTATCATGCTTTTGTTGAAATCTGTACAGGGTAATCAGATGTGTCTGCATCAACAATTTTGTAACCTATTTTTGTAGAGAACTAGTTCACATAGTTGTGTATTGCTTTTGTATTTTTTGTGTGTGTAGTGTGCAACAAACACACTTGTAACCACAGATAGGAAACACATTTCATAATGAATATTAATATTATTGGCATTAAGTTTCCCCTCCTCCCCAGCATGCAGTTTTTCCGTGGTGCAGCTTTCAAATAGAGCCATAATTTGCATCTGTCTTTGAGCATAAAACTGTATAAGCAAAGGTATATATATATTATATATATATATATAATATAGAATTGGAAACTTACTCATAGAGAAGGTATATTTTTTCAGAGTATGAAACCTCATCCAGAAGCTTGTTTGTATTCCTTTTCTCTGCAGCCAAGAGAATACCATCTGAAGCCATGATGCCCAGACATGTCCCTGCATGGCCTATAGCCTCCATAGCATATTCAACCTGATAGAGGCGACCTGAAGTGAAAGATGGTTATTCTCAGACAAAAAAACACAAAATAGGGAAACTAGTCAATCTACAAGCAACACTGTCATTAAACTGAATATTAACAGGGACAACAACAACTAAATGATTTATTATGTAGTTTTATATAAGAGCAGACACTAATAATGATTGTGTCCAAGTTTCAAACAAAACATTCTTGTCAAGATGAGGCAAATTAACATTGAATTACATTTTTGTAATAACGAGCTATGATTATTTAATTGTTAATCCAAAATTCCGCTGACAAATATGAACATATTCTGTAAGCAGGTCTTGACACAATGTAGACAGATGTGTGTGTTTATGTTCATGACCTATGGCTCACAATCATCAACCTGGATATAATGTGATAGCTAATTGCACAGAACTCTATGTGGACTACAGAAGACAATGCAGCTTATACAAAAGATAATATTGAATATAAAGCCTATACTTTAAGCAAACAAAAAGTAGGATGGAATGTGATAGCAAGTTTTAGATTATCTACTCTCTGACATTCACACTCAAAACCGACAAAATGTCTACTGGTACCGACAACATCTTACTAATACTGCCATACAAACCTTCAGGTGAGAAAATGGTTGTACGTGAATCATATCTTCGAGCCTAGGAAGACAAAATAAACATGTATTAATCACAATTTTCTTTTCAAGCTAGGCCTACTAATGAAATCTAGTGCACTGTTACTGGCTTCGGACTAGGTCTATAAATGTTCTTTTTCTTCAGCGATCTCTGGTCATGCGCTTAATTTACTGTGGACCACAAACTGGGCGTTCAGGTTTCCCCAAAGCTTAGTTTTCAGGTCGACTTGGTGTGGCCACATGTTGCTTCTCAGCTCAGCCAGGAGAGGACAGTCTTGCAGGATATGCTCCGGTGTCTGTTTCACCTGCTGACACTGGCAGAGAGCTGTTTGACTTATTCCTAGTCTATATAAGTGTTTGTTGAGTCTGCAGTGTCCGGTGCGTAGTCGAAATATAATGACCTGGTCTGTTCTGCTTAAGTCTTTGATGGAGTCTTTTCCATAATTATATCCAGTGTTTACCTTTCAGTCTACTGCAGATTTTCTCTGTATGAGGGTTTTGACCTCATGAAAAGACAGGGGTTGGTAAATTTACTCTTTGGCACTGCCCTCCTTAGCTAAGACATCGACACTCTCATTGCCTTCAATGCCACAGTGAGATGGAATCCACTGCAAGTGAATTTCTGTCTTTTCTGAAAGCTGAGCAAGTTCTCTTTTAGGTTTTGTACTGTGCTGTTAGCAGATTTAGCCTCCAGCTGACAGTGAGTCTGTAAGAAATACCATCTTGCCTGCAGGTGCTTGCAGCTTATTTATGTGCTGTGCTGCCATCAGAAGGGATAAGAGTTCTGCTTTGTAGTTGGAACATATTCTTCCAGTAGCATCTGGGTGCCTAATGTACACTCTCGCTCCACCATTCATAGTTGCCTCCACTGTCGATCCATTAGTGTAAATTCTTATCCAGCTATCTTCTGGAAACATGTAATGGAGATGTTCCATTGTAGTTGCTTTCTTCACTAGATTAGGCTCGGTCATTGAGTTATTCATATGTGTCGATTCCTCCCGCCAATAATGGCTGACACATTCCATTTCTGAGGACATTTTTTTTTGGTTCTCTAGACAGTTACAGTCCCCTGCTGACGAGATCTGTCTTCCTGGGTTTGTTTGGAGTCATCCTACTCTGGGTGACTTCAGTCACCGGGCTAACCAACTCAGGCTTTTATGCAGGGTGTGCTCCCTGGACACTATAGTTTAATCCCATATACTTAAGGAAAGTGCCATAGAAGTAGAAGACAAGAAATAGGATGTCCTCCTCAAGGGAGAGAGAGGACGACTGCTATTTGTCCCATAGCCTTTAGGATTCTTCATGCTATGTCGGTGGGAGTCTTAACTCCTGGCAGGTCTAACCAAGCCGAACAGACTGAAGGTGAAAGGCCAGACCAAAAGGCAGGGAGCAGGATGAGGCCTCATAAGGTGACAGCGCAGAACCCACCGGCGAGTGGTAAATGCTCTGGCTGCAACCAACTCATCCCCCAGCTATGGGTCTATAAATGAAATCTATTGCCTTGGTTTTGGGTAGGGACTCAGCAATTTATGTTGAGTCTATACAGCGATTTAAGGAGATTGGAATCATACATTATTGGAATGGGACTGATAACCCATGTAGCAGAGTGAGTGGTATGGTTAACCAGCAGGCTACATGAACTATCAGCATGCATACACTTCACTTTCTGTTGGCCTCCAAATTAATTAGTTTTAAAAAAAATTACTGTTTTCGGAACTTAAGTATATACTTTGTGAGAACAAATGTTAAATTGCAAACTTCAAGGTCTACCTAATTGTAGCAATTTTAATGGTGTAAAA
This sequence comes from Arion vulgaris, assembly GCA_020796225.1. Taxonomy (NCBI): domain Eukaryota; kingdom Metazoa; phylum Mollusca; class Gastropoda; order Stylommatophora; family Arionidae; genus Arion; species Arion vulgaris. The sequence goes on from CM036756.1 coordinate 90,257,878, forward strand.
CTATTTTCAAAATGATTGTTTACACACTTCTTTGAACGCTCCATATCAACCACTTGTTAAACCACTCTTTGTGATCTGAACCTAAGAGCAATTATATGTTGTGCCAGTTATGTGCCTACAAGTAGGCCAGGCCAGCACATCAGATTTTAGACACTTTTATTTACTAGGCAGCATCCCTATGCCCCTATCTCAGTCGCATCATGATCTTATGACATGCCTTTCCTTGTAGGTCGCAGTGCTATTATTCTTTGCTCCCCTTGCAAGTCCCGGCAACACACTGGCAATTTATATACTATTTGGGTAGGTACACAGTAATGCATATAATAGTCTAAGTCATGGATGGTCTATAACACTTAGAATCAAGTTAGTAACAACCAACTGACAACAGTGATGTGAGTAACTAACCTAACACCAGGACAGTAAAATAGTAACATTGTGACATCACAAGTCTGAAATATAAATCTAGTCACTAGAGTTTTGAATCTATCATTACTAAGACAACGGATACCATGACGACAAATATAATATTAAATTATAATAACTAATAAGCAAGATCAAATATGTACAGTTTGCAGTGAATTGATTGAGTGTATTTCCAACCGTTTTGTTTCAACAACCACTTCTTCCTCACCATATCTAATCTTATTCAATAATTGCACTGCTCGTATTCCCCAAGCAAATGTACTCAATTCATTTACCCGTTTACCTAGTTAGGTGTAATATTGTTTGTCTATTATCGGCTAATTATACAATACAAGTAGCGGTGCTAAATGTATTGTAATTGATACAATCCAACCATGAAACTGAACTATCAAAAGTTTAACTGAATCTAAAACTAAAAGACTAAACCGCTAAATCATGCACGGATGCCGGACAGTTTTAAGTATAACACTGCCCTGATCAACTTTATATTTCTATTTAAAGATAAAGAGAATAAGAAATATGTGTTCTGACATAAAAATCATATTATAACTTTAATTTTTTACAAACACGACAAACCATTTCACAATTTTGTTATTTGAAAAGCATCAATTTATCGAAATCATTAACTACTCACCATGATGGAAACGTAAGTAAAGTTACCACAATATTCGAAACTCTATATGAACTTGCATGAATACATATTTGTCATTTGGCTATACTTAATTATTCATGTAATAACACAATATGAATAGTCTAGAAAACTACAATTTAATAAGTTAATGTATATATCGTTGTTAAAATTGTTAAAATATAATATTCGAAACTGAGACTATTTATTGAAAGTCATGTCTATTTTTGTTTCTGTCGTTACATTTCAAATTGACTATGCGCAGCGCTGAAAACACATTCAAAACGAATTTATTATTTCCGAGTCTTCACTTTGCGTCCTTGATCTACCACAATTGTCAGAATACGTTAAGCTTGTAAAGCTGCTTATATTTTTTAAAATCAGACGCGTGAACACAAATATTAAAGATTGGATGACAGAAATTGTAAACAATAAAGATCATTTTATCGGAATTTCCCGCACCAAGCACGGTACGCACGTTCTTAGTAAAGTGGACAGATTCTGTTTCGACACGTTGTCTGTATATGTGTTTCTTGGTTTCAACTCCATTTGTATTTCTGAACAAGTTTGCCACAGATACTGTACATAGTTATATAACTACACTATGACCAACGAGCGCATTTCGTTTAGATCTCAATACAAGTTTCCACTGAAGCTTTATGAAGTTGCTAACGACGGATTAATAATCAAATGGTCTGACGAAGGTATGGCTGTGACTGTTGAGCAGAAAGAGTTTGAAGACAATGTAACAATGTATTATCCTGGCTTCGTTCAAGTCAAATCGTTTCACAATTTGCGTCGTTTGTTTCGTGATTACTCTTTTAAGTTTCAAGTTCTGAGAAGAAAACGACCTACTGGTCTCAAACTGGAGTTTCGGCATCCGTTCTTCATAAGAGACAATCCTCACCAAGTTCTTCAGGTAAAAAAAAGCAAACGACGTTACTGCATGCATCCTCTAGTCATGTCTTCTCCAAATAATAATCGAACAAAATGGAAGCACACAGGTACATCATTTGTCACAAAGACATCATCGAAAAATGATGTATTTGACAACAGGGTGAACATTTCCTACAGCAGTGATGAGTTAGACTCATGCATACTTCCGTTGGCAGAATACAATAATTCAGAGAGTAACTTGACTGGTAAAAACATCTGGTCAAAAAGTACTCATAATTCTTTAGAACAACACTGTGTAGGAAATAAGTTAACTCAATACTCTATTGAATGTTCGCCGCAAGCCAAAATACTATCCCATAAACTTTTACACAACTGCCAGCCAAACAGGCCTGACACTGGAAGCAACAAGCTTACAGAAGATGACATGTTTATATTAGCTCAAATCTTTGCCAAAAATGAAATGTCGGAGGCAGAGTTTTGGGAACTAGTTACTCGAAAATGTGGGAAAGAATGGCAGGATAAATCATGGGACGCAACTATGAATTTGTTGAACAGTGTAGTAAATCAAGAGTTGTCTCCATTGCATCATCAAGGTTTTTACTACGAGCTGTCACTTGATGAAATGTGATGTTTGTTTAAAATGATTGATTTCATGTAGAAGCATCCCCCTCCCATCCTTCCTCCCTATCTTCCATACAGAGTATTCGACAAGGATGAACAGAACAGCATATGACAGTCACTCTTAGTTTCATTAATGAAAAATACGCATAGGATCTCTGTGTCGTGGTATACACGTAAGGGTCAGCACTAAAGAATGGAGGAGCAGGAGTGTACATAGAACACCAAACACAACGTTCAAGAGATACGATTAAAATACCAACGGAGAAATTGTTACAAACAAGGTGGCAATTGAGAAACTGCTGAATACCAAACTTGATCTGCAACCTGTTGTATGTTTGATAGATGCAAAATCAGCATTTAACGCACTTCAGTTTAGACAAATGCCAGACCCATAGACCCTACTGTCTAAACCAACAGCGCTATATAGTCTTGCATTGGATATCGTACCACTGTGGAATACCAGGAAATGAAACAGTAGACCGATTGGTCAAGGAAGGCGTTCCTTGAGAATAACTGGGCCTACTAGTTATCTATCATCCAAAGTACAGGTTGATTAAATCGATGAGAAAGTCACCTATATAGTAATAAGGGACTACCAGAATATGAGCAGATTAGAACAAGTTGTCATTCTGCGCCTCCGAACAAGACTAAATCAACACCGCAGCCATATGTATATAAAACGAAGATTGGTAATTCAGCTTGTGTGGACAGGAACCCTACAGACAACAGCAGGCATACTTGCTTAGTATATGATATACGTATTGAGGCAAACTCACCGGCCTTAAGAAACAGCACTGTAAAGAAAACGGACTTAAGCGTTAGCTACAAAAGACGGTGAGGCTTATACAAGAGACAATATTTCAAGCAAATGAAAGGTAGAAAGGGCTAGGCTATGAATAGTGTCGATATAGCGAGTATTACATTTTTCATTTGAGGATCATCTTCATCGGGCATGTGCATAATTGCTCCTATCTCCTCCCAAGCATGTATTTCAGTGTGCTTAGACTAACAACTTTCGTTGTGTGTTGTTTGATGTACTAACAACTTCCGTTCTGCGTTGTTTGATGTACTAACAACTTCCGTTCTGTGTTGTTTGATGTACTAAACAACTTCCGTTCTGTATTGTTTGATGTACTAACAACTTCCGTTCTGTGTTGTTTGATGTACTAACAACTCCTGTTCTGTGTTGTTTGATGTACTAACAACTTCCGTTCTGTGTTGTTTGATGTATTAACTTCCGTTCTGTATTATTTGATGTATTAACAACTTCCGTTCTGTGTTGTTTGATGTATTAACAACTTCCGTTCTGTGTTGTTTGATGTATTAACTTCCGTTCTGTATTATTTGATGTATTAACAACTTCCGTTCTGTGTTGTTTGATGTATTAACAACTTCCGTTCTGCGTTGTTTGATGTACTAACAACTTCCGTTCTGTATTGTTTGATGTACTAACAACTTCCGTTCTGTGTTGTTTGATGTACTAACAACTCCTGTTCTGTATTGTTTGATGTACTAACAACTCCGTTATTTGATGTACTAACATCTCCGTTCTGTGTTGTTTGATGTACTAACAACTCCCGTTCTGTATTGTTTGATGTACTAACATCTCCCGTTCTGTATTGTTTGATGTACTAACATCTCCCGTTCTGTATTGTTTGATGTACTAACATCTCCCGTTCTGTATTGTTTGATGTACTAACAACTCCCGTTGTTTGATGTACTAACATCTCCGGTTCAATGTTGTTTGATGTATCAACTTGGGTTTCTTTTATGGGGTCTCTGTAGCGTAGATGTTAGGCGCTCGTCTCTAGTGCCAAAGGTACCAGGTTCGCTCCCCCGTGAAGCCATCTGGATGTTTGTCCAGAGATCCCTAATCTCAGTGTAAGTGAGAACGAGTTTCTAATCCTATCGGAGACGCACGATAAAACATAGGTCCAGTGTTCAATTTGAGCACGTAAAAAAGAACCCTTTGCAGTTAGAAAATGGAGAAGACAGGCCGGAAAGCCGCTGTCTGGGCAAAATTCATTAGAAAAGATTAAAAATAAAAATCCTACAAAAATAGCTTCTTTTGCATTTGTTCTTTACCACCAATTTTAATCACTCTTTGTGATATGTTTGATCTTTACCAAGAACGTGTATACGTTGCACATTGGTTTGGTAGGCTCCTATACGCATAAGACTTCTACACGTTTAGGACATGTGCATCCGATTTCACCCAAACCTCCTTAGTCTTACGACATGCGTGGCAGGTAACAGTGGTTCTATTCTTTACACCCCAAATTTGGGCCCCGGTAACCACTCGGGCGAAAAATAGCTTCAAAATTACACGGAGACCCTCGTCGATGCTACGGATTTCGTGCACTGCAGCTGAGATCTTCCTGTGTAAAAAAGAGAACGGAGCACACATGGTTACTCGCCGAAGTGCAATGATGATGGTCATTAAATATTTTTCAGACCGTAAGGGTTCTCATGTCGACAAGTCACAATTGGGTACCAGGAAAAGAAGTAAAAACGATCGGCGTGCTGTTGAAGTAAGCTTTACTTTGATTTCTTATCTCTACTTCATCTGGAAACTAGCATCAAAGTGGAAATAGTACACTACCCACTAGGATTTCAACTGTTATACGTGTACATCAACTGTTATATGTGTACATCAACTGATATATGTGTACATCACCTGTTATATCATACGTATCCGTACACGTGCCGCCTGTGCGCTCATGAACGCTGGCATACTTCGAAAGTTGACAAACAAAATACAGAGATATACAACCGAGCCAATATGGGACTATATATAAATAGTCAGCACATTCGGAGAGTTATAACATTAACCTATAGTCTATAACAAACCTTTGTTTGAGAATTGTCGTCGGTAGCGCAGCTGATAACACGCTGCACTAGTGAACCCGTACCGTGAACATTCCGTGGTTCTAGCCCGCCATCCCTCAGCAAGTCTTGCTGTTGACAAGGTACACGGTTGTACTACATGTTCCTTGCTTGATACTTTACTTAAAGGTTTAACTGATTATTGTGTGTACGAGCCGTCGTTTTAAAAGATCCCCGCCGGGACGTATCGTCGTTTGAAAGATTGCCTTAATGTGTCGTTGCTTTTCCATTACTTTCCGTTCCTATTCGACTATATTAACTTCTTCTTTGCGATCGCTAGTTTGATGATTATACCTTTAGACGCGTTCTTATGATGAAGTCGACTGTTGTCTGGAGCTCATCTCTAGTGCCATGTAGTTTTGATGATTATACCTTTAGACGCGTTCTTATGATGAAGTCGACTGTTGTCTGGAGCTCATCTCTGGTGTCACGTAGTTTTGAGTGTTGTGGTGTAGGGCCAGTATTCCTTTCTTGGGAGGACATACAGGGGACAGTCTTGCAGGACAAGTTCTGTGGTTTGATCAGCGCTGCCACAGGTACACAGAGGAGATGGTGGCAATCGTAGCCTGTATATTAACTGAAATCTACATAAAAGTGAAGGTGTCAATGATAATGGATACATATTATCATGGCTTATTGTAGAAGTTAAATGGAGTTTACTATTCATTCCAGGATACCCTGCCACCAACACAAACTACATGTATAGATATGTTTCATGAATGGTGTCCTGATACTAGTTTCTAAACAGTTAATAAATAATGCATACATTCACAATTTTTGTCAATGTTGATGTATTCATAAATGGATTACCAATATAAAGAGAACAGTTGGATCAATTTATTCAACCGTTCATTAGGACCAATCTTTAAGTTGGATTTGTGTTCTCCCAATTTCAATTGTTATTTCTAATGCACGCTAGTATGTTTCCTGCTTAGTTAACATTGCATTATATTTACTAATACCGTGAATATTTTGTGAAATCTACATCCATTTGTTTTCAATTTGATATAAAAAAAAACTCCATAGCGAATCAGCTAAATTACAAGTAACTCTGAAGTCGGAACAAGGCTCGTCTGAATGGAGAGGAACACTGATTATAAGGACAGCAAGCTTTCACGCAAAATTCAATCAGAGGTGCCATATTAGGCACCAGCTAAATTCTACACCTAAGTTCATAGTTGACGTCATAACATATATGCCTATTACCAGCCCAAGGCTTACAACCTTATTAGTTATACAGCCACCCTCCCCCCCGTCTGCTCCTTTCATATTGTATTTGTCATAGCTAACTGAATAGTTCTTAACCATGACGTGTATGTGTCTCTGCATCTCATCTCTTGGGATTCTCAGAGATTGTAGCAACAACTGTATCACTTCTCATTATCAAATTTCTCAACTTCTCATTATCAAATTTCTCAACTTCTCATTATCAAATTTCTCAACTTCTCATTATCAAAGTTGATGAATCATTTACCCTTTATCTTCTTCCCATGACAAGTAATGCATTGTTTTTCACAAACTATTTGGCAAGTTTATGTTTGTTAGGTCTAGTAATCATGTGACATAAACCTCACACTGATGCTATCAAACACTTTAGATCCCCGTTTCCCAACGTGGGGCGTACGCCCCACAGGGGGGCATTTTCATCATTAAGGGGGCAATGGACTCGTTCAGAGTTTAACTAATGTTCATGATGTTGCAAAACCGATATATTGGCTTTTGGATGTCTGTTGACAAAAACGATTGTTGCTTCACAATCACTTTACTGAAGTTTAAAAATCTTCAATAAGCGGAAAAGCATGTGTTATTGTGTTAAAGCCGAGTCATATTTTTGTTTTGTCCATTATATGTTTTGAAAATTTACTTACTGTATTTTCTCAACAATTTCCTAGTGATTTCTTCATAAAATCTATCATTTAAGTTTCTTCAGTGGACAATTCAATTTTTGGAAATTATTTTTTAAATATATGTTGCACAGCAGGGAGGGGCGGGGGCATACGAATTTTGGAAAGGTTTTTGTGGGGTATGGCACAAAAAAGGTTGGGAAACACTGCTTTAGATCAAATGATCATTTCCCTCAAAACATAAATAAATGAGCTTTAGAATAGTATCGACTTGGATTTCATGACATTCTCTAGCATAGTTGTGTAGTTATAACATTAATAATCATGACATTCTCTAGCATAGTTGTGTAGTTATAACATTAATAATCATAACATTCTCTAGCATAGTTGTGTAGTTATAACATTAATAATCATGACATTCTCTAGCATAGTTGTGTTGTTATAACATTAATAATCATGACATTCTCTAGCATAGTTGTGTAGTTATAACATTAATAATCATAACATTCTCTAGCATTGTTGTGTAGTTATAACATTAATAATCATAACATTCTCTAGCATAGTTGTGTAGTTATAACATTAATAATCATGACATTCTCTAGCATAGTTGTGTAGTTATAACATTAATAATCATAACATTCTCTAGCATAGTTGTGTAGTTATAACATTAATAATCATGACATTCTCTAGCATAGTTGTGTAGTTATAACATTAATAATCATGACATTCTCTAGCATAGTTGTGTTGTTATAACATTAATAATCATGACATTCTCTAGCATTGTTGTGTAGTTATAACATTAATAATCAACATTTCTATTCTGAGAGTAGTAGCAGTTATATATATATACAGAACACGTGACAGATTGTACTGAAGGGTTATGGTATTCCTGTTTACCATGATGTAGCATATGACTTACAAAACAACCTACCTGAATTGTTGACTGAGAAAATATACTATCTGAATTGTTGACTTTTCTCAAGGAGCAAAAATAGTAATACTGCAACCTACAAGGCATGTCGTAAGAGGCGACTGAGGTAGGGGCCTAGGAAGCTACCCTAGTAAATAAAAAGCATAGCAGGAATCGGATGTGCTAGCCTACTTGTAGGCTCATAAGTCACAACGTACAATCGCTTTTAGGCTCGGATCACAGTGTGGTTTAACAAGTGGTCGATATGGTGCGTTTGAAGTATGTTGACAGTTCTAGCAAACTTCTTCTTTTGTCAAAACACTGTTATCGGGTTGTTGCCCAGTGTCATGGTTTCTCGTTTTTGTATTGCACCGTTTTAGTGGCCTTGGAGAGTTATTTGTGCTTTTTGATGGGTTCTGCTATGCCATCTAACCATCTTTTTGTAGTCTTCCTGCCCACCTTCTTTCCTGATGTTCTATTGTAGAAGACTGTATACAGTATATCAAGCAACCATGCTGGTTATATTCTCATTGTTTATTCTGGGTTTGACAATAACGCAGACAGCACTAGACTTGTGTTAACTCGGACATTAAAGGTATGCTGCCATGGTCATTGTTTCAATCAGCTCTGCATAGTTCCAATTTGGTTCTTTCAATGGCCTCAGAGTCATTCAAACGAGATGGGCATCTTATCTCATGATACATTGAATTTACAAGAAGTATCTCTTTTTCTAGAATGTAAGACTAGCCGACAGGAAGGGAGGGTGTGATTAAGGCAGAGACTTCAACAAATTACCATAGTTACCCAGTTTGAAAAACTAAAAGAACACCCTCTACACATAAAATTCTAAGAAAAAACAAAAATAGACTCAGAGAAAACGTCCCAACCATCTGGCCAGAGAATTCCACATGCAACATTCAGACATCTTAGAAACTGACCCAGAAATGTGGGAAGCCATAACACCAGAGCCATGGACATGCTACCAAAACATGGTCCAAATACACCTAGAAGTCCCAGGAATAATCTCCCCCAAAAATACAAACAGAGACAAATCAAAGAGCCAGGTCACTCCTAATGCTACAAGAGCAATATCCCACCAGCACATGGACACGCATGTTCACAGATGGCTCAGCTACAGATGCTGTTAGGAATGGAGGCAGCGGAATCTACATTACACACCCCCAAGGAAACACACTATCTGGCAGCAGGAGAAACATGCACCAACTTTACAGCAGAGGCAACAGCCCTCCTTGCAGCCATACAGATCCTCAACAACCAGAAGGTGTTAGCAAAAAATATTGCAGTCTTTAGCGACTCAAGATCCGTTCTGCAGGCCATCTCATGTCCCAAATAAGAAAAGCTCATTCAGGACATACAGCAAAAAACCAGCTTGCTGTCAATAAAATGAGAACTAATCATACAGTGGATACCAGCACACTGTGGTTTACCAGGAAATGAAAAGGCTGACAAACTCCCAAGGGCTGGAGGGATCCTGACACACAACCCAACACAAAGCTTTACAGAAGCAAAGACTCTCCTGAAACAATCCAGAAAAATGATGGGGACAAAACAAACGGAGGATACAACCCAGAGCATGACGGTATAAATACACTAAACAGAAAAGCACAGACCACAGTATTCAGACTTAGAACAGGACACTGCAGTCTCAGAGCACACCTTCATAGAATGGGTCTCAGCTGCCTGCACATGTGGAGCATCAAAGCAGTCCCCAGATCACATCCTGAGCAGTGTGAGAATGAAAAACCCTACAAAACAAACTATGGGGGACCAGTGAAGACCTCAAGTGCACCGCTTTGTTTAACATACCGGAGTAGTCACATAGCAGAAGCTGATCGCAGAAGAACCATAGCTAAATGAAGAATGAACTCGAGAAATATTAATTTATAAGTTAAACTGCTGCATATGTGAGAAATATCTTGTCAGTACTAATGAATGTTTTACAACATTGTATGTATGTCAACTGCCATCAAGTTTTGTCTTGTATAGTAAAAAAAATGTGTACATTTCAATAGGAAACAATCAGGCTATAAATAATAAGAGTTGTTGAATATATTTATTGATATATATATATATATATATATATATATATATATATATATATATATATATATATATATATATATATATATATAGATGTTGACATGGTGCACTGTTCATCAAGAAACAATAGTTGATCATGTGAACAATATAGTCAATAATAAGTACAGCTACTATTAAAACAATTAAACTCTTCAAAGATTTGAGAAGAATTCACTTGTTGTCAGTCAGCTGACCATTGTCTGTCATCAAATCAGCTTGACATGATCAATGCAAGAATTGTCACCATAAATAGAGATGCCAAACTGCCACATGCACATCTCCAACAAACTTTTTTGGCAACCTTAGTACACACTATGTAAATACTATTTTCTGCACCATACCATGGAGTCACTCTCATGTGTAAGTTGTACTTGAATCACAAGCTGTACCATGATGGATGTCTGTTCAAGTCATTCTCATTTGTAAGCTGTACTCAAATCACTAGCTGTACCATGACGGCAGTGCCGGATTAGCTCTATAGCAAAAGTAGCAAATGATACGGGCCCCGTGTTTCTGGAATGAAGTCAATCCTTCGGCTTTAAAACCCCTTTAAAATCATTCTATTGTGATATATAAACAGCCAAACATCAGAACGTGATGTACATGCACAAGCCTTCAGTACCTATTGGAGCTCAATTGCTTATCCTTCGGTGGTGTGTTCGATTTCAACCAGCGTTTGTGTGTGGTTTGCTCTCCGCTAGCCTTTTACTGCCCCAGCCAAAACCCACAAGGCAGCGGGTTGCCATTTTCTTTTAGGGCAGCGACCCTTAGACGGCCTGTCCTCCCGGGCTTATGAGCGCCATCTACCTAGCGAACCGGTCGTTTTAATGGACACCTTGGTTTGCCGCCCGTCCAGCTTTATGTACGGTTTGCTCCGCTAGTCTTTGATTGTCTCCAATCAAACTACAAGGCAGCAGTAGTTCCCTGCAATCAGAAACGCACTTTGGCTTTACCTCTGCTGGGCGTACCAGTTGTTCTGCACACTTGGGTGGGACGCACACCCTCTTGCTTGCCATGCTTGCAGCGCTTATCTTGCATGCTGTGTCATGCTCGTCTGCCACTCGGTGGGGCCCACTATCACTTCGCCAGCGTGCGTGCTTGCTCTGCCCTGGTGCCTTCCTCACCATTTCCGTCAATTCCCTCCGTGCTCACATTTTCCTGGGCTGTCTGACTCCAGGAGGCAAAATCGAGTTTCGCCCCATGAGGACCCACGTGTAACTGAACCTGACTCCAGCATAATCATCGCTCAAGAAGAGCATGCACGGGCTCGAATTTCCCCAGCGTGGGTCAACGTCTCTTCGATGACTTGGAATCGTGCTCCCATCCGTGAGATAGGGGCTCGAGTTTTGGCCTATTTGGTCCCTCGTGCAGTTCAACTCGACTCCCAGCATACTCATCGGCTCAAGAGAGAGGGCTCAAGAGAGAGCATGCGCGAGCTCCGCCACACGTACCACTGTTTTGTTTGCGGCGCTTGTACGCTGCTGTTTCGTACTTTTTTAACCTGGGCATATTTTAGCGGACATCGGCCAGGAGATGTGTGCTTGTTCAGGGATTTTCGACCCCTGCATTGCTTTTCGGTGCTTGCACTACTACCACTACCTGTAGGTCACCCCGATCCCTGCCCCGCTTAGCCAGACCGGAACCACAGTCTGTTTACAGGGTCACCACTTGGAGGTGGGGAGCAGGGTCTTGGTTAGTGCCGCCCCTTCGCTAACCCTGGCACATGTAGCCTCCATGCGCCTTTGACGCCGGACAAGATCGTCTAAATAACTTCACCTTAGTGAATATTGAATGTAATTTATTTACAGAAATTGATTCATCTTGTGTTATCTCTAAATTTCTTCTTCTTTTGTCAGCACACTGTTACTGGGTTGTTAACCCAGTGTCATGGTTTTATGTATTTGTCTTGCGCTTCTCTGGTGACTTGTGTGATGGTTTTCTTAGTCCCCTGACAGAATTTAACTACGTTATCTATCCACCTTTGCCTCGGCCTTCCTCTCGCCTTCCTTCCTGATATTCTGTTATGGAAAGCTTCATACGCAGTTTGCTCTGTTCGCATTCTTACTAACTGGCCAAACCACTTCATTCTCTGTTTCGCTATATATTTCAAGCACGGTCTTGTTCCAACCCTTTCTCTGATGCTGGTATGCATTACTCTGTCGATTCTTGTGTTGTTGGTGACTTACCAATTAGCGCCACTACTTAGACATCCAAACATCTCACTGACAGCTAAATAACAGTTGATCAACAGCATCTTTATACCCACTCTATGTTACCAATGCCAAACATGGACAATGAATAAGAAACATCTCTAAATTTTCTCACATTAAATCAACAAAACCTAGGGCCTCTTGGTAACATTTGCTACAGGCCCTGTGCTGGCTTAATCCGGCACTGCATGACGGATGTCTCTCAAAGTCATTCTCATGTGTAAGCTGTACTTGAATCACAAGCTATACCATAACGGACGTCTGTTCGAGTCACTCTCATGTGTAAGCTGTACTTGAACTATAAGATGTACTTGAATCATAAGCTGTACTTGAAACACCAGCTGTACCATGATGGATGTCTGTTTGAGTCACTCTCATGTGCATGCTGTACTTGAATCTGAATTATGAGAGTTGTCTGTGTGTAGACGGCAGGCAGCACACACATGCTTCTGATGTGTGTTGTTTCTGAGACTAAATTTGTTATTGCATACATATGTATATGATGTCCGACATGCTGGTTTTCTCCCCTCCAGTCTTCGCTTGTCTGCATATATCTTGTACATCTGGGAAACAATGATTTCTGGAGCCAGACACCAGCGTGTGAAATCTTTCTTACAAGCAAGACACTGATACATTTTCAGAGTAGACACCGATCTAACTTGTTTCTCAATTTCCTCTTGTTCTTTCACAAACATATTTGAGCGTTTACAATGCCGGCCTCGTAGATCTTCCATAGAGCCACCCTTTCGCTCAATTTTGTCAAACACAGTCTTGACAAACTTTTCTCCAAGGTCAAACGTATCTAAGAAAAAACGTTTGCAAACAATGTGCCGCTGTCCACTGTATGGTAGAGACCATTCTATTGTACAGCAACGCCTGCTATTGGCACCACTGCATGTTTTCTTTGGCATTTTGTTCACTATTGGCAAGATATACTCTCTACGACAACGATCACTTTCAAGACTCCAAAATTCATTGAAAATCTTCTGCCTGGCATCTTGTGTGACTTTCTGGCCACATTTTCTCTTGCAAGTGTTTACACAACCTGATTTGATTGACTTGTAGAAGGTTTTCTTCTCTGTTATTTCTCTTGCTCGTGGCATTTTTATCTTGTCAGGTTTCAGCTTTGGTAAACTAGCTTTGATTATTTTCTTTCCGACTTTTGATGGCATGTTCTGATTGGAGGCACATATATCACTATCTGTGTTATTAAGTCTGTGTGTTATCTGAGAATTGTGATGGATCTGTTTAATGACAGTTGGATAATCCAAAGAGTTAGGAGGAACACAATGTCCAGGCATAACTGGTATACTAAAACTAGAACATTTACTGCTGGTGTGATCAAAGTCTAGCATGGAATCATGTGGCAAGTCTCTATAGTTTCTATAATTGCCATGCTGTACTGAAAGATTCAAGTTAAGCTGAATCAAAGATGATGCTGATGATGACTGGTGGTAACATGAGCAATTTGCAGCAACTGAGAAATAAGAATGATGAGAACTGTTTTGTGGCAATGTCAAGTATGAAGTAAGATCTCTTGGTTGTGTCAAGTTATGGCCAGGCTCCATTTGTGTGCAAGTTTTGGCTGGAAACATGCTGTGATTGTTGCTAAACTCCGGAGACAATCTCTCTATAGGTTTCTGCCACAGATTACTGTGACTAATACTGGCACTAGATATTGGTGCTTGCATAGAGTTGGGTATTGGTGCTTGTGTAGAGTTGATCATGTCATTTAGATGATCACTTGATCCCCATGTAGCTAGTTGTTGTGTTGGATAGTCAACTGGTAATGTTTCCTTTGACTCTTCTAGTTGCTGATGATTTTTCAAACTTGGAATATCAGTTTCACAATTTTGTTCAATATGGCATAATTCACTGTTTGTGCTGTGACTATCTGTGTCAGCTGGCATGTGCACATGAACTTGATGAGAGTTTTGACTGTTAGTTAGCACACTCTGACTAGCATTATTGGCAGGGACACTAGTCTCTGGAATTAGCACAAGCTGTGCCCCACACACTTGATCATTAGCGTTAATGTTCTCCCTTTGCCATGAAGTATACAATTTGTGAACTGCAGCTGTGTCTCTAACTACATCATTGACAATATTTTCTTCAATGTCAATGCCTGTTTCTCTGACTAGCTGACTGTCTGTAGCAGTGCTTCTGTTGCTACATCAGCAGTAGATGATGATTTGGTGTGCACTTGGTGACATCCAGTCAAATGTCTACATGGTTGTACTATGATATCAGATTGTGACCAACTGATATTCTCATGTACTGTTTTATAGACTATACTATCACTTACTTGTAGTACATGCATAAAAAATGTTTTGCAGACAGCAACTTCTGATCCTCTCAAGTTGAGATTCCATACAATTGTATATCCTCGGGACTTTTTCCTTGCAAAGGGACAGGTTAGCCACAAGACATGAGCATGCTGGTTTGGCAACTTTCTTCACACATTTAGCTATATAATTTCTTTTTGTTCTTCCATATTCTCAAGTGACCAAAATTCATGAAATATTTCTGTCCGAGCCTCCTCAGACAAATGTTGTTGACATTTCATCCTACAATTTTCTGGACATAGGGAGTAAGTATGCTTGTTTGGCATATTTTTTCTCTTGTAAGGGTTTCTTTGCTTCCTATGAACAGAGATGACATTGCCCTTTGTAATCCTGAGAACTGGTAACCGTAATCCTTTGTTCTGTCTTTTCTTGATTGTAAGCTTCATATGTTTTCTAGAGAATTGTATACATTTTTCACTCTTTGCTTTGGCTAGTTTGCTGTTTTCATATCTGTCTTCTCCTCTAGCCTTCTTTATTTTTATCTTATTAGATTCAATTATTTCCCTGCTGCCTTTCTTAAACTGGTGCTTGCTTCTGGACTCTCTGGGGATACCTTCCTTATGATCATTGTTTAATGAATTCCCATAACAGTCATCTTCTGGAGTTTCTCTGACATACTTGACAGCTGTCTGCTTTTGTCTGTGGAGTTTCAATGCTGATCTGAAGTTTTCTTGTGCAATAACAGAAGTACAACTTTTATTCATAACAGACAACATAGCAGTTGACCTGTTTGTCCTTGACCTCACAACACCTGGATGGAGGATTGGCTGTATCTGATTCTGAAGCCCGATGTTGTAGGCTGTCCGCTCACTAATGCCCACAGTATGTAAGAAGAATGTTTTGCAAACAGGAACTTCCTTTCCCTTTGAAGGTAGATTCCACTGAATGGAACATCCTCGTCTTGTGCTATGTCCAGTTCTGATTCGTTTGCGCTGCATTCTGTTGATATACTTGGAGATATACTGTCTCTGCTTGCGAATATTACTAAGACTACGGTAATGGAATATTGCTAAACGCTCGTTCAGTGAAAACTTGGACTGACAATTTCTTCGACATAACTTTGTACAACCTGAACCTATTTCACTGAAGCGATCATTTTTAGTTGCAGACTTGTCTCTAGTTTGGCAATTGTGCTGTCTCTTTCTCTCTGTAAAATTGTAATCATCCAGGTCTGTCTCGCACCAGACAGGCTTTGACCTGCCCTTATCCTGACCTTTGACTTTAATCACAGGTGTATCACTGTTTAAAAAACGGCTATCTTTGATAGCAGAGTAGGCAGTATTCTCAGGTATGTCTAATGTATGCAAGAAGAAAAGTTTGCAAACAGAAAATGATTCTCCTTGAATTGAAAATGCCCAATCAACAGAAAAACTTCTTCTAGAATCTTCCTTACACTTCATCATTGACATTTTAATTGCATTCTGGCAAATAAACTCTTTCTTTTTGGCATCATCTTTCAAATTCCAGTACTTGTTAAACAGATATTCTCATACGCTTAGAAATTTTTTGTTTACAGCATCTGCGACACACATCTGAACATCCTGGCTTGATGTACCGAACTCTCTTGTTTCTTTCTTTTCTCTCATTGCTAGCTCTTTGTGCTTCCCCAGAATTTATTGTTGTATGGGAACTGTCAGCAACCACTAACTCATGTATATCACCAGTATGGGACTGGTTATTGTAGTACCAAAGTGGTTTCATCAAGTGGTCTAGCTTGCTACTAACATTGTGGTAAGAATTTTCTCTGAATTCCATGTGGTTAGGAAAGTGTTGGAAGTAGAGAAAGTTGTCGGGCAACGTCTGAACTGCTTGCGTCTCAGTAGCTGCTGCTATTGTGGGCATATAACAGTCTGGCCATGGTCTGCTTGATGTATACCCACTCTTAGATAGACAAGATTGAATGCCACTGTTGTTAGTAGAGAAAGTTAAATGGTGACTGATAGAACATGACTGGGCAATGCCAGTAATATCACTCAGTCCAGTGAAGTCACTGTAAGGTGGTATAATGGAGAAGTCATCTTGATGGAAAAACTGTACAGGACGAGAGTAATGTCCAGACATTTCTGAATTTTTCAATTGTCCATGGAGAACTAGCCCGGTTCAATATAGAGTTCCACTAACTTCAATGGAATGAGAAACACTGAAAAATTCAAAGCAATATAAGTTCAAATGAATTTCAAAGACAATGTCACCAGACTAAAACAAGTACTGTCAACAATAACAAAATATTTGTCAATATAAACTTGAGCAAATATAATCTTTCACTGTCTCAAGACCGCCGTGTGTTGCCGGGGCTCTCAAGGGGAGCAAAGAATGGTAACACTGCGACCTACAGTACATATCGTAAGAGCAAACTGAGGTAGGGGCCTAGTGA
The DNA here is from genome assembly GCA_020796225.1 of Arion vulgaris. NCBI lineage: Eukaryota > Metazoa > Mollusca > Gastropoda > Stylommatophora > Arionidae > Arion > Arion vulgaris. Next base: position 90,275,116 of record CM036756.1, read on the forward strand.
AACTATCCTAGTAAATAAAAAGTCACAGAAATCGGATGTGCTGGCCTACTAGTAGCCGCATGACTGGCAGAAGGTACAATCAATCTTAGGCTCAAATTACATACAAATCACAAAGAGTGGTTAACAAGTAGTCGATATGGAGAGCATTTAAAGAAGTGGGAGACTGCCTCAAGATCTACTTATAAACTGTTTCTAGAATATACAAAATATGTAATCAAGAACTAAACAAAACACAATCAATGTGTCCTATTCTTGTTCAAATAGACAAACACAATTAGTGACTGTTTTAACTGTCTGGACAGAGATTTCGGTTCTATAGTGTATTCAGAAACTTTTGCCATGTTTTAACTCAGCCAGCATTTGACTGAAATTGTTAATGACCAAATGGGAGCAATTGCCTCCTTCATTGCTTAAGGACCATAGAGCTGTGACGCTGGACAGGTACTTCACAATTACAATGGCGATTGTGAAGTCTGATGATAGAGTGACAGTCTCTGCTATATTTCTCACACCCAAAATGATGAGGCAGGTCTATCAAGATGAATTACATCATCTTGAGTTGTCTTTTTTCCTCTGCTTGTTATAATGTATCTTTGTAATTAGATCCAGAGGTTCGTGTTGGGACACAGACACTGAAAATGCGAACTGGGTCTATTGCTGTTTAGTGTTTGGAGATGGATCTTCAGTATTCTTTCTGTTCCATTGATTGATGGTACAATGGAATTTTACAATTTAGTAGTTTGTTTCTGATAGTCTCACTTACTCCTTGCTCTCATCGAATGATTTTTCCTACCAGAATATAAAGTCTTTCTACCTGATGGTCCCAGATTGTATCTCGCTATCTCATAATCTGTGTCTTGTCTCTTGGTTACAACAGCATCCATGTTCAGCTTGTCTAGTGTTGTTTACAGTTTATGGGGTAAAGATTAGGTACAGGACAGACGGTAATTTATTCAATCTTCGGAGGTTAAAATCCTCCCCCAAGGTAAAAGAATCAACTATCTCAAACCTGTTGTTTGCTGATGACTGCGCCTCGCTACCAACTCTGAGGAAGAAATGCAGACTTACATGGACAAGTTCTCAGTGGCCTGTGATAATTTTGGCCTTACCATTAACACCAAGAAAACAGAGGTCATGTTTCAGCCCGCTCCTAGAGAGCAGTACCATGATCCAGTCATCAATGTTAACACCAGCATCTCCTGCCAGCAGACAACTTTGTCTATCTTGGCAGCCTCTTATCCAGATCGGCAAACAGACTCTGAGGTCAACAACAGAATATACAAAGCCCGTGCTCGCTCGAAGGCTACGTGTCACTGTGTGGGAGCGGAAGGGGGTAAGCGTAACCACAAAGCTGAAAGTTTACCAGGCCATAGTGCTAACCACGCTGCTTACGCAGGAGACATGGACAGTGTATAGCAGACATGCAAGAAAACTAAACCACTTCCACACAAGCTGTCTATGCAGAATACTAAAAATAAAATGGACAAAATTCCAGATAGCAAAGTCCTCACAAGAGCAAAAATCCCAAGCGTCAACACCATGTTGCAGAAGGCCCAAGTGAAATGGGCCGGTCACGTTGCTCCAATGCCTGATAAACGCATCCTAAAACAGTTGATGTATGGCGAACTTGAAGGGGGCAGACGTTCAGCTGGTGGACAGAAAACGCTTTAAAGACACTCTTAAAGTGTCTCTGAAATACTTCGATATAGACACCATGTGTTGGGAATCCCTTGCGCAAGATTGTCAAATGTGGCGCTGTAACAGCAAAAGAGGAACCCGCATAGCTGAGAATCATCGTGCCGTTGAGGCACACCAAAAAAAACGAGCTGCGCGAAAAGACAGAACACACAACACGCACATATCTAACATTGATCAGGTACACCCCACCTGTGGTAGGGGATTGTGTTCTAGGATTGGACTCTACAGTCACCTCTGCCACACGCCAGAGAGGTGCAGCAGCACACGTCTGAGATCGTTGTTGTCATCATCGCTTGCGATGGACGGCTATTACAGTTTATGACGGGTTTTACGGGCATCGTCAATTTTAGTGTGTCTGCTGAACGGTTCGAGGTTCTTAGTTTCCATGTTCATAATTCTGTAAGAAGTGTGCAGGTACTGTAAGCTAGTACTAAGTATTACATAAGACTGATACGAATAAAAAGTAGACTCAAGTGGGTATGCCGGTTAATTCCACTAAAAGACTAATCTGGTAATCGATAATAAAAGAAAAACACAATTTTAAAATTAACATCTACAATACCACTGCGCAGTCCTAACATGCACATGGATTATTTATTGCTGCACACAAGCTGCTTGTAAGTTTTACTGCTAACAGACACCATTCCCAAATTCAGTCTCTCAAGTCTGTGCATGACATATTTTTTTATTCACGACGTCTGCGACTATTTGCTCATGCCAGATTTCTTAACCAATGAAGTTTATAAATAATACGTAAGAAAAACTATTCTATTAATTATTCTGCAATATGTTAATAATAGATACTTAAAATTAATATCATCATCAGGTGTTATGCCAGCTGGCGTAGGCGATCATGGATCTCCACAAATCTCTGTCCCTGATGTTTGCTATAATCTCAGATGTTAACGCTCTTCCCTGTCAAGCTGTCCAAATTTTCTTTCTCGTCTTCCCCTGTCTCGTTTCCCGTCGATTTTTACCTGTTGTCACAGTGTGTTTTAAGCCTTCCCTTCTCATTACATGTCCGAAAATGATTCTTCTTCTTCTTTTGTCGTCACACTGCTACCGGGATGTTGCACAGTGTCGTGGTTTTCTGTTTATGTCTTGTGGTGTTCTGGTGGCTTGGGTGATTGTTATTTTGCTCTTTCACAGGATTCTGCTATGCCATCTAACCATCTTTTTCGTTGTCTTCCTCTTGCCTTCTTTCCCGATGTTCTGTTGTAGAAGACTCTGTATACTGTGGAGTTTGGATGCATTCTAATTAAGTGGCCATACCACTTCATTCTTTGTTCTCTATGTAATTCAAGCAAGGTTCTGTGCCAACTTTCTTTGTTATGCTGATGTTGGTGATTCTGTCTTTTCTTGTGTTGTTGCTAACTTTTCGCAGGCAACGCATTTCACATGTAGTTATTTTTGTGACTGTGCTTTGCTCATTGTCCATGTTTGGCTCTGGTAACACAAAGTAGGTATAAAAATGCTGTTGATCATCTGTTGCTTAGCTGCCTGTGAGATTTTGGGTACCTTAACAATGGGGCTAGCTGGTAGGTTACAGCATTTGCTTTTGCACTCTAGCCTCTATCTCTCTATCTAGTCTTCCGTTTTCTGTGAATATGCTTCCTAAGTATTTGAATTCTTTCACTTGGTTTATTTTAGTGCCATTGACATAGATGTCTAGTTTATTATGTTTTCTTCCTATATTCATTATTTTTGTTTTAGTGTTGTTCATAGTTCATAAGTACGGTTCCAACTTCGCTGCAACGGGTCACCCCATAATTGCTCCGTTCCTGTGCCAATGAATATCACACGAAATGCTAACACCTGTGAAAAGTTTCCTGTGTGAACTAATTCCAGAATGAAACAGCCGCGTACCGCCACAAAAAGCAACCGGCACCGCATAATATGCATATGGCCGTCGCGAATATAGCAACACAAAACTGTTCATCACTTGAATAGCAATTCTTGTCGAAGGGACATCAATCACGGCAAAATCCAGCTTTCTGCACTCGCAATATAACTGCATATGGCAGATTCAGCTTGTTCGTCATAACCGCTGTCCGCCATTTTCTGAATACACACAACAAACGCACGGTTGACACAGCAAAAGCATTCCATGTAACAGTCACAGCGTTGCTCAAGCACTAACTAAGTAGCTCGGCATACGAAACCGGAAAATACCCAACCAAACATGGCGGGAATGCGCTAGCAAAGTCGTGTTCAGAATCAAACCGTTCTGACTCTGAATGGCCCTCCCGCATTCCGCCATTGTTGGTCAGATTTTTGTTGTTGTTGATTTTCATGTCATGATTTATACAATTTTTGTTCAGGATGTCAATATGATGTTGTAGATTTTGTTCATTTTGAAAATGATGATTGTCTTTCTTATATTGATGATAAGCTTTCTCTGTGTCTTGGCCTCATTCAACACCTCCACATTCGTCATTTTATAAGTCCACGGGATTCTCATCATTCTTCGGTAAAACCACATCTCTGTGGCCTCCAGAGATATCAGGTTGATACAACTTCAATGCTCGGAGTATGTGTTGGGGCAACAATACTACCAACAAACAGGGTGGGGCTCTGGTAGAGGCTTTAAATTACATGGATCTGATCTGTCGATATGACCATATAATGACAGCGATACCGGACACAGAGAGAGAGAGAGATTCATATATGCCATCGACCTCGCACTAGTTTCACCCGCCCCTAAGTGTCATATGTCGATGAGATTTTCTAAGACACTATATCAGTGACCATCTACCATGCATTTTACTAGTGTGCAAATAATGGGAAAAGTCACGTCAGAATCAATTAAAGGACAATCACTACAGAACGACCTGGTGTAATATATTGCCTACGTGTGGAAGGGGTTGGGCAATTTGAATGATGGTCAGATGCAATAGGATAGACATGCATTAGAAGCCATGGTGATCGAATGGAGTCAGCAGAGCGGGGGTTGATAAACTGCAAGACCCGCACAAAATAAAAGCACAAATATCGAGCTTCATCTCAGACTTCAATTTATTTAAGATAAATTTTGAGGAATTATCAGAGCGCATGAAAAAGAAATAAAACATCAGCTATGAGAGAACTCTGGAAGGAAATTGAAAGAGATAGTTCACTTCAGCAGTTTTAACCGCCATACAGGAACATTTAATGGAAACACGATTTAGCTGTATATCTAGCTAGGTGCAGCTCTAGGCTGAATAGCTTTGCCGACAAAGAGGACAATTCTGTTTGATGAGGACTGATTTTTGTGCATGTTTGATGAGAGCTGATTTTTGTGTATGTTTGATGAGAGCTGATTTTTGTGTATGTTTGATGAGGGCTGATTTGTGTGTATGTTTGATGAGGGCTGATTTCTGTGTATGTTTGATGAAAGCTGATTTTTGTGTATGTTTGATGAGAGCTGATTTTTGTGTATGTTTGATGAGAGCTGATTTTTGTGTATGTTTGATGAGGGCTGATTTGTGTGTATGTTTGATGAGAGCTGATTTTTGTGTATGTTTGAGGAGAGCTGATTTTTGTGTATGTTTGATGAGAGCTGATTTTTGTGTATGTTTGATGAGGTGATTTTTGTGTATGTTTGAGAGGCTGATTTTTGTGTATGTTTGATGAGAGCTGATTTTTGTGTATGTTTGATGAGAGCTGATTTTTGTGTATGTTTGATGAGAGCTGATTTTTGTGTATGTTTGATGAGAGCTGATTTTTGTGTATGTTTGAGGAGCTGATTTTTGTGTATGTTTGATGAGAGCTGATTTTGTGTATGTTTGATGAGAGCTGATTTTGTGTATGATGAGGCTGATTTTTGTGTATGTTTGATGAGAGCTGATTTTTGTGATGTTTGATGAGGCTGATTTTGTGTATGTTTGATGAGAGCTGATTTTTGTGATGTTTGATGAGGCTGATTTTGTGTATGTTTGATAGAAACTGTTTGTATGTTTATGCTATTTTAGTATTTATAGAAAACTGTTCATAGTTATTTGTTGGTAAAAAATGTTCATAATACTGATAATCCTTAGCTTTAAACGTACATTATATAACATTGATTTAGCGTGCTATTTTTAAAATGAAGTAGTCTGTATACAACAACACTGGAATGCGAGGATCACGTGACAGTTGTGGTCTTATTTCCTAGAATTTTACTCGAGCCCGCCGACCGTATGTTTATCGGAGGTCACTATCTAGGTTACATGTTGAGAGTGGACAGACTTTACCACAGCCAACTCTAATATTGGTTATCGGAGACTACGATTCTACAAACAAATCAGGCAACGGATTAAGTCCTTCGGAATAGATATTTCGACAATAAACAATCATCAAACAATAAAACATTATAGATGTATGACATCAAACAATAAAACATTATACATGTATGACATCAAACAATAAAACACTATAGATGTATGATATCAAACAATAAAACACTATAGATGTATGACATCAAACACTATTGATGTATGACATCAAACAATACAACATTATAGATGTATGACATCAAACAATAAAACATTATAGATGTATGACATCAAACAATAAAACATTATAGATGTATGTCATCAAACAATAAAACACTATAGATGTATGACATCAAACAATAAAACATTATAGATTTATGTCATCAAACAATAAAACACTATAGATGTATGACATCAAACAATAAAACACTATAGATGTATGACATCAAACAATAAAACACTATAGATGTATGGCATCAAACAATAAAACATTATAGATGTATGACATCAAACAATAAAACATTATAGATGTATGTCATCAAACAATAAAACACTATAAATGTATGCCATCAAACAATATTTGAAAAAAACTAATTAGGTTCGAAAACGACAGAGCTGAAAGCAAAGTTTCAGAAATCTCACCATGAGTATTGGTTACAGAAGAAAATTTCTCATCACTACCCAGCGCTATGGACAATAGTTACACATTTCTTTACTGCATTTTTGAATTTTCAACATTATACGCGTTCGACCGCGTAGATAGGCACAAGTTGTGAAAATACTAACAACCTATGGGGTTAATGAACACCTAATCAACCTTTGCAAGAACATTTATACTGACAGCCAATGTACGATTAGAACAAATACAGGATTATCAGAAAAGTTTCACGTAGGGTCAGGAGTAAGACAAGGTTGCGTACTATCCCCGCTGCTATTCATCACGTACATTGACCACATTTGTAAAATAGCTAACACCAGCGAAGGAAACAACCTCGGAGAACTCTTAAATGAATTTCTTTTTGCAGACGATCAGGCAATCATATCAACAACAGAAGAACAGCTACAACAACACATCAACAGACTCCAGTTAGCATGTAACGAATACAACATGAGAATTAACATCGACAAAACAGAAGTAATGACATTCGCCAGAGAGGAAAACACTACCAACATCTCCATCGATAATCACCTACTAAATCAAGTAAAAGATTTCACATACCTGGGGAGCATTTTTTCAGCAAATAGAAGAATAACTAATGAAATTCAACACAGATGCAACAAAGCAAATCAAATGATAGGGCAAATGGCGCCAATTTTAAGATGCAAACACGTCACCATGAACAAAAAAAGAGCAATGTTCAACACAATCTTTCTCCCCACACTATGTTACCAGTGCCAAACCTGGACGCTGACAACAAACGATAGAAGAAAACTAGTCACAACAGAGATGAAGTGTCTACGCAGAATGCTGGGTGTAACAAGAAGAGACCGGTTGAGAAATGAAGACATCAGGAAAAAGTGGGTACAACATCAGTACTAGACTTCATCAAGAAACAACAAATTAAATGGTTCGGTCACGTAAGCAGATTACCATCAGACAGTGCACCCCAAAGAGCAATGCTGCTCCGATACAATGGGTACAAAGCAAAAGGCCGGCCACGCAAAAGATGGACCTCAGAGATAACAGAGGCGACGAAAGAGACTATCTACGAAGCGCATACTAGGCCCGTTTTAGAAATCTCTTCCTGACCTGACGCTGTGAGGCATACAGGATTCGAGAAAGAAAGAAAGAAAGATACCCGGTGGAACACAAGTCTGAGTATAGTACTACCTGGTGGAACACAAGTCTGAGTGTAGTACTATCTGGTGGTACAATGGGTACAGGTAACAAAGTCTGAGTGTAGTACTACCTGGTGGAACACAAGTCTGAGTGTAGTACTACCTGGTGGAACACAAGTCTGAGTGTAGTACTACCTGGTGGAACACAAGTCTGAGTGTAGTACTACCTGGTGGAACACAAGTCTGAGTGTAGTACTACCTGGTGGAACACAAGTCTGAGTGTAGTACTACCTGGTGGTACACAAGTCTGAGTGTAGTACTATCTGGTGGTACACAAGTCTGAGTGTAGTATACCTGGTGGTACACAAGTCTGAGTGTAGTACTACCAGGTGGTACACAAGTCTGAGTGTAGTACTACCTGGTGGAACACAAGTCTGAGTGTAGTACTACCTGGTGGAACACAAGTTTGAGTGTAGTACTACCTGGTGGAGCACAAGTCTGAGTGCAGTACTACCTGGTGGAACACAAGTCTGAGTGTAGTACTACCTGGTGGAACACAAGTCTGAGTGTAGTACTACCTGGTGGAACACAAGTCTGAGTATAGTACTACCAGATGGAACACAGTCTGAGTGTAGTACTACTGGTGGACACAAGTCTGAGTGTAGTACTACCTGGTGGAACACAAGTCTGAGTGTAGTACTACCAGGTGGAACACAAGTCTGAGTGTAGTACTACCTGGTGGACAAGTTGAGTGTAGTACTACCTGTGGAAACAGTCTGAGTATAGTACTACCTGGTGGAACACAGTTTATGTAGTACTACCAGGTGGAACACAAGTCTGAGTGTAGTACTACCTGGTGGAACACAAGTCTGAGTGTAGTACTACCTGGTGGAACACAAGTCTGAGTATAGTACTACCTGGTGGAACACAAGTTTGAGTATAGTACTACCTGGGGAACACAAGTCTGAGTATAGTACACCTGGTGGAACAAGTCTGAGTGTAGTACTACCAGGTGGAACACAAGTCTGAGTGTAGTAGTACCTGGTGGAACACAAGTCTGAGTGTAGTACGACCTGGTGGAACACAAGTTGAGTGTAGACTACCTGTGGACACAAGTCTGAGTATAGTACTACCAGGTGGTACAGAAGTCTGAGTATAGTACTACTTGGTGGAACACAAGTCTGAGTGTAGTACTACCTGGTGGAACACAATTCTGAGTATAGTACTACCAGGTGGTACACAAGTCTGAGTATAGTACTACCTGGCGGAGCACAAGTTTAAGTGTAGTAATGTAACTGTTGTCTTAAATGAATCTCCTACAAATTGTTGATCATGATGATTTCAGAATAGTGCTAACCGATGTTGCATCAGAATGCGACCATGTGGTGCCAGGGCCGGCAAAGGAAGCAAAGAATAGTACCACTGTGACCTACAGCGCATGTCATAAGAAGCGACTGATGTAGGACCTAGGGAGCTACCCTAGTAAATAAAAAGCATAGCAGAAATCGAATGTGCTGGCCTACTTGTAGGTTCATAACATACAATCACTCTTAGGTTCAGATCGCATACAAATCACACAGAGCAGTTAACAAGTGGTTGATATGGAGCGTTCGAAGAAGAAGAAGCATCAGACATTGAAAAGCTAATGTCACTTTACCAAGTTCATCCATGGCATTAATAACACTCTGTACAGTGAAGTTACTATTTGTGATATCAAAGATTTGTACTCAGGAACTGTCAATGATAGCATCTCATGACATTATGTTCAGTCAAATTGAACTCGGCGATAAGTGTTACTCAATGGATATTTTTTTATTCTTTCGTCTTTAGTTCTTTTGTCAGCGAGAGGGGGGCAAGCGATCGTTTTTAGTTCTTTTGTCAGTGAGAGGAGGCAAGCGATAGTCTTTAGTTCTTTTGTCAGTGAGAGGAGGCAAGCGATTGTCTTTAGTTCTTTTGTCAGTGAGAGGAGATTACTTTGTCTTTAGTTCTTTTGTCAGTGAGAGGAGGCAAGCGATTGTCTTTAGTTATTTTGTCAGTGAGAGGAGGCAAGTGATGTCTTTAGTTATTTTGTCAGTGAGAGGAGGCAAGCGATTGTCTTTAGTTATTTTGTCAGTGAGAGGAGGCAAGCGATTGTCTTTAGTTCTTTTGTCAGTGAGAGGAGGCAAGTGATTGTCTTTAGTTATTTTGTCAGTGAGAGGAGGCAAGTGATTGTTTTTAGTTATTTTGTCAGTGAGAGGAGGCAAGCGATAGTCTTTAGTTCTTTTGTTAGTGAGAGGAGGCAAGCGATTGTCTTTAGTTATTTTGTTAGTGAGAGGAGGCAAGTGATTGTCTTTAGTTATTTTGTCAGTGAGAGGGGGCAATCGATAGTCTTTAGTTATTTTGTCAGTGAGAGGAGGCAAGCGATTGTCTTTAGTTATTTTGTTAGTGAGAGGAGGCAAGTGATTGTCTTTAGTTATTTTGTCAGTGAGAGGGGGCAAGCGATAGTCTTTAGTTATTTTGTTAGTGAGAGGAGGCAAGCGATTGGATTAATAGTCCAAGTGGGCGATGACTTAATAAAGTTTGGGAAACACTGCCATATACCATAATCTTTTGACAGAGTGTATCTGTGTAGTATCTGTGTTGTATCTGTGTAGTATCTATGTAGTATCTATGTGATCTTGATGCAATCAGCTGACAATTGTCCTTAAGTCCAATATCCAGAGTCATTTTGGCACTGTCCAGTGTGGTCGTCGGCGTTGCAATACGTGTGCTTATGTGATACAGACTCGTGCTGTATCTTTTTCTTTAGCCATGTTTGTTATTGCAGATGGTTTCACATGCGAGTCCCGTAATATTATCTATGCCATTATCTGTAAGCGGTATAACAAGGCTTATATCGGCGAGACAGGCAAGAGACTCAGTGACCGATTCGCCCAACACTTGCGCGACATGTCAGGTCACAGCCATCCAATCCTGTTCCTCGGATGATCGCAGTCGATTTGCTCTGAAGAATCGGTTGAATTCATTGAATGGTACCTTGCGACCACGTGATCTCAACGTATTACATTTCTATGCTTCTTAGAACTTCTCTCATGCCTTGTAACCTATATGTGCATATGTTGCATGTATTCAAATAATATAATAATTCCTCTCGTACCGTTATACGTTACATAGGGCCTGCAAGTAATTTTTCCATACCGTTCTATCCTGGGCAACTAGCTCAATCTCCTCCATGGAACTGAGACCGATATTCCTGCCTCTCTCAGCAAAGTTCGTTTCACGGTCTCTTTAGGTCGACCTCTCTTTCTTGAACCCTTTGCATCTACCTTCAATGCCTGCTTTGATATTCGTTGATCATTTCTCCTCAAGGTGTGCCCAAACATATCTCCATCTTCTCTTTCTTATAACAGTTGTCACTAGTGGTTGACCAGACATGTCCCTGATTTCATCACTTCTTCTGAATTCGTTCCATTTTATATTCATTATTTTTCGCAGACATCTATTTTCAAATGCATTCAACTTTGCTTTCTATATCTTTAGTCATTTTCCAACTCTCGCTGGCATATGTTAGGATTGATACAACATTTGAATTGAAAATTCGTAATTTAGTTTTAATACTATATAACTTGCAGTTCCATATTTTATATAGATTTTTAAAACCTGATGTTGCTTTGCCAATTCGTATCATAATTTCTTTTTAACATTTCCTGTGCAATCAAAATTGCTACCTACATAGGTGAACTATATATATTTACTTGATGTTTTATTGTTTCTCTTCTTTTCTATTTCTAGTTTTATGTGTGTTTTTGTGTTACATTTATTTCGTTATTCGTTTTTATTCCCAGATTTTCATTAGAAAAGTTGGAATGTCTCTGTTCTCTATATGCAATTGTTTTTTTAAAATTCGTCACTCCTGTTGTTCGTTTGCTTAATAAAGGCCTTGTTGGTCAAAACGTTGCTGTATATTGTCATTGTTTTTGTAAAACTACAGTACTTTGTGCTTACGTGTTTCGCCAATCTAATAGTTTTACTGCAGTCTCATATATATTGTCACAAACTAACGAGCAATCTTTGCACACTTGCAGAACAGATTGGCCTCCAGATTAATTCTGCCAAGACCAAAATTATGGACCTCACAAACTCGACCGACAACATCGTAATAAATGGCCAAACACTGGAGAGAGTTGAACATTTTACATATTTGGGTAGTAAAGTGTCAAACAATGGAGACACGATGAAAGAAATAAACTCGTATTGCTATAGCAGCTAGTGCCTTCACTAAATTAACGAATATCTGGCAATCTCAAGACCTTAGTATATGCACACAAGTTAAATTGTTTAGGTCCTGTGTGATTCCTGTACTGACCTACGGTTGTGAAAGTTGAAAATCAACAAAGAAAATTGATAAGAAACTGGACAGCTTTGAGAATAAATGTCTCCGAAAATTATTAAAAGTAAAATGGAGTGATTTCGTTTCTAACAACACAGTGAGAGATAGAACACACCAACAACCCGTATCAAATATTATAAGGAAACGAAGGTGGAAATATTTAGGTCATGTTCTTAGATCAGACGAAAAGAGACTAAATCGACAAGTCCTTATGTGGTCACCAGTTGGGAAAAGAAAACGTGGAAGACCAAAGACCACTCTTCAAAGAACCATCCAATAGGAAAGTAAACTATTAGGATGTAAAGCCATACAAGATCTCTAACTGCTAGCAAAGAACCATATCACATGGAAATCTAAAACCTCTGCCCTATGTGCGCCTTCGCACGAAAGGAACTAACTAACATATATATTGTGATTAGATCTAACAAAAGCATTTGATCTAGTGAGTAGAGTTGACCTCTTCAATCTTTAGGAAAAAATTGGCTGCCCTCCTACATTGCTTAAAATCATATCATTCCATAACAACATAAAAGGTACAGTGATGTTTGATGGGGCCTCCTCCAGCGCTTTTCCTATCAACAGCGGCGCCAAGCAGGGTGTGTACTTGCACCCACACTCTTTGGGATATTTTTCTCCCTGCTTCTCTCCCATGCTTTTGAATCCGCTGAAGAGGAATATTTCTCCACACAAGATCAGATGGAAAATTGTTCAACATGGCGCGACTCAAAGCAAAGATCAAAGTCCGAAATGTCACCATCAGGGAACTTCTGTTTGCCGATGATGCAGCATTAACATCACACACAGAGGAAGGGCTACAACACCTCATGGACAGATTTGCTGCAGCATCAAACGAATTCGGTCTGACCATCAGCCTGAAGAAAACAAATATAATGTTCCAGGATATTAGCAGAGCCCCATCTATTAACATTGGTAGTCGTACGCTTGAAGTAGTCAACACCTTTACATACCTATAAATTAGCAGCAACCTCTCCTCGATGATGAAATTAGTAGTCGCATTGGGAAGGCCTCCACTGCTATGTTTAAATTATCAAAGCGTGTATGGGAAAACAGGGCACTCACATGAAACACCAAGACACAAGTATATAAGACGTGTTCTCAGCACTCTGCTGTATGGTAGTGAGACATGGACCACATATGCTAGACAAGAACGTTGCCTCAACACCTTCCACATGCGCTGTCTCAGGCGAATATACAACATTCGATGGCAAGACCACATCTCCAATATAGAAGTCCTGGCATTCCAAGCATGTACACCTTACTGAGTCAGCGACGTCTGGGACACGTGTGCCGTATGAGCGATGATAGAATCCCAAAGAACATTCTATATGGTCAACTCGCAACTGGTGCTAGACAGCATGGGCGCCCATTATTACGCTTAATTGACACCTGCAAGCATGATCTAACTTCATGCAGCATAAACAAAGAACACTGGGAGCAGCTAGCCAAAGACAGGCAAGCATGGCGAGCGGCAGCTCAAAAGAAAAAACACCATCACATGTGGAGACAAAAGAGAGCGTAGAGAAGCAGAGAACATCCTATGTATCAGCTTCAGTTTTATCTGTAGCAACTGTGGCAAGGAGTGCTACTCCAGAATAGGTCATTACAGCCACAAGAAATGTGATTCACTGCAGAACATACTACGTGACGCAAGACCTATTGTCTCCTGAGACAAAGAGGCGAATGATGAATGTTTGTGTGTCTTCCCATTCTTGTCTCAAAAACTGCAAGTGCATGCAAAACAATAGGTACCTATGGCGACTAACTTCTGGCATGTGTGACTAACTCCTGGCCTGCTGTGTGACTAACTCCTGTCCTGCGGTGACTAACTCCCGTCTGCTGTGGACTAACTCCTGTCCTGCTGTGTGACTAACTCCTGTCCTGCTGTGTGACTAACTCCTGGCCTGCTGTGTGACTAACTCCTGTCCTGCTGTGTGACTAACTCCTGTCCTGCTGTGTGAGCAAAATTAAAAGACATGAAAAAAAACCAACTCAGATATTTCAAGTAAATACATTTTAATCATCATCAGCAAATGTAATTTTGCTGCCTTTGAAGGCTGTGAGACCACTCTGCTCTGCTTTACGTTTCTTGCTAGCTTCCCATGAAGGATGAAGTTTTTCTGCTGCTCCTTTGTCTGCGGCAACACTACCTGTACGGGGTAAACAAAAACAGTCAAAATAAAATAATAAATACATGAGTATATGAATTGAAAATAAATAATTCAAGATGAAATAAACTTGCAGCAGAAATAGTTCCATCTAAACTGTGAAGAAATATTTCGATATATATACAGCAAGATTACAAGATGTACAATGTAACATAGTAAAACGATTACACAGTAGCAAGATTAGAGAGATGTACACAGTAGCCAGATTAAGAGATGTACACAGTAGCAAGATTAAAGAGATGTACACAGTAGCAAGATTAAAGAGATGTACACAGTAGCCAGATTAAAGAGATGTACACAGTAGTCAGGTGTACACAGTAGCCAGATGTACAATGTAACCAAATCTAAGTAGGAACTAAAGTGTCTACAGAAGAAGGATTGACTTTATTACGCCAGCTTTTCACAATATGGCTCAGTTACCTCTATGGCTCAGTTACTCTCTATGGTCTCAGTTACTTCCTATGCTCTGGGTCAGTCTAACAGAATATATTTCATGTTCGTTATATAAGGTATATAGAAATCTTGTCAGTCTAACAGAATATATTTCATGTTTGTTTATATAAGGTATGAAATGTCAGTCTAACAGAATATATTTCCATGTTTGTTTATATAAGGTATATAGAAATCTTGTCAGTCTAACAGAATATATTTCCATGTTTGTTTATATAAGGTATATAGAAATCTTGTCAGTCTAACAGAATATATTTCCATGTTTGTTTATATAAGGTATATAGAAATCTTGTCAGTCTAACAGAATATATTTCCATGTTTGTTTATATAAGGTATATAGAAATCGTGTCAGTCTAACAGAATATATTTCCATGTTTGTTTATATAAGGTATATAGAAATCTTGTCAGTCTAACAGAATATATTTCCATGTTTGTTTATATAAGGTATATAGAAATCTTGTCAGTCTAACAGAATATATTTCCATGTTTGTTTATATAAGGTATATAGAAATCTTGTCAGTCTAACAGAATATATTTCCATGTTTGTTTATATAAGGTATATAGAAATCTTGTCAGTCTAACAGAATATATTTCCATGTTTGTTTATATAAGGTATATAGAAATCTTGTCAGTCTAACAGAATATATTTCCATGTTTGTTTATATAAGGTATATAGAAATCTTGTCAGTCTAACAGAATATATTTCCATGTTTGTTTATATAAGGTATATAGAAATCGTGTCAGTCTAACAGAATATATTTCCATGTTTGTTTATATAAGGTATATAGAAATCTTGTCAGTCTAACAGAATATATTTCCATGTTTGTTTATATAAGGTATATAGAAATCTTGTCAGTCTAACAGAATATATTTCCATGTTTGTTTATATAAGGTATATAGAAATCTTGTCAGTCTAACAGAATATATTTCCATGTTTGTTTATATAAGGTATATAGAAATCGTGTCAGTCTAACAGAATATATTTCCATGTTTGTTTATATAAGGTATATAGAAATCTTGTCAGTCTAACAGAACTTATTTTTTAAAGAGTTCACAGTTTCATATGAAAACTTCCACGTTCAACAAAATATGTTCTTGTGCATACTGTTTTTTTTGGCTGTTTAGAAGCAAGTGTCCCATTTGAACAGACTGGTAAAGTTTATACTAGACTAGTTGTGGGTGACTTCTTGCTTGTTTCTGTCTTTCTTTTCTCTAATCTTGTTTTGCCGTACTGCGTCAGAATAAGAAAAGTTCTAGAACAGGTTTTTGTGTGCGCTTCATAGACAGTATCTTTCATCGCCTCTGTTATCTCTGAGGTCCACCTTCTGCATGGGCAGCCTTTTGCTTTGTATCCACTGTATCGGAGTAACATTGCTCTTTGAGGCGCACTTCCTGTTGGTAGTTCTTGCAACGTCCATTATCTTTACTATCTCACCATTTACCAGAAACGCTGGATGATTATTTCTATATTATAGAAATAAGATTGTCATACTAGTCACTTTTTATTTTATCATTTTTTCCACATGTCTATGCTAATTATATGTTAATCATATACATATGGCACCCATTACTATACAAATATGGATCCTCCTTTGATGATATCGTTAACCTATATGAAGTGTATTGCTGTAAAATTAGTTCTTTAGCACAACTTTGCTAATTTTCCCAAAGCATCAAAGAGATTCGCTGATATGCAAAAACTAAGTAATATTTCGACCTGTCAATGACATATTCCTTTGGTCAATGTAAATATAAGACTGCATGCAAAATTTCATATATCAATACAACAGATAATAATAATAATTAATAATAATAATTCCTCTCGTACGTTACATAGGGCCTACAAGTAATTTCTCCATACCGTTCTATCATGGACAACTCGTTCAATCTCATTCATGGAACTGAGACCGATACCTCTTGCCTCTCTCAGCAAAGTTCGTTTCAGGGTCTCCTTAGGTCGACCTCTCTTTCTTGAACCCTTTGCATCACACTTCAATGCCTGCTTTGATATTCGTTGATCATTTCTCCTCAAGGTGTGCCCAACATATCTCCATCTTCTCTTTCTTATAACAGTTGCCACTAGTGGTTGATCAGACATGTCTCTGATTTCATCACTTCTTCTGAATTCGTTCCATTTTATATTCATTATTTTTCGCATACATCTATTTTCAAATGCATTCAACTTGCTTTCTATATCTTTAGTCATTTTCCAACTCTCGCTGGCATATGTTAGGATTGATACAACATTTGAATTGAAAATTCGTAATTTAGTTTTAATACTATATAATTTGCAGTTCCATATTTTATTTAGACTTTTAAAAGCTGATGTTGCTTTGCAAATTCGTATCACAATTTCTTTTTAACATTTCCTGTGCAATCAAAATTGCTACCTAAATAGGTGAACTGCTCTGTTATTTTTATCATTTTAGATTCCAGGGTGATATCTGCGTTACTTGCCATAGGTGTCTTCATTATATTTGTTTTTTTCATAGCTTATCTGCAGTCCAACTTTTGATGCTATAGATGACAAATTGTCAGTTAATACAACAGATACTTTTTGATAAAACTGAACTTGAATGAGGGCATACGTTTGTAAATGGAAACTATAAAATTTGTATGTCTTGTCCTAAAAAATGAAAGAGCTGACTTTACTCTGGCTACAGAAGACTACTCTGCTGACAAATGTGTCTCTTACCTTTATGTGTATTATGTCTAGTTGTTCCATGGTCAGCAATGTTGCTAGTACTGCTGCTGAACCTGAGAGATAAGAAGTGATGAGATGAGTTATTTAGCAAAGTTGCTTCTCAATAAATCACAATATTTTCTCACACTGAAGGGAACAACACAATAAAATGGTATCTTTTAAATCTCTGTGCAATAGGTAATTATGTCCACAATAACTGTGATAGTCAGATTGAGGCAGACATGAGCGTACTGATAGTCAGCTGGAGGCAGACATGAGCGTACTGATAGTCAGCTGGAGGCAGACATGAGTGCACTGATAGTCAGCTGGAGGCAGACATGAGCGTACTGATAGTCAGCTGGAGGCAGACATGAGCGTACTGATAGTCAGCTGGAGGCAGACATGAGCGCACTGATAGTCAGCTGGAGGCAGACATGAGCGCACTGATAGTCAGACATGAGCGCACTGATAGTCAGACATGAGCGCACTGATGTTTGAACATTTGTGACATAGTTTTAACATTCATAGAAACACTAACGCTCTCTCCTGTTGCGCTGCCGCTCTCATCTGTTGCGCTGCCGCTCTCATCTGTTGCGCTGCCGCTCTCACCTGTTACGCTGTTGTTGTGTGTTCAGTAAAATAGCACTTATCACAATGAAGTTATTGTTACAATATATTTCAGAAATATCCATCACATGCCTGAGGACATGTTTGGAGATGCTTCTTTATATTGCTGACGACCTTCTACAGCGTGGCCAGTGAGATCTGTGAGTGATGTGTCCTGCATTCAGTTTATCAGCTGTGCGGAAATTGTTCTCGCAAACCTTTCTGTGTATCCCTCAGATAATAGTCCGATGGAAGCTAGATCTGGAGAATGAGCAGGTCAGGTTTTCCATGAGATTATGTAATTGGCAAAGATGTCCTTGAAGAAATGAAGGAATGCTGCAGCTGTATGTACAGTTGTACATGTCCTAGTGAAACCATATTTCTTTCAATTGTTACACTCAGTAAGCTGGGCTGGGCATGCTTCCAGAATGTTACTATAGTTAATGATCTGTGCATGTATGGTGCCATTTAAAAATAAATGGACTCAATTGTGTACATAGACCATATAGCACAGTGTAGTATAAATGTCTGATGGTTGAGAGACATTTGATGAAATTCATGTAGATTTTCACTGATCCACATACAATTATTCTGACAGTTCAAGTTCATGGAAAGATGAAAGCAAGCCTCATCTGTGGTGACAGTTCAAGTTCATGGAAAAATGAAAGCAAGCCTCATCTGTGGTGACAGTTCAAGTTCATGGAAAGATGAAAGCAAGCCTCATCTGTGGTGACAGTTCAAGTTCATGGAAAGATGAAAGCAAGCCTCATCTGTGGTGACAGTTCAAGTTCATGGAAAGATGAAAGCAAGCCTCATCTGTGGTGACAGTCTGTTCATGGAAAGATGAAAGCAAGCTTCATCTGTGGAGCTGGTTAAATCAAGAATATGTTCACCTCCTTCAACAAGGAACATATCAAATCACATGCAGTACAAGCAGTAGTAGACTTGGGACTGAGCAGTAGTAAACTTGGGACTGAGCAGTAGTAGACTCGTTACTGAGCAGTATTACTCTGGACTGATGATCACTTTCTTACAGTAGAGAGCAACAACAGACAACCTGTATAGATGTAAGATAAACTTTGTATTTAGATTGTGAGTCAACTGTACTTGTTGACATATGTTTCTGTTGGGACAATTGTCTTCAAGACTTACTTGAACTCACAAGTATTTTGTCATGGGTAGCCAGAATAGTTTCATCACAAATCAAAGATCTAAAAGTTCTGTGTTGATCTTGCATAGTACCTGCTCATTGAAACTGGCAAATTCCAGACACACACTACGGTGGGGTGGGGAGGGGAAAGAAGAAGAAGAATTGCTGACAAGCATTAAAGTGGAGGAACTTGTGTATCTGGATATTTTTGATAATTTGTAAACAACATGCTCCATGTATTTACCATCATTACTAAAAACATGAAGCTCCAAAATACTCCCTTGAATTGTGAAGACAATTCTTGTTCAACAGACATATCGTTCAGCAAATATCAAGTTACCATGTAGCTATTAACCATGAGGGACAGATTCAGCAAATATCAAGTTACCATGAGACTATCAAGTTACCATGTAGCTATTAACCATGAGGGACAGATTCAGCAAATATCAAGTTACCATGTAGCTATTAACCATGAGGGACAGATTCAGCAAATATCAAGTTACCATGTAGCTATTAACCATGAGGGACAGATGAAAGTCTATATTATTAATAAATGTGGAAACTGATCAACGGATGATATAAAAAAAGTTAGTAAAGGAAACCTTTCATACCTCGTGGTATATAGGGCAATACTGTGTTAGACCTGTATTTTTCATTGACCGTCGGCACACGATGGGTGATGTGGTCAGCATCACGCCGGCCGCCTTTACTTTCCCAGAGCATGTCTGGCACCCAGTTGAGGCTGGGTCGACTTGAGAGATCGCGGTCAGGAAAAATTCCACGCGCATTGCAGGAGCTGAACCCAGACCACCAGCCTTGCGAAGCGAGTTCACTAACAACTACGATACAGTGGCTCTCAACGGATGATATAAGCGGATATAAATGTTGGAAATAATATTTGACAAACCTGTCTCCCTTGTTTCCATGTTTATTCCAGTTGGTCTGTGATGGATGAGTCTTGTTGAAACCTCCGACATTCCATTCTCTTCCTGCACCAGCATAATTGACCCCGCCTCGTCCTCCTCGACCATCACTTCTGAATGTCCTTCCTCTCTGCCCTCTATCAAACCTTCCTGGAGCTCCCCTTCTTTCAAAACCACCCCTTCCTGCACTTCCCCTTTGAGACCACCTTGAGCTGCTTCGTGAGGCTTGATTATAAAACATGGATTTGGCCTTGAACTTGCCCGAGTTCAGGTGGTCACCAGGCACATCATCTTCACTATTGTATATTTCAGCAATCTCATTATCCTCTAAATAATTCTCTCCATCATCATCATCATCAGTATCAGCAAAGAATGTATCAGACACCTTGGCTTTATTCACTTTTGTCAGGAATTCTGGGATAAGTTTGGCTGTTTGCCCGTGATCTTTGCTGCTGTCCACATTCACTGTCTGGTTGTCATCACTGCTGCTTGTTGAATCCTCCTCACTAGCATCATCATCTTCACTTTCACTGTTGGTAGTAGAATCATTATCAGTGTCATCATCATCAGTTGCTCCAAGCCTCAACTGTTTGACTACACATTCATTCTTCTTCTGTTTCAAGTGTCCAGTATGTGTTTGAATATTATCTTCATCTAAATGTGATGTTTGCTTTGCAGTAACTAATAGAGATTTCTCCTTTGGCAATGGATGTTTTGTGCTACCACCAGAGCTGCAAATATCATCCCTGTCTTCCTGTTGTTGTATTATTCTATTTGTCTCCAAGTCATCAGACAGATGGTCTTCTTCTTCCTCTACTTCATCATCATCATTCTCTTCTTCACCTTCATCAGACATCTCACAATGACTTTCTTCTTTTTTTATCAAATTTTCACTCATTCCTTCAACTTCCATTTCAGCATCTCCCATATTTCTTCTTGCTTCTTCTTCTTCTAAACTGTCTTTTTTATGGAGGATCACAATTGATGCATCTTTCTCCAACTTCTTTTCAAGCTCATCTTCTATTGTTTTCTCTGGAGATGAGTCTATACTTGTTATCTGGTTGTCGGTTTCCTTACTGTCAGTCAAAAGTTGATCTGTAGGACCAGATTTAGCAGCTGATTTTGGTCTTTTTCTTTTGCGTTCAAATCTGAGTTCTGCCTTGAGTAAACCTTCCTGACCAAATCTCTCATGGATATAAGTTTTTGTCATTGTCTCAGACGCATTCATATTCTCAACACATCTATCCAGTTTCTTCTGTTTTTGCTTCTTTGTTTTAAATCTCCGGCCTGTCTGCTTGATCAACAAATATGCAGCTAGATCTCGCCAGTCACTATGCTGCTCTCGGAAGTCTGTCACTACTTTCTTCATCAAACAATGATCAGACAATCTAGCCAGTGCTCGTGGTCCTGGAGACAAGCTCATCTGAGGAGCAATCAAATACAAAACTAAATAGTATGCACAAAACAGAACATGCCAGACTAGGTAAACACAATATGAAGTGATAACTTTACAGGTGACCTAGACCAGGTAAACACAATATGAAGTGATAACTTTACAGGTGACCTAGACCAGGTAAACACAATATGAAGTGATAATTTTACAGGCGACCTAGAAGATTAGGTATGACAGAAATCAAATACAATTGTCTACGCTCATCAAGAACACTTGAAATAATGAAGCAATAGAAGAAGTTAATGAATTGATACCAACAATCTCAGAGATAATTTTCTCAATAAACATATTTTGTGTCTAGAATAGGAGAGAAATGTGAACAAACAAGTAATTGTACATCAATGACAAGCACTCCCACCCAAGTGATATCATGCGTCAAGCGCGCACCAGATCATCGTGGGCTTACTCAGCACAACGAAACGGTCGCACACTTCATGACGACTGCGGGGCTTTTGAGACAACGGCATCGAGCATGACTATGGAGATCACCGCTGCTCCAGGGCTCTGTCATGGGTGGCTGAGCAACAGGTTACCCATACAATCATCATATCAGACTCGATGAATATGCTTCAACTGATTGAATCTGGAAGTATGCGTGTGGAATGGGTGGACATCATTCGGAGATCACATCTCAAGAAAATGACTTGGCTGTACACGCCTGGACATGCTGGAGTGCGGGGTAACTAGCGTGCTGACTTGCAGACACTGGAACGAGTTCGAGAATTAGGCGTTAAGTTTGGACATGCCAGACAGTGTCGTCTTCGTGGTAGAGAGAGAAGATATAGTAATCAACTTCTCATGGGTACTGTGAGCAAATGGACTTTGGGATGGCTGCTGCAACGGAGGACAGAGCACAAATGGGAATGCCCAATGTGCCATGACGTCGATCGCATAACATAACATAACTTCAATGACAACTACAACCAGAGAAAGATGATGGAGAGAAAGATGATGAAGAGAAAGGTGATGAAGAGAAAGATGATGATGGAGAGAAAGATGATGATGGAGAGAAAGATGATGATGGAGAGAAAGATGATGAAGAGAAAGTTGATGATGGAGAGAAAGATGATGATGGAGAGAAAGATGATGATGAAAAGATGATGATGAAGAGAAAGATGATGGAGAGAAAGATGATGATGAAGAGAAAGATGATGATGGAGAGAAAGATGATGATGGAGAGAAAGATGATGATGGAGAGAATGATGATGATGGAGAGAATGATGATGATGGAGAGAAAGATGATGATGGAGAGAAAGATGATGAAGAGAAAGATGATGATGAAGAGAAAGATGATGATGGAGAGAAAGATGATGAAGAGAAAGATGATGATGGAGAGAAAGATGATGATGGAGAGAAAGATGATGGAGAGAAAGATGATGATGGAGAGAAAGATGTTGATGGAGAGAATGATGATGATGGAGAGAAAGATGATGATGGAGAGAATGATGATGAAGAGAAGATGATGAAGAGAAAGATGACAGAGATACCTAGGACATGTGTAGAATGTCACAGATACTTTGGCAAAGACAGCTGTTTGATTTGACAGCAGTTGGAAGAAGGAGATAACTGCTAACTGAAAGGAAACGTGTAGAAGGGACAGTGAAAAATGGGAATAAAAGAATGTGGACTGACATGGGATACCAAGGATAGAAGATTGCAGACAAGTAGCCCCCGTAGTCGGGATTACTTTTGTTAGTTTTATGTGTCAACTTTGACATGAAGTGCATACAGATAGTTTTATGTGTCAACTTTGACATGGAGTGCATACAGATAGTTTATGTGTCAACTTTGACATGAAGTGCATACAGATAGTTTTATGTGTCAACTTTGACATGAAGTGCATAGTTAGTTTTATGTGTCAACTTTGACATGAAGTGCATACAGATAGTTTTATGTATCAACTTTGACATGAAGTGCAGACAGATAGTTTTATGTGTCAACTTTGACATGGAGTGCATAGTTAGTTTTATGTGTCAACTTTGACATGAAGTGCATAGTTAGTTTTATGTGTCAACTTTGACATGAAGTGCAGACAGATAGTTTTATGTGTCAACTTTGACATGGAGTGCATACAGATAGTTTTATGTGTCAACTTTGACATGAAGTGCAGACAGATAGTTAACAACAGCAACAAAATAATACAAGCAATACATGACCTATAATACAATATGTGTGTGTGCAAGTTATACAGTCAGATATTGTGTGTGTGTGCAAGTTATACAGTCAGATATGTGTGTGTGTGCAAGTTATACAGTCAGATATCTCTCTCTGTGTGTGTGAAAGTTATACAGTCAGATATCTCTGTGTGTGTGTGTGCAAGTTATAGTCAGATATGTGTGTGTGTGTGTGTGCAAGTTATACAGTCAGATATCTCTCTCTGTGTGTGTGTGCAGAGGTCATACAGTCAGATATCTCTCTGTGTGTGTGTGTGCAAGTTATACAGTCAGATATCTATGTTATTCAAACACTAACAAATAAAAAGGACATGTAATATAACAAGTTTAAAATATCCAACAATCTTCTTCTTCTCTTCCACCATTTCCTTCTGTATAGAAGTGTTGGGGGAGGAGGGGGGCATCTTGTGTGTGCTTGTTTTAAGGCACTTTGTAAGCTGATTTTCATGTTCGTAAGGCTGTTCTTGATGCTGTCGCTCCATCTTTTGTGTGGTCTTCCTCTTGCTTTGTACTCATTATGCTTTTTTCTGTGTGGCTCTCTGTGGTAGGCGATACCAGGGCATTCTGGTCAGGTGTCCAAACCATTTAATCTGTTGTTCTTTTATGAACTGCGTGACTGTGTGTTTCACATCCAGTCTTCTGATTTCATCATTTATAATTTTGTCTCTTATGCAGCTCTTCTAAGACACCTCATCTCTGTCATTATGATTTTTCACTCATTAGCTGCTGCTATTGGCCATGTTTGACACTGGTAACATAGTTAGTTAGTTAGTTAGTTTATTCCTTTCGAGCCAAAGGCGGCACATAGGGCAGAGGTTTTAGATCTCCATGTGATACGGTTCTTTGCTAGCAGTTGGAGATCTTGTATGGTTTTACACCCCAATAGTTTACTTTCTTGTTGGATGGTTCTTCGAAGAGTGGTCTTTGGTCTTCCACGTTTTCTTTTCCCAACTGGTGACCACATAAGGACTTGTCGATTTAGTCTCTTTTGTCTGATCTAAGAACATGACCTAAATATTTCCACCTTCGTTTCCTTATAATATTTGATACGGGTTGTTGGTGTGTTCTATCTCTCACTGTGTTGTTAGAAACGAAATCACTCCATTTTACTTTTAATAATTTTCGTAGACCTTTATTCTCAAAGTAACATAGTGTTGGCCAGAAAATCGTTCTTATAAGATTTGCTTTAGTTGTTAGCGGTATCTCTTTATGTGACAACAGTGGTGTTAACTGTCCCAGTACTTGGTTGGCTTTTGTGCAACGATTGCTGATTTCGCTATCGATACTTCCATCTGCTGTGAAAATTGCTCCTAAGTATTTGGCCTCAATTGTTTGTTTTATGTCTACGTTCTGGAGTGTAATCAAACAATGAAGTTAAATGTATCTTACCTTAGATATCTCACTAAATGATATAGTATTGTCTAGTGAACATCAAACAGTTAAATGTATCTTACCTTAGATATCCCACTAAATGATATAGTATTGTCTAGTGAACATCAAACAGTTAAATGTATCTTACCTTAGATATCTCACTAAATGATATAGTATTGTCTAGTGAACATCAAACAGTTAAATGTATCCTACCTTAGATATCTCACTAAATGATATAGTATTGGCTAGAGAATACTTGGAGATCTTGTCTGCATGCAGTTTCTGTAAATATTATCAGGAGATATCATAGGAAATCTGGTATGTTGGAGTTTTGGTTGTATAAAGTTATCATTCAGAGAGATACAACATCACAGAAACAACATCATAAATTTTATAAATATATTCTGTTATCAATCTTACTTTAATGAAATCTATTTCTTCTATAAATTTTACCTTGATGGAATCTATTTCTTCCATAAATCTTCATCATCAAGGTGTGTATCCTTTATAGACGTTGCTCTCTTTGCAGCACATCTGAAATTCACTCTGTCTCTTGCCAGTTCACCCACTTTGTCGATGGTCATATTCATGGTTTCTTTAATATCCTGTAACCATCTTCTTCTTGGTCTGTCTCTGCGTCCAGGGACCCTGCCCTCTAGTATTGTTCCTTCCAAACCATCGTGACGCTTGATGTGACCAAAGTATGTAATTTTTCTGTATAGTATGTTGTTTATCAGACAATTCTCTTTAACATTTAGTTCTTTCAGGACATCAGTATTCTTTCTTTCTTCTGTCCATGGTATTTGTAGGATCTTTCTGTAACATTTAGTTTCGAAGAACTGGATTTGCGTTCTTGTTTTTTTGTGTAATAGTCCATGATTCACAACCATAAGTAGCCATTGGAAAAATGCATGCTCTCAATATTTTTAATTTTAATATTTTGCTGGTGCTTTGCCACATGTTCTTCATTGTGTTTAACTTCGTGATTGCTGTTGCCAATCTTCTTGAGATCTCTTTGGAGCAGTCGCCGTTATTGTTAACTATTGAGCCCAGGTATTCGTAGCTCTCTACACATTGGAGTTCTTCATTGTTTATTTGGATGTTAGGTGAGCCTTTTGCTTTGTCAGTTGACATGATTTTTATTTTTTGTGTATTCAAATATAGATGTTGGTCTTCACTATGTTTCTTGGTTGTCATGATTAGGTTTTCCAAACCTTCTTTGCTGGTGGATAATAATACTGTATCGTCTACGTATCAAAGTTCTGGTATGAATTTGCCGCCTACAGTGAGAGGGTCGTAATTCACATAGTTGGCATCGTCTTTTTCATTCCTCATGATGTTCTCTGCATATATGTTGAATAAGTATGGGGACAAAATACATCCCTGTCGTACCCTCTTGAATCTTGAACCATTCAGCTATTTCACCTCCTATTTAATGGTTGCCTGTTGTTCGTGGTATAGAGATTCTATGAGTTGTATTATGTGTGTTGGAAAATGCATGTCTTTCATGATGTTCCACATTTTCTGGTGTTGTATATGATCGAAAGCCTTGCTATAGTCTATGAAACATGTATGCAGGTCTATGTTGTATTCTCTGCATTTCTCGATAATGAGTCTCATGCTACAAATATGGTCTCTAGTGCCTCTACCTCTTCTGAAACCTGCTTGTGTTTCGTGTATTTCATCTTCTAATTTTTGTTCCATCCTCTTCATTATGATTCTTAGTAGGATTTTACTGGCATGACTTATAAGGGCAATAGTTCGGTAGTTGGTGCATAGTTTCAGGTTTCCTTCTTTGGAATAGGTATAAATACTGATCTTTTCCATTCCTTTGGCCAGGAGGAGCTATTCCATATCTTTATGCACAATTTATGATATACCCGAACACCGCCCTCCCCATCAGACAGTGCACCTCAAAGAGCAATGCTGCTCCGATACAATGGGTACAAAGCAAAAGGCCGGCCACGCAAAAGATGGACCTCAGAGATAACAGAGGCAACGGAAGAGACTATTTACAAAGCGCATACTGGGACCGTTTAGAAATCTCTTCTTGACCTGATGCTGTGAGGCAAACAGGATTCGAGAAAGAAAGAAGACCCTCCTCCCCGGCTGCTTGAATCAATTACGCTGGTTTATCATCGCACCCTGGTGACTTCCCTCTCTCCTGGCTTTTGATGGCCAGGCGCACTTCATCCAACATGGGCTCTGGTTCTGTCTCTTCGCTTTCTGTTATTATCTTATGTGGATTTTTAGATGTGTCTTCATACATGTTTCTGCAGTACTCACGCCATCTTTCTAGTACATCTTTCTTTTCTGTTAATGTTTTGTCATTGTTATCGTTTATGCCTTGTATTGATGGGCTGAAGTCACATGTCATTATATTAATTTTGTTGTACATTTCTCTCTCTTTCCCTTGTTTTCTTAATTCATCAATTTTACTGCATGAGGTGACTATGTGTTGTTTCTTGTCTTTTCGGATTTCTTTCTTGACTTCTCTTGAGCAGTTTTTATATTCAGTGCTGTTTCGTTTTAATCCCGTTTGTTTTAGCTTTCTTCTTTCTTCAATTAACTTCAGTGTTTCTATAAATCTTACCTTGATGGAATCTATTTCTTCTATAAATCGTTTAGCTTTGCGTAAGTTTTTGGCTTTCTGTTCGTCAGTTCCCCTAACAGACAAAGAATAAACCAACATTACAATTATCTATTAGTTTAAACACAGCCAAGACAAGAGTGAATCTCACGAAATCTACTAATCCCCCTGACATACAAACACATGTTACAAACTAATCCCCCTGACATACAAACACATAATGTTACAAACTAATCCCCCTGACACACAAACACATAATGTTACAAACTAATCCCCTGACATACAAATACATAATGTTACAAACTAATCCCCTGACATACAAACACATGTTACAAACTAATCCTTTACATACAAACACATAATGTTACAAACTAATCCCTTACATACAAACTTATAGTAAACAGAATTCGTTTCCGGCTGTCAACAAAATGATGTCAGCAAAATTGCCATTACATCTCACAACGCATTTTTCGCGCTATTGTCCTGCATAGGTTGTAAGCGAGGCTGTGTAATCAACCCAAGCTCAAGGTGTATCCACATACTGATCTTCTTCTTCTTACGCTCCATATCGACACTTGTCAACCATTCTGTGATTTGTATGTGATCTGAGCCTGCAAGTAGGCCAGCATATCCGATTTCTGCGATGCTTTTTATTTACTAGGGTAGCATCCCTAGTGCATACATCAGTTGCCTCTTACGACATGCATTGTAGGTTGCAGTGGTACTATTATTTGCTTTCCTTACCGGGGCCCCCAGCACCACAGGGGTGCATGTGCTGATGAGCGGAATGACTGTGGTATAGCCAGTCTCTACAGTGGAAATTGATTTTTCTGCCTCGTAGCGAAGTTCATGCACGTAGACGGGGATCTATCGCGGCAGAATTATACTTATCTTCATTCCAACGCACATGGGTGTTGTTGGCAATGAGAGAGCAGACAGGCTGGCTGTGCCACCATATCAGGGGTCAGCCAATGGATAGAGCTGATATTTTGAACGCCCTCATAGGGTATTGCTGCAAAGAGGATTTTCATTTAAACGAATCCACGTCAAGTACTGGATCGCAAGAGCTGGGATTGAAGATTGGAGTAGCAAGAAAAGAACAGCACAACAATTATATAAGTATGCTGATCAATCAACATCAAACTTATGCGGTCAGTCGTTGGACGCTGTTGGAGATATTGCAAAGGAGATTGCAGCACCTATGAACATGTCCGGAGTGCAATGAAGATATTCCAAACTGAAACACAGTATACATTGCTACCACTCCCCTATATACAAACACATGCAGGTGAGAATATGAAGAATGATATAAGTGTTGATATATAGAACAAAAGAAGTAACTCTCTATCTCTCCGTCTAGTCTGCGTTGATATAAAGAACAAAACAAGTAACTCTTTCTCTCCGTCTAGTCTGCGTTGATATAAAGAACAAAACAAGTAACTCTCCACCTCGCCTGTGCTGAAATAAAGAACAACAGAATTTACGAGCGAGGAAATACTTGCAGTGCTCAAGAGATCACACAAGACAGCACCGGGTCCCGATGGTATCCAATACAGTGATATAAGCAAGATATCAGACACTGACATGAATGAGCTCAGTAAAGACTTCAACACCAGCTTAAAAAGTGGCGAGATCAAGGAGGAATGGCTTCATAGCTACTTAATACCACTGGCAAAACCCAACAAAAATCACAAACACATAAGCGGTTTTATAATAATTGCCGCCCGAGTGGTTACCGGGTCCCAAATTTGGGGTTAAAGAATAGAGCCACTGTTACCTGCCATGCATGTCGTAAGAGGCGACTAAGGAGGTTTGGCTGAAATCGGATGCACATGTCATAAACGTGTAAAAGTCTATGCGCTTAGGGGCCTATCAAACCAATGTGTAACGTATACATGTTCTTGGCAAAGATCAAACATATCACAAAGAGTGATTAAAATTGGTGGTAAAGATCAAACTTATCACAAAGAGTGATTAAAATTGGTGGTAAAGATCATCTGGAGAAAAACAAATGGAGGATACAAGCCAGAGCACGACAGTATAAATACACTAAACAGAAAAGCACAGACTACAATCTTCAGACTTAGAACGGGACACTGCAGTCTCAGAGCACACTTCCACAGAATGGGTCTCAGGGACTTGGCCGCCTGCACCTGTGGAGCACCAAAGCAGTCCCCAGAGCACATCCTGCCCTAGTCTGAGTAGTAAGAGATTGGAGATCTGGCCAACAGAAACAACACTACAAAACAAACTATGGGGAACCGGTGAAGATCTCAAGCGCACCGCCCTGTTTATGACACATACCGGAGTAGTCGCATAGCAAAAGTTGATTGCAGAAGAAGAGGAGAGGTAGTAAGATCAAACATATCACAAAGAGTGATTAAAATTGGTGGTAAAGAACGAACGCAAAGAAGAAGAAGAAGAGAATAATTGCAATGCAGAACACAGTTTACAAGCTTCTGGAAAAGTTAGTGGTATGCAGACTTGAGCGGGACGCCGCATGTTTCCTTCCATCCTTGGCGGATACAGGCGGAATAAAGAAACGTGGTGTAATGAGTCGATCTTTGAGGCTGGGTTGAAGACATGCGCAGTTGTACTTGATCTTGAGGATGCTTACAACAAAGTTCCAATCACGTACCTTATACACATGCTCACTCTACTCAACATCGATACGCTGCTCATACGATGGATTGCAAAGGCCTTGTTCGAGAGAAAAGTGGCACTCAAGTGTGGTAATTGGTACTCTGCGCCAACAACAATTTCACCAAGCCTACCACAAGGGTCCCCATTATCTCTAGTACTATTCAATGTATTCACCATAATGATTACACAGCAGCAACTATCTGGTAGGGGAAGGACAATGTCATTTGCAGACGACATCATGGTGTACAGACAGGGAAGAAACTGGGAGGAAATTGCTAATAAGCTACAGGAGGAGCTGGACCGCATCATGGCCTGGTGCGATGTCTCTGGTGCAACGATAAACCACACCAAAGCTGTGCTATCATGGTTCTCCCTAAACAACCACATTGTAAAGACTGAAACACCAAATGTCAAAATAGACGGTCACACAATCATTCGAAAAGCGTCTATGAGCTATCTGGGTATAAAGTTTGATCGCATTCTATACTTTAGGGACCACATCGACCAAGTTATTGTCAAGGCTCGCAACGCACTATCCGTTCTGAAAATCATGACCACTGCTAACATTGAGCAACGCCTTCTTGTGCTCCTGTACCAAGCCTCGTTCTGTCATGTATAGAATATGCATGTGCTATCTTAACGATTAGTCCTACGCAGATAGTGAGACTGGAAAGAATTCAGAATGAGGCTAGGCGCATCATTCTGGAATGCACCAAAGATACACTAGGAGTGTCAATGAGATTCCTTCTTTACCTCCCCACTATTGCTCACAGAATTGAGACTTGGAGTGTGCGATCTTATCTTAAAATCAATGCAAACAAAGACCAATCCCTCCATGAAGAACTCGGTAAGGAGAAAGGTTGTAGACTCAAGAGAGGCAGATCATGGCTGAGTCAGGCAGAAGGTACCCTTGGGAACTTATGTGAACCTTCCAGAATCGAACCAGGAGAGGAATGGATCGCTGTTCCAGCCCAATTTCAGACTGCTTTTACAGTCATTACATCCATTTAAAAAAACTGTGAACAAAATAATCCATCACTAATCAACGCGGAGGTTGAGGCTCTCTTGAACGACCACGTCAATGAAACAGATGCAGTAATCTACACCGATGGTTCAGTCATTCGCCAACAACGCTGCACGTGGGCTTTTTCTGCACGTTCATGAGGAAAAATAATAGGAGAGACCCGTGTGGCATACGCGATAACCATAAGTAGTTTGATGATGGAGGTACGGGCGGTTACAGAGGTGGTGACGTGGTTGGCATCTCATGACTTCACGCAAGTTTTTATACTCAGTGACTACATGAGTATGATTCGTAAAGTTGAAACAGGAATGGTGAGACGGAACTGGGTGGAGGTAATGGTACAGACTGGGATCAAAGAAATAACCTTCATTTTTGTCCCTGGACACGCAGGAGTCAGGGTAATGAACGAGCTGACAGATTGGCTGGTATGGCCACAGTATCCGAGGGGCTGCAATGGACCGAAATGACATTCTTAACGCACTGCAAGAGTCTTTACGAACAGAAGAGTTTCAGGGTTGCGAGTCCCACTTGCTGACCAGATTGAGAGAGATTGGTGCAGCCCGCAGAGAACGGCATACCAAATATGCAAAGAGACTGATTAATCAACATCGCACTGGCGTGTTGGGCTGATGGACGCTGCTGGACTTGCTGAGGCGGAGATCGGAGCACCTATGGACATGTCCGGAGTGCTATGATAACTGATAAAAGAAGTAACTCTCTATCTCTCTGTCTAGTCTGTGTTGATATAAAGAACAAACAAGTAACTATCTCTCTGTCTAATCTGTTTTGATATAAAGACAAACAAGTCTCTCATCTCTGTCTAGTTGGATATAAAGAACAAACAAGTAACTCTCTCTCTGTCTAGTCTGTGTTGATATAAAGAACAAAACAAGTAACTCTCTATCTCTCCGTCTAGTCTGTGTTGATATAAAGAACAAAACAAGTAACTCTCTATCTCTCTGTCTAGTCTGCGTTGATATAAAGAACAAACAAGTAACTCTCTATCTCTCCGTCTAGTCTGCGTTGATATAAAGAACAAACAAGTAACTCTCTATCTCTCTGTCTAATCTGTGTTGATATAAAGAACAAACAAGTCACTCTCTATCTCTCTGTCTAGTCTGTGTTGATATAAAGAACAAACAAGTAACTCTCTATCTCTCTGTCTAGTCTGTGTTGATATAAAGAACAAACAAGTAACTATCTCTCCGTCTAGTCTGTGTTGATATAAAGAACAAAACAAGTAACTCTCTATCTCTCCGTCTAGTCTGCGTTGATATAAAGAACAAACAAGTAACTCTCTATCTCTCTGTCTAGTCTGTGTTGATATAAAGAACAAACAAGTCACTCTCTATCTCTCCGTCTAGTCTGTGACAAAATAAAGCAACAACATATGCACAACATTCTTCTCTATTATTAGCCTTCCTCTCGATTGTGTTCCAGATATGATTCATTTCTTTCAATTCTTATTCTACTGTTCTCATCCATGTCATTTCTTTCAATTCTTATTCTACTGTTCTCCTCCAAGTCATTTCTTTCAATTCTTATTTTACTGTTCTCCTCCATGTCATTTCTTATTCTACTGTTCTCCTCCATGTCATTTTGGCTATTTCACTATTTCATTTACCCTCTGATGTCCATCCCAGTGCAGTTTTCGAGACAGAGTTAGTCTCGTGATCACTGCTTAGACTGATGCACCAGATTTTCCCATAAATTCTGCTGTTATTTTTAGAGCTCCGTCCCTCCGTACAGCTTCTCATTTAGCTCGGTATTTTCAAGCCAGGTTTTGTTTCTCAAGGCCTGCTAGCAGTGGGCAGTCTTGCAGTAGGTGCTCTGTCGTCATGTCCCCTTCTCGCAGTGGCACATGCTAGTTGTGCCAATTTTAAATTTATTGTAAAGGTGGGACTGGAGTCTGTTATGGCTGGTACGGAGGCGGAATATGACAACTTGTTTGCTACGGGGCAGACCATAGTACCCATCATAGGACTGTGTTGCAGGTGGTCTTGTGACCAGTTCTCTCTATATCGCCATCCGATGGTTGTTTTAGCCTCATCGTAGCTGATTTCATAATCAGTCTGCGGCAGTCGCCCTCCTGCCTTTGCTAGCTTGTCTGCCTCGTTTCGCTTATATTGCAGTGTGATGGGATCCACTGTATGACTGTGCGTTTGAATGAATTTGTTAACATTCCGAGGATCGTTTTTGCCTCGTTTAGCTCTGTGCCGGTTGAGCTTTTTAGTGCTTTGATGGCAGACAGGGCGTCCGTGACTTTGTTATGTGAGGTGCTGCTTCTCTCTAGGATCATTTCGGCGGCTATTCTTAGTGCCTCCGTTTCTGCACGGTAGTTGTTTGAGTACTTTTCTGTGGCTATCGACTTCGTGACCTTCACTTTCTGTGGGAGTTTAAGCAATATTCCTCCTCCATTGCTAATCGTGTTCTTAGCAGATCTGTCAGTGTACATGTGTGTCCACGCTCTCTCAGGGTACTCTGTCATTATGAATTCTTCTGTAATCGTTCTCCTTTCGCAGTTCGCTTGCGGCCCCTGTTTTTGTATGCCGGTATTGATTCTCTTAGCTCTGGCATCATGGTCTCCCATGGCTGGTTCTTGTCGGTATAAGTCTGGGTTTGCAGTTGGCTAGGACCGGGTTGTCTTGGATCAGTGCTTTGGCACTTTTCGCAAAGCTGAATCTCTTTAACTTACCCCTTCCCAATCCGTTCATTCTGTCATACATGGGGTGGGAGTTAAGTCTCTTGAATTTCTCAGCCAGTTGGGTAACTTTTCTGTCTCTGCAGTTTTTCATGGGTTGGAGGCCTGTGATTGTTTCCAGCACCATGATAGGCATCGACTTCATGTCCCCTGAGATAATGCGTGCTGCATGATTTTGGGTGTTGCTCACTTTGTCGAATTGCATTGCCCCAAGTTGCAATGCCGTACTTCAGGACTGGTCGAACTCTTCCCGAGTAGAGCTTATTGAGGATTTAGCTGTTTGCCCCCCAAGTGGAACCTGCGAGTTTTCTCATCATACCAAGTCTCTGTCTTGCTTTTACAGTAGCTTTGTCTACCTGGGAGCACCATGTGAGTCTTCGTCCATGCGTATCACATGTCCGATCCATCTCCAGCATGTCTTTTGGATGATCGTGATCATATTTTCTTGCTGACACTGTATAAGCATCAATTCTTGGTTAGAGATAGTTCTTGGCCAGAACATGTATAAAATCTTTCATAGACAAGTTGTATGGAAGGTGGAAAGTTTGGACATTTCTCCTGATATTATTCTGATCCCTACAGTCAAGTTCATAGCACACAGCTGTGGTATATATAAATCTTGGTACTGATACTCTATGGGGCTGATTTCCAGATTGTCTGAAAGGTCATGAATGTACATCTTGTCTTACTCAGTCTGTTTTTAATATCAGATCCATCTCCTCCTCCGTTGCTGATAACATTACTCAGTCTGCTTTTAATAACAGACTCATCTCCTCCTCCGTTGCTGATAACATTACTCAGTCTGCTTTTAATATCAGATCCATCTCCTCCTCCGTTGCTGATAACATTACTCAGTCTGCTTTTAATAACAGACTCATCTCCTCCTCCATTGCTGATAACATTACTCAGTCTGCTTTTAATAACAGACTCATCTCCTCCTCCGCTGCTGATAACATTACTCAGTCTGCTTTTAATATCAGATCCATCTCCTCCTCCGTTGCTGATAACATTACTCAAGTCTGCTTTTAATAACAGACTCATCTCCTCCTCCATTGCTGATAACATTACTCAGTCTGCTTTTAATAACAGACTCATCTCCTCCTCCGTTGCTGATAACATTACTCAGTCTGCTTTTAATAACAGACTCATCTCCTCCTCCGTTGCTGATAACATTACTCAGTCTGCTTTTAATATCAGATCCATCTCCTCCTCCGTTGCTGATAACATTACTCAGTCTGCTTTTAATATCAGTTTCATATCCTCCTCCGTCGCTGATAACACTTCCAAGATTAAGTGAAAAAGTTGTATTTGGAAGGATTTTATCTTCTAGTTTGACTGGTGCTGGGGTGGCCAAGTTCAATCATTATTTCTGTTTTCTTATGATTGATTTTCAACCCAACCATCTGACTGTACTAGTTTGGTTACGGCAGCAGACTTTTACCTGGATATCTTTACGTGTATGAAAAATGCTGCCAGTGCTGATATGAAGAAGCAGCTGTGTCATACTCTGTATGTCTTTCATTAATACAATAATATGAAGTAGTAACTAATGTCATATTCTATATACGTCTTTCATTAATACAATAATATCTGTTTCATTTCAAAAACTGTCATTGCTAGTGTAGACAATATTTACTTACTTTTTCTTCTTCAGTGCAGTAATGTGTTTACATAACTTGCTGATGACATGAACCTTCGTTTGTTTAACAGCTTGTCTCATCTTAACTACCTGTTTAGCAAAAAATATATATTCACCAAATACAAGTATTATTTATCAAAATATTTCTGAACAAAAGTCATCTAATTCAATTATCATGCAATACATGTTTGATTTATACACTTACAAGAAGGGTCACACTTTTATTCTCCCAAAATCATAAATAATAATAGATATTTTAGAAACTGAAGAGTACGTTATTAAAACAATTTTTTAAGTGAATGTTCTATTGGTTGCAATCTTCATTTTGTTATAACATAATAATTTTATAAACCCCTGGTTGTGATTTTTGTGTGACTTGATAAATATTTGAGTCAAAGTATATTGTGTTGACAGCAGAACTGTTATATTTGTGCTATTTGGCTTAGATTATTCCATTTCATCATATGCTTTTATTCTGTTTAGATTCCGATTCCTTCTCAAAGTTTGTTAATGATGACAGATTTGGTAGGAACTAAATATAATTTAACCAACTTGGGACAATAGGGGCAATTTTTTGAGCCCTCATTGATCTTGCGAGAAAAACGGACTGGTCAAAATATCGGTCCCATATAACAAGTGATCTGAATGAATAGTTTTTTAATAGACCAGTCAATGAAAAGTTCAGATTTATTCATAGTCATATTGCGATTGGTCATCCATTTTGAAAACTACCACGCGTGTTTTTCATTACGCTTGGCAGAATATATTATTTATTGTAATTATTTGTCTGTGACTATCGAATATTTCAATCATGGCCAGTGCTGAGTTTAATGAGATAGACTTTAGTGGTTCTGATGTAAGTGAAATTGATAGTATCTAGATGATTATTTTAGTTACGGTGAAAAAGAATGTGCTGAAATAGTAATTCTCTATATGATTCAAGCATGGAATAAAATCATATTCTGGGAGTACAATATACTTTTTTTTTATGGTTCAGTATTTATTAAATGTATCTATATACATATTTTGAATGAATAATATGAAAATTAACTAATATATTTGTCACAAAAGTTTTTCATGGGTTGGAGGCCTGTGATTGTTTCCAGCACCATGATGGGCGTCGACTTCATGGCCCCTGAGATAATGCTTATCTGTTCAAGGATCTCTCTATAGATGAGATGGTCATTTGATGGAAGGGACAGTGGGCTCATAAGATATTCAATGCATCAAAGCCAAAAAAATATCACGCTAAAACCTTCGGGCTCTGTGAAAGCAACACTGGCTATGTTTTCAACGTACTTATTTATTTTGGCAGCAAGACATCTTATAGCCCAGACCTGGATCCAGCCAGCCAACAGGCTGTTAAAGTTTTTGACACCCTCCTGAAACCTTGCGGAAAAGGCCATCATATTTACGCTGATCGATACTACACAAGTTTCCCACTTCTTCAGTATCTCCATGAGAGAAGCTATTACTACACTGGAACCCTAAACATAAACCGCAGAGATTTCCCTAAGGCGATCAAGACCACAAAATTGATCTACTTGCAGATGAAGTGGTTTATGCATGTAGAAAATAAATTTCTCTGTGTTATGTTTAGGGACAAGAAAGCTAAAAATCCTTGCATTCTTGTTTCCAGTGAAGCTTCAGTAGCCAAGGTCCAGAAAACAAGCCGTACTGGAGAAGGGAAAAGCCATCATTAGTTGAATCATATAACTTCAGCATGAATGGATGTGACAAGGTCGACCAGTATGTCACCACTTATGGCACTTTTAAAAGGCAAACCAGGAAATGGTGGAAAAAATATTTTTTTATCTTCGAGTTGCGAGTTGAATGCATTTATTCTCCATGCCCTGACAAGACCAGGAAACACTCAAAAAAAGCCTCTGCTGCACTTTAAGACCCAGCTCATATATGAGCTGTCTTTTGTATTCCACAATGATCACCGTGTAAGCAGACTTCAAATTAACAATCACACAATAAGAAAATCACTGCTGATAACCCGTCAATGTGTTATCTGCAGCACCGTAGAGAAAAGAACGAGAACATAATTTTTTTGTCAAGGATGCACCAATCACCCATTTCTACATCCAAACAAATGTTTTTCTAAATATCATTCCAAGTAATTGACATTTGGAACAACTTGTTTATAGTGATTTATTGTTTTTTCACAAATTTCAAAATTTTCCATTTCAAGACTCAAACACTGTAAATTATTATAAAAATGTTATTTATTCATAAAAACGGATGAAACTTTCTTGGAATGTGTAAAAATGATTGTAGTATGAACAGAAACATCACTGTTATGGCTTGCAGATATGTTGGATATATTCATATTGAGTGGTAAGTAAAAATGTTATTCTCACTAAAAATATTTTAACAAATTTTCTTCTTACTAAAAGTCACTTAACATTTCTCTCTTTATTTTTCAAAAATTTTTATTTTGCGTAGATAGGCACAAGTTGTGGAAAATACTAACAACCTATGGGGTTAATGAACAAATAATCAACCTTTGCAAGAACATTTATACTGACAGCCAATGTACGATTAGAACAAATACAGGATTATCAGAAAAGTTTCACGTAGGGTCAGGAGTAAGACAAGGTTGCGTACTATCCCGCTGCTATTCATCACGTACATTGACCACATTTGTAAAATAGCTAACACCAGCGAAGGAAACAACCTCGAGAACTCTTAAATGAATTTCTTTTGCAGACGATCAGGCAATCATATCAACAACAGAAGAACAGCTACAACAACACATCAACAGACTCCAGTTAGCATGCAACGAATACAACATGAGAATTAACATCGACAAAACAGAAGTAATGACATTCGCCAGAGAGGAAAACACTACCAACATCTCCATCGATAATCATCTACTAAATCAAGCAAAAGATTTCACATACCTAGGGAGCATTTTTCAGCAAATGGAAGAATAACTAATGAAATTCAACACAGATGCAACAAAGCAAATCAAATGATAGGGCAAATGGCGCCAATTTTAAGATGCAAACACGTCACCATGAACACAAAAAGAGCAATGTTCAACACAATCTTTCTCCCACATTATGCTACCAGTGCCAAACCTGGACGCTGACAACAAACGATAGAAGAAAACTAGTCACAACAGAGATGAAGTGTCTACGCAGAATGCTGGGTGTAACAAGAAGAGACCGGTTGAGAAATGAAGACATCAGGAAAAAGTGGGTACATCATCAGTACTAAACTTCATCAAGAAACAACAAATTAAATGGTTCGGTCACGTAAGCAGATTACCATCAGACAGTGCACCCCAAAGAGCAATGCTGCTCCGTTACAATGGGTACAAAGCAAAAGGCCGCCACGCAAAGATGGGCCTCAGAGATAACAGAGGCGACGAAAGAGACTATCTACGAAGCGCATACTAGGGCCCGTTTTAGAAATCTCTTCCTGACCTGACGCTGTGAGGCATACAGGATTCGAGAAAGAAAGAATTTTTCAAAAATATTTCACTAATATAAATAAATAGAACATTCATTTCTGAACATTTTGATATATTGTACATGTTCCATAAAATTAAATATATAAGTTTTATGTCAAAACTAAAATGACAGAAGACAGCTGTCTGTATTATAATACAAATGTATAATTTAAAAAATGGCTTGTAAAAACGTGATTTTTGCCCTGGTCGACTAGGAGTTAATAAATAGTAACGTAAAATATATAGTTATTTTAAAATATATAATATTAGCATGATATGTGATATTTATTGATATGATGATGATCAACAACATAATGACATTTCAATGCTCAACAATCACCAGCAAACCCAACCGGTGAGAACGGTTTGAAGCGTGATTAGATAGAATCATAGATCATAATGAATAATGATGATAATGATAAATCATCATAATATAATCATAGTAGTTCTAGTAGTCTAACCTTGTTGTTAAGGGTCATCAAATCGATTGATGCAGTTTTCGCGAAGTCAATGCTTCGAGACGACATGGTTTCAGTTTTCACAGTTGCAAAATACAGATTAGAGATCAATTATATTTATCCAAAACGTGTTTTCAACAAGTAATAAGCTTTGCGTTAACATATCCGAACGCATTCTGCGTAGTGCATTGTTTTATGGTAGTGAGCTCCCTTGGTAGTACAATTTCCTTTTCGACTAGCATCCTCGTCATTTAAACTATTCGTGTATATATATATATATATATATATTATCATCATCAAGGTACGTATACTTTATAGGACGTCGCTCTCTTTGCAGCACATCTGAAATTCACTCTGTCTCTTGCCAGTTCACCCACTTCGTCGATGGTCATGTTCATGGTTTCTTTAATATCTTGTAACCATCTTCTTCTTGGTCTGCCTCTGCGTCCTGTGACCCTGCTCTCTAGTATTGTTCTTTCCAGGCCATCGTGACGCTTGATGTGACCAAAGTATCTAATTTTTCTGTATCGTATGTTGTTTATCAGACAATTCTCTTTAACGTTTAGTTCTTTCCGGACATCAGTGTTCTTTCTTTCTTCTGTCCATGGTATTCGTAGGATCTTTCTGTAGCATTTAGTATCGAAGGACTGGATTTTCGTTCTTAATTTTTGTGTAATAGTCCATGTGGAAATGTTAACCTCCTTAGAGGATTTTGGTATTTCAACCATTACAGATTTGTGCAATGATATATATAACACAGGATATATACCAAGAGACTTGAAGACATCAGTATTCATACCACTACCCAAAAGCCCAAAGCACAGGAGTGCACAGACTATAGGACAATTAGCCTGATGAACCACATAACAAAAATACTACTCAAGATCATACATGAAAGAATTAAAAACAAGATAGACATAGAAGTAGGAGAAGAACAGTTTGGCTTTAGAAAGAACAGAGGAACAAGAGAGGCAATACTTTGTATAAGACTACTCGCTGACAAGTATATAGAAGTGCAAAAGTATCTACTTGTGTTTCATCGATTATAGCAAAGCTTTTGACAGAGTCCAACATGAAAAGCTAATCATATGTCTACAAGAAATAGGCCTAGATGGGGATGATATCAGACTAATAAGTAACATATACTGGGAACAGACAGCAATAATAAAATATGAAAATAGCTACTCTCCATACATAGACATAAAGAGAGGAGTGAGACAAGGATGCATACTGTCACCAAGCCTATTTAACATCTACACAGAGAAAATCTTCAAACAACTAGAGGGAATGCCAGGACTCAAGATCAATGGAAAAATAATAAATAACTTAAGATATGCAGATGACACAGTATTGGTAGCAGAAAATGAACAAGATCTACAAGAATTAGTGGACCAATTGGACAGAACTAGCAAGGAATATGGATTAGACATTAACATACAGAAAACAAAAACTATGGTAATCAACAAGGAAATGGAAAACCTAAAATGAATATAAAAATACATGGAGAATTACTACATCAAGTAAAAGCTTCTCATATCTCGGTCAGATGATAACAGATGATGGCAGATGTATAACAGAAATTAAAAGAGAATAGGAATGGCCAAGGATAATTTCAATAGTATGAGAAAGTTACTGACATCCAAACAAATCACAAACAGGCTAAAAAATAGAATGATCAAATGCTATATATATCCTATATTAATGTATGGCTTGGAAACATGGACAATGAACAAGCAGTTAGAAGACAGAATTGATGCATTTGAGATATGGATATATAGAAGAATAGGCAGAGTTTCATGGACAGAAAAACAGACAAATAAACAAGTTTTAGGAAAACAAGTTTTAGGCATGAAGAAACAATTATTAAGAGAAATAAAATTCAGACAAGTAAAGTATTTTGGGCACATAAAAGGCATGACACCATGATAAAACATTTACTAGAGGGGAAAGTTGAGGGAGAAGAGCAAGAGGAAGACCGAGAGATAAGTGGGAGGGAAACTTTAGGAAATGGACAGGTTACAGTCTAGCAGTGTGCAACACCAAGGCGAAAGACAGAGGATGCTGGAGATTCATTGCAGCCAACCTTCGATGTGGAGACGGCACCTGATGATGATGAGTCCATGATTCACAACCATAAGTAGCCACTGGGAAAATGCATGCTCTCAATATTTTTAATTTTAGTATTTTGCTGGTGCTTTGCCACATGTTCTTCATTGTGTTTAGCTCTTGATTGCTATTGTCAATCTTCTTGAGATCTCTTTGGAGCAGTCACCGTTATTGTTAATTATTGAGCCTAGATATTCGTATCTCTCTACACATTGGAGTTCTTCATTGTTTACTTGGATGTTAGGTGAGCCTTTTGCTTTGTCAGTTGACATGATTTTTATTTTTTGTGTATTCAAATATAGATGTTGGTCTTCACTATGTTTCTTGGTTGTCATGATTAGGTTTTCCAAACCTTTTTAGCTGGTGGATAATAATACTGTATCGTCTGCGTATCTAAGCTCTGGCATGCATTTGTCGCCTATAGTGAGAGGGTCGTAATTCACATAGTTGGCATCATCTTTTACATTCCTCATGATGTTCTCTGCATATATGTTGAATAAGTATGGTGACAAAATACATCCCTGTCGTATAACCCTTTTGAATCTCGAACCATTCAGCTATTTCACCTCCTATTTTAATGGTTGCCTGTTGTTCGTGGTATAGACATTCTATGAGTTGTATTATGTGTGTTGGAAAGTGCATGTCTTTCATGATGTTCCACAGTTTCTGGTGTTGTATATGGTCGAAAGCCTTGCTATAGTCTATGAAACATGTATGCAGGTCTATGTTGTATTCTCTGCATTTCTCGATAATGAGTCTCATGCTACAAATATGGTCTCTAGTGCCTCTGCCTCTTCTGAAACCTGCTGTTTAGTGTATTTCATCTTCTAATTTTTGTTCCCTCCTCTTCATTATGATTTTTAGTAGGATTTTGCTTGCGTGACTTATAAGGGCAATAGTTCTGTAGTTGGTGCATAGTTTCATGTCTCCCTTCTTTGGAATAGGTATAAATACTGATCTTTTCCATTCCTTTGGCCAGGAGGAGCTATTCCATATCTTTGTGCACAATTTATGATATACCCGAACACTGGCCTTCCCACCTGCTTGAA
Organism: Arion vulgaris; assembly: GCA_020796225.1. Lineage (NCBI taxonomy): Eukaryota > Metazoa > Mollusca > Gastropoda > Stylommatophora > Arionidae > Arion > Arion vulgaris. Next base: position 90,317,863 of record CM036756.1, read on the forward strand.
TCAATTCCGCTGGTATATCATCGCACCCTGGTGACTTCCCTCTCTTCAGACATTTGATGGCCAGGCGCACTTCATCCAACATGGGCTCTGGTTCTGTCTCTTCGCTTTCTGTTATTATCTTATGTGGATTTTTAGATGTGTCTTCATACATGTTTCTGCAGTACTCACGCCATCTTTCTAGTACATCTTTCTTTTCTGTTAATGTTTTGCCATTGTTATCGTTTATGACTTGTATTGATGGGCTGAAGTCGCATGTCATTATATTAATTTCGTTGTACATTTCCTCTTTCCTTGTTTTCTTAATTCATCAATTTTATTGCATGAGGTGACTATGTGTTGTTTCTTGTCTTTTCGGATTTCTTTCTTGACATCTCTTGAGCAGTTTTTATATTCAGTGCTGTTTCGTTTTAATCCCGTTTGTTTTAGCTTTCTTCTTTCTTCAATTAGCTTCAGTGTTTTTCAGTTATGTAGACCTGTTTCTTGTATACTTTCCTGGGTATGATGTTTTGTGCGGTGGAGAGTAATATATCTCTTGCCTGTGTTGCCAGTTCGTCAGGTGTCATGTCCTCTTGAGCCGCCATAAGTATGTCAAATTTGTTTTGTATTTTTATGTTGTATTCTAATGGAATGGCATTTGTATTAAAACGTATAGGGCCAGCTGCTTTCTTTGTTGTCTTCAGTCTTAATTTAAACTCTGCCACCAGCAGTTCATGGTCGGAGTCACAGTCTGCTCCGGGTAGTGTCTTTACTGATAGAATACCTGTTATCCATCTTCTTTGGACCAAGATGTAATCTATTTGGTTTCTGGTGTTGCCATCTGGTGAGGTCCAGGTGTATAGTCTTCTTGGATGTTGCCTGCTTAGGGTGTTCGTAATGGAGAGATTATTTTCTAGGCAGAATTCAATTAGTTTTGTGCTTCTTTCGTTTTGCTGTCCTATACTGAAAGGACCTTTTATCTTTTCCTCTTCTTCAGCTGTTTCCTTGCCAACCTTGGCATTGAAATCGTCCATTACAATCAGGATGTCTCTTTTGCCAACTTTATCTATTACTCCTTGTAAATTTGTATAGAATTCGTCGATCTTGTCATCAGGAGCTGTGGTTGTTGGAGCGTATGCTGTATTATTGTAATCTTTCTATTTTTGTCTGTAATCTCATCATGATGAGTCGGTCGTTGATAGGATTGTAACCAAGTAGTGTTGTGGATATTTTCTTGCCAACATGAAACCAACTCCACTCTCCACTTTTGCCTTCCTGAGTATATTACTGTGTCACCTGTTGAGGTTTTAAAGTGCCCCAGGCCAGCCCATCTGTGCTCAGTTATTCCAAGTATAGGTGTTTTCGTTCTCTCCATCTCATTGCAAATCATGTGGAGTTTGCCATGGTAAAGACTCCTTACATTCCATGTTCCTATTCTCAATTTCTTCCGTAGTCCAATGGCAGGTCTTTCCGCAGTAAGACAGTCGGGCTTTTGGCCGTCATCACATTTTCTTGTACTTGATCTGCCATCTTCTCTTCCCAGTTCGCAGAATTGGTCTGACTAGGCCTGGGGACACGCCATCAGATCTTTGAGTTTTAGTTAATTTCATGTTCTGCATCAAGTTCTTGACAACATACAATCAGTAGTTTGCCATTGCTTTCTGATTGGTTCTGGCCACTTAACCATGCTGATCTCTAGTGTGCCTTGAGCCCGATGCGAGGCTGTTCCAGCTCCCGCTTTCGAATCCGTTCTTGACATTGTCAATCTTCCGCCTTTTCTACCGGCAGCCTTGTGTACTGTAGAAGGGATACTTCCTTCGAGTTTTGCTCTACGTAGTTTCGCCGGCTAGTCAAGCCGTTGCCGGGGTGGCGCTGCTGTTCACAAGCAGACTCGAGGAGCCATACGCGAGCTGGGCTGGAGTGGGGGAACCAAATAGGCTCCAGGCCGCCCTAAAAGGACGCGACTGCCTCTCACCGTGAGGTACTATCCCTACCATCTCCTGCCCTACCTCATATATATATATGGCCTTTTTCGTCTTTACAGACGGTCAATTGGCAAGTGTTTTACTGTGACAACTTCTGAGTTTTCGCTCTTTTCTCTCTTGTCGTTCAGCTCGTATATAAGTCTCTTCTCAAAAGACTCTGCGCCCTTTCGTAATTTGGCTTTCCACGCAACTCTGTCATCAGCTAGTCCCTCCCATGTGCTGGGACCTATAGAAAAGTTTTTCATTTAGGCTTTGCAGACATCTTTATATCTGAGCAGTGGTCTGCCCTGGTGCCTCTTCCTCCGAAAGTTCACAGAACAACATTTGTTTTGGTATGCGGCAAGTTTCCATTCTTCTCACATGTCCCAACCATCTTAGTCGTCTACTGCTGATCATGTCCATGATGGAAGGCAGTTTTGCACGTTGCAGTACTTCAGAGTTGGTTATCTTGTCGTACCACCTGATGTTCATAATCTTGCGGAGACATCGAAGGTGAAAGATGTTAAGTCTCCTCTCGTGTCTTGAGTAGGCTGTCCATGTTTCTGAGCCATATAGTAAAGAACTAATTACACAGGCTCGATATATTTGAATCTTCGTCTGCAATGTCAGTTTTGTGTTGTTCCACGCTCGTTTTGATAGTATGCCGAATGTAGTAGCCGCACTCACTACACGAGCATTGATTTCTTCATCAAGAGAAAAGCTGGCAGTGACCATGGACCCAAGATAGCAGAATTTGTGAACTTGTGTTAGATGGTTGCCATTTAAAGTGATATTTGTTGTGTTACCTTCCTGACATAATACAACTGTTTTGGAGACACTTATTGTCAGAGAAAATAGGTCGCATGCCTTTGACAAATTATTGATTAGGCATTGCAGTGTAGTCTCACTGTGGGCGACTAATACAGCATCGTCAGCGAAAAGGAGGTGCTTCAGAAGAATTTCGTCGTTTTTGTCTTGGCTCTTAAGCGAGCCAAGTTAAAGAGTGAACATCAGATCTAGTGCGGATGAAAACATCACCATCAGCGTCCCCGAAGACATGGTTCAAAAGGACTGCGAAGAAGATGACAAAGAGAGGGGGCAAGACACAGCCCTGCTTGACTCCACTCTCAACCTCGAAACTATCTGATGTGCTGCCATCGAACTGTATGCTGGCTTTCATGCCCTCATATATATATATATATTCTTTAGAATCATATGATTATAGCTAGGATTTATTGGTCACAGCAAATGGGAACAACTGGCTTATGATCGAGATATATGGAAAACAACATTGCGCAAAGGTGCATAATCTTTGAAGAAAGACTTAGGGATGAGCTGAAAGACAAGAGAGACAAGCGAAAACTCAGAAGTTGTCACAGTGAAACACTTGCCAATTGACCGTCCGTAAAAACGAAAAAGGTCATAAATATATAGATTGAACAAATTTTATAACATATGGTTGTGAGACAGGGAACATTGACAAAGCGGGAAAAGATCATTAATGCATTTGAATGCAAATGCTAGAGAAGAGGATTTAGAATATTATGGACAGAGAAAAGAACAAATGATTCTGTTCTGCAACAGCTTGATATTAAAGAGAGTTGGCTATTACAAAGCATAAAAACAAGGAAAATTAAATATTTCGGACACATCAAACGACATGAGTGCCTAGAGAAATTAATTTGGGAAGGAATGGTGACTCGAAGAAGAACGAGAGGAAGACCTAGAAGACGATGGGTGTAGGATGTCATTGACGATGTGAGAATAACTGCTGCTGATGCCGACAAACTTGCATAGAACTTGCATAGAGTTTAGAACAGAAAGTTACGGAAGGGATAAGCTACTTGATGATGATATATATATATAATAATAATAATAATCCTCTTGTACCGTTATACGTTACATAGGGCCTGCAAGTAATTTCTCCATACCACTCTATCCTGGGCAACTCGCTCAATCTCCTCCATGGAACTGAGACCGATATTTCTTGCCTCTCTCAGCAAAGTTCGTTTCAGTGTCTCCTTAGGTCGTCCTCTCTTTCTTGAACCCTTTGCATCCTACTTCAATGCCTGCTTTGATATTCGTTGATCATTTCTCCTCAAGGTGTGTCCAACATATCTCCATCTTCTCTTTCTTATAACAGTTGTCACTAGTGGTTGACCATATATATATATAAGTAGTGCGTGAAAGACTGAACATTTGCGTAACGCGGTTTTCCAACAAAGCTATAGCTCGACCAACAGCTAGTTTTTCCCATGTGTTACGACCTATGGAAAAATCATTCATTCGACTATCCTTCTTCTTCTTCTTTGCGTTCGGTTTCGTATGCTCGTCTAAACCATGAGATGGGTTGCCTCTATGAAGCTGCATGTCAGTTAGGGTTCTTCGACAGTTCCCATAGCTTGCTCTGTAAACTTTGTTCATGAGGCCATGTTTCGTTTCGTTGGTGTATGCAGTGCCGGATTAGGCTAGCGCGGGGGCCGTAGCAAATTTTAGCGCGGGGCCCTAAGTTTTGTATGATAATAAAATAAAACACAACTTTTACAAACAAACTTGTCTCGATTTAATGTGAGCAAATTTAGAGATAGCACTAGACAAATCAATTTCTCTAAGTAAATTACATTCAATGTTCATTAAGGTGAGGTTATTTAGACGATCTTGTCCCATCGTGTTTCTTAACTCACTCTTTATACTCTTTAATGTCGAAAAAGAACGTTCTCCGCTGCAGTTAGTAATCATTAAAGACAAGTAAATTCGTAAGATTATTTCTACATTTGGGAAACACGACTCTAATGAATTTTCCTTTACAAGTTTATTAAATTGCAGTTCAAGAGCCTCATGCTTTTCGTTGCTAATAGCAGCAGCTACATTAGTTTTACAGCAGTAGACGACTAAGATGGTTGGGACATGTGAGAAAAATGGAAACTTGCCGCATACCAAAACAAATGTTGTTCTGTGAACTTTCGGAGGAAGAGGCACCAGGGCAGACTACTGCTCAGATATAAAGATGTCTGCAAAGCCTCAATGAAAATTTTTCTATAGATCCCAGCACATGGGAGGGACTAGCTGATGACAGAGTTGTGTGGAAAGCCAAATTACGAAAGGGCGCAGAGTCTTTTGAGAAGAGACTTATATACGAGCTGAACGACAAGAGAGAAAGAGAAAACTCAGAAGTTGTCACAGTAAAACACTTGCCAATTGACCGTTTGTAAAGATGAAAAAGGCCGTATACATTAGTTTTAAGAAGTTCAATGAACTGCATAAGTTAGTCGCCTAGGCTTTCTTCCAAATCCTATTGGTAAGAGCTGACAATATTTGGAGTTCTTTTCAAGATCTCTTCCTCTGTAATAGATTTTAACTGCCGGAGTATTCCAAATACACCAGTCACTCTATGGTACAGCCTAAATCAATAACTTTGCAAACAAAACAGAACAGTTGTCCTTTAGTTTCTGTATAACACAACCAATCTCTCACGTGAGTTTTGTTTGTTGGTGTATGTGTGTATGTGAAAAACGACTTTCGACAAAATCGTGGATTGTTTGAAGTTGTTTGGCCATTCACCAATATCGTTGGAGTACATTTTACTTTCGTTGTGTTTTGGCTTGTAGATGATGTTGCTACATTAGAAGCATGTGCTGTGCTTTCTGCCTCTCTTTGGCTTGAAGATGATATGGCTAAATTGGAAGGACTTGCTGTACATTCGATTTCAGTTTGTCTTGTGAAAAATGTGGCTAAATCGTGAAGAGTTGCTGATCTTAAATGGTAGTATTGGTAATGATGATGCTTCTATAGCACTGCTTTCATTTACTACACAGTGGGACACGTCTTCTGTATTTTCTGTTTCGATTTCGTTGGATTCAGCACCATCACAAACGACATCTAAAAATTCAGACAGCTTGCGTGTTTTTGATATAACATCTGGTTATTTTTTCCATTTTCATCTCTGTCACATAGACGCGGGGCCACCTAGAAGCACGGGGCCCGTAGCATTTGCTACTTCTGCTACTAGGTTAATCCGGCGCTGGATGTATGTATGATGGACATGACTGTAGGATGTGCTCTTGAGCCTGTGTACACTGTGCAGTCTGAATCTGGAAGTATGCGTGTGGAATGGGTGGACAGCATTCGGAGATCACATCTCAAGAAAATGACTTGGCTGTACACACCTGGACATGCTGGAGTGCAGGGTAACGAGCGTGCAGACTTTCTTGCAAACAATGCCTTGACTAAAACGGGCAGAAGTATGGACAGAGCCGATATCATCAATGCGGTACGCTCTCAATTATGTGACATGGGCACGTCTCAGACACTGGAACGAGTTCGAGAATTAGGCGTTAAGTGTGGACATGCCAGACAATGTCGTCTTCGTGGTGAGAGAGAAGATATAGTAATCAACTTCTCATGGGTACGGTGAGCAAATGGACTTTAGGATGGCTGCTGCAGCGGAGGACAGAGCATGCATGGGAATGCCCAATGTGCCGTGACGTCGATCGCATAACATAACATAACATAACTGTGCAGTCTGAGCAGGCTTTATTCTGGGCAAGTGGTGGTTGAGCCTGCAGTGACCTGTTCTTAGGCGAACGATTGTTGTGTGCTGTTTTCTGTTTAGTCTGCTGATGGGATCTTGTGGGTGTTTCCGGTGAGTTTGCTGCCTCCACACCTCTTTGTACTTTCGCTTTATATGTGTCTTGATTTCTGGTAATGGCACTGAGTGTTTGTGTTGTATCAGTTTTGTTCCCTCCTTAGTCAGCCTGTCTACTCTCTCATTTCCTGGTACGCCACAGTGGGCTGGTATCCACTGGAGAATAATTTTGTTGTGTTCTGAGAGCTTGTTTAGCTGTAGTGTCAGCTCTCTTTCCATATTATCTTGTGGTTTCCTTTGTGTGGCCTGCAGGACTGACAAGCAGTCTCAAAGGAAGACAAGTTTGTTGTGTTGGATGTTTCTTTGCTGCAGTATTTTGAGGCATCCACAATTGCCTGTTGTTCAGATCTAAAATTTGTTGAGAGTTGGTTAGTGGCACTTGAATTTGTTAGTGTGGTGCCGTCTTGGAGTTTGATGATGGTTCCGGCCCCTCCTTTCCTCGCTGTCGTGTCTGATGATCCGTCTGTGTATATATGGGTCCACTCGGGATGGGGGTATGAGGTGTCAATGTGTTCTAGTGTCTTTGCTCTCAAGATGGGACCTGTTTCTTCACTCTTTTTGTCTACATCTGTAATTGTTGTTATCACTGTGAAGTTGGGCTGTAGGTCTGTGTTGTTGAATGGTACTATCATTTCACTGGTTGCTGGGTCTTTTGAGAGGATGTCAATGTTTTTTGCAGAGAGTGATTTTGACAAATGATGGAAGCTGTGTCTTTTATGCGTTTTTGGTTGGTTCATTGATTGTTTTATGCATGGGGTTATTTTTTGATAGTGTATTTTTTGTTTCCTGCGTTGTGTCAGGCTCTCAAGGCCAGCAGTTGCCTCCAGATCTTTGATTTGTGTACTTCTCAGACCTCCGGTGATGATTCTGAGGCCTGTGTTCTGTATTTTGTCTAGCTTGCGTAGATTTGTTTGTGCTGCGGTTGTGTAGGCTCCTGTGCCATACTCCAGTTTTGGACGTACATATCCTGTGTATATTTGGCTTGTAGTGTTTGCATCTGTGCCCCAGTGGGTTCCTGCTTGTTTTTTCATGAGTCTTAATCTTAGTGTGGCTTCGATTATCTATTCGTCTCAAATGTCCCAGCTATCTTATTCTTCTCATCAAGGTGGGTCTCCTTTATATGACGTTGCTCTCTTTGCAGCACATCTCTATCTCTCTCGATCGTTCTTTTCCGGCTATTTTTATCATTCTTATGTTAACCTCCTTAGAGGATTTTGGTATTTCAACCATTACAGATTTGTGCAATGATATATATAACACAGGATATATACCAAGAGACTTGAAGACATCAGTATTCATACCACTACCCAAAAGCCCAAAGCACAGGAGTGCACAGACTATAGGACAATTAGCCTGATGAGCCACATAACAAAAATACTACTCAAGATCATACATGAAAGAATTAAAAACAAGATAGACATAGAAGTAGGAGAAGAACAGTTTGGCTTTAGAAAGAACAGAGGAACAAGAGAAGCAATACTTTGTATAAGACTACTCGCTGACAAGTATATAGAAGTGCAAAAAGTATCTACTTGTGTTTCATCGATTATAGCAAAGCTTTTGACAGAGTCCAACATGAAAAGCTAATCATATGTCTACAAGAAATAGGCCTAGATGGGATGATATCAGACTAATAAGTAACATATACTGGGAACAGACAGCAATAATAAAATATGAAAATAGCTACTCTCCATACATAGACATAAAGAGAGGAGTGAGACAAGGATGCATACTGTCACCAAGCCTATTTAACATCTACACAGAGAAAATCTTCAAACAACTAGAGGAATGCCAGGACTCAAGATCAATGGAAAAATAATAAATAACTTAAGATATGCAGATGACACAGTATTGGTAGCAGAAAATGAACAAGATCTACAAGAATTAGTGGACCAATTGGACAGAACTAGCAAGGAATATGGATTAGACATTAACATACAGAAAACAAAAACTATGGTAATCAACAAGGAAATGGAAAAACCTAAAATGAATATAAAAATACATGGAGAATTACTACATCAAGTAAAAAGCTTCTCATATCTCGGTCAGATGATAACAGATGATGGCAGATGTATAACTGAAATTAAAAGAGAATAGGAATGGCCAAGGATAATTTCAATAGTATGAGAAAGTTATTGACATCCAAACAAATCACAAACAGGCTAAAAATTAGAATGATCAAATGCTATATATATCCTATATTAATGTATGGCTCAGGAAACATGGACAATGAACAAGCAGTTAGAAGACAGAATTGATGCATTTGAGATGTGGATATATAGAAGAATAAGCAGAGTTTCATGGACAGAAAAACAGACAAATAAACAAGTTTTAGGAAAACTAGGCATGAAGAAACAATTATTAAGAGAAATAAATTCAGACAAGTAAAGTATTTTGGGCACATAAAAGGCATGACACCATGATAAAACATTTACTAGAGGGGAAAGTTGAGGGAGAAGAGCAAGAGGAAGACCGAGAGATAAGTGGGAGGAAACTTTAAGAAATGGACAGGTTACAGTCTGGCAGTGTGCAACACCAAGGCGAAAGACAGAGGATGCTGGAGATTCATTGCAGCCAACCTTCGATGTGGAGACGGCACCTGATGATGATGATTGTGATGTATAAACAGCCGTTGCCAAGAACGTGTTTTACGACGTCACATCGTTCAGTAACATTTTGGAGCTCTAGTGCTTATCCTTCCGTGAAGTGTCCGATTTCAACCAGCGTTTACTGGGTTCGCTCTCCGTCAGCTTTGACTGTCACAGTCAACTCTAGATAACTCGGTCAGACAACTGACTGGAGAATCCCTGAAATAGATCAGAGAAGGGATTTGGAAAATATAGATTTTGATAGAACAATGTAAGCTTTTTGCAATTTTACTCAATTCTGTGAGTCAATGGTTATTTATTGGTGAAAAATATTCATAATATTGATATTCCTTATTGTTAATCTTAACTTGTTGCATAATATAACTTCGATTTTGCATTTTGTGTTGATTTTTAAATGAGTTTATATACAACAATACTGGAATGCGAGGTGACGTTATGGTCTGCCCATCCGTTTATAGTTGGCTCTGCCCCAGCCAACCTGCAAGGCAGCAGGTTGCTATTTTATTTTAGGGTAGCGACCCTTAGACGACCTACCCTCCCGGGCTGTTGAGCGTGATCTGCCCATAAAACCTGTCTTTTTCTGGACCTCTTGGTTTTCTTACCATTCAGTTTTGTGTGCGGTTTACTCCGCTAATTTTTGATTGCCCTCAATCAAACTACAAGGTAGCAGTAGTTCCCTGCGAGCGGAAACGCGCACTGGATTCAACCTCTGCTGGGCTTTCCAGTTTTTCTGCCCATTTGGGCGGTCCACTCACCCTTGCGACTGCCACCCCCTCTCTTCGCTACACCACCAGTGCCATGCACGTCTGCCCAGCGGTGGGTCTACCCGTGCATCGTCCATATTTGTGCTCGCTATGCCTTGGTGCCTGCCTCACCCTCTCCATCAGTTCTCACATTTTGTCTCTAGGCTGTCCGAAACTGGAGCTTAACTCGGGCCCTCACCTCAGGGCTCCGAGTTTCGCCCTATGTGGGCCCACATGCAATTCATCTCGAGTGAATTTTATCGAGGGCACAAGTTTTGCTCCACGTGGGGCTACGTCTCTTCTCTGGATGCACCCTTCATCCCTTTATGGCCATCCGCTCAGCTTTTCTTCCATCGGTTGGGAGAGACGAGCAATAATAGTCACTCTGGAATTCCGCTCGTCTGTGTTGGGAGCGGATCCCGAAATTCACTCTGACTCTAGTTAGTTCACCCACTTCGCCGATGGTCATATTCATGGTTTCTTTAATATCTTGTAGCCATCTTCTTCTTGGTCTACCTCTGCGTCCTGGGACCCTGCCCTCCAATACTGTTCTCTCCAGGTCATCGTGACGCTTGATGTGACCAAAGTACCTAATTTTTCTGTCTAGTATCTTAATCTTCTACACCCGAATATTCCCATGCGGAATGGCAAGTTAGTAGGCCTACGTTGCTGTACTTCAGAGTTAGTTATTGGTTACTCAACTGACGTCTCATCACTCTGGGCAGACCCATAGGTGCTCAGTCTTCATCAACAGATGTCGAAGGGTATGCATGCTGATGGTTCCTGTGACTTGCTGGTTAAACACACTTCTCTCTCTATGCCCCTCAAGCATCCAGCTCTACTTGTACAACTTGTGATTCCAAACTCCAGAAATCGATGGATTAATTCAACGTTCATTTTAGTGTCCTCATCCAACAGTAGGTCGCCAAGAGACGGAAGAACATCCCCGGTATCCATCCTAAACTCACCCGTTTCCGATCATAGTAGGGCAATTTTTGTGATGTTCATTCCCATAGCTACTCTATTTTCGTACATTGCATTGGTGTTGCCCATATCTGCAACAGTACATTGCATTGGTGTTGCCCATATCTGCAACAGCACATTGCATTTAGTGTTGCCCATATCTGCAACAGCACATTGCATTGGTGTTGCCCATATCTGCAACAGCACATTGCATTGGTGTTGCCCATATCTGCAACAGCACATTGCATTGGTGTTGCCCATATCTGCAACAGTACACTACATTGGTGTTGCCCATATCTGCAACAGTACATTGCATTGGTGTTGCCCATATCTGCAACAGCACTTCATTGGTGTTGCCCATTCGCAAATAGCATTGGTGTTGCCCATATCTGCAACAGTACACTACATTGGTGTTGCCCATATCTGCAACAGTACACTACATTGGTGTTGCCCATATCTGCAACAGTACATTGCATTAGTGTTGCCCATATCTGCAACAGCACATTGCATTGGTGTTACCCATATCTGCAACAGTACATTGCATTTAGTGTTGCCCATATTTGCAACAGCATGTTGTATCGCAGAACATAGATTTGACCAGTATTTATTAGCAATCTATTTGCCTCCCCCTGCACTCCTGACTTTGTGTGTCGATGACGCCATTTGAACTTTTCGAGGGGCTCTTTTCTTTTCCTCAATTATGGGGCCGAGTGTTGTTTATTTTGTTCGCCCCAGTTTATTTGTTGGAGAATTTCTTGGTGCCAAAGGAAGAGATGGCGCAGTATACAAGTTAGATTTAAGGATGTTCGACTTTTCGTCTATACAACATTCTCCCATTACATTTCATTAAACTCCTTTCTGAATGTCTCCATATTCTCTGCCATCCTCATCCCCATTTAAGTGATATTGATCTTTGGTTTGATGGTCTTGTTTTATGAGTTGTGACTTGGTAGTGTTTTGATTTTGCTGATAGCTAGTGCATGATCTGTATCACAGTCCTGGCCGTGGAAAGTCTGTATAATTTTGATTGCATTGAGGTGTTTGCGTGTGAGTACAAAATCAAGCTGATGTCAGTGACCTGATTCTGGGTGGCACTACGACACTGACAGCAAAAAGCGAATTGAGTACACATTTGTTGTTGTGGGAGCGGAATTCAAGCAGTCTTTGTGCATTATCGTTGATATTTCCATGCTGACCCAAGCGTAGACCATGACTGGTGATCAGATCACATGCGTGCATTTAAGTCACCCATTATTATATACTGCTGCTCATACCCTGGAAATGAGCTAAGGACATTCTGTAATCAGTCATAAAACTTGTCTTTATCTTCTGCAGACGCTGATAGTGTTAGTGCGTAGACACATATGACGATACACATCAAAGCCGACTTCATATAGTCTAAGTCGATTTGTGCCTCTGTACATGTAGTCTTTTCTTTCACTGAGCAGCAATCTGGGAGCCTAGTTTCCTGTATTTCAGATCCACCTGCAGTCTCTTGAGTTCCCAGTCTATGACAGCTGTTTTTCTCATGTCTTTTGTTTTCATCGGGTCTAGGTTAACAAGTCCGGGACACGTGGTCCTTATGTTCCATGTGCCAAATCTAAGAGGTTTAAGTTTCTTGTTTCTAAGTACAAATTGTTACATGTGTTTTGTTTACTTTTGGTCTATCACTGTGTAACCTACCAGACAGACAGATGTGGCGGGCCAGCAACTTACATCAGGTTGATGTGATAGACTGTCAAGTTGATGTGATAGATAAACATTATTCTCAAAATTCAATAAAAACAAACAACAAAGACATGTTGATTGATTTAATTCTGGGATGACTTTGACAGCATCAAGCTGTGTATGCTTCAGTCAACAAATAATTTCACAGAATCTCTAATTTAATGAATTATTACAAATGAGACATTAAAATTATCAAGAAAAATATAAAATCTGCTTAATTTTTATATATGGTGTTGAGTATGGAGATTTTCAGTTTAGAATTTCTTCATAGCACTCCAGACATGTCCATATGTGCTCCGATCTCCTTCTCAATATTTTCATTGCACTCCAGACATGTCCATATGTGCTCCGATCTCCTTCTCAATATTTTCATTGCACTCCAGACATGTCCATATGTGCTCCGATCTCCTTCTCAATATTTTCATTGCACTCCAGACATGTCCATATGTGCTCCGATCTCCTTCACAATATTTTCATAGCACTCCAGACATGTCCATATGTGCTCCGATCTCCTTCTCAATATTTTCATAGCACTCCAGACATGTCCATATGTGCTCCGATCTCCTTCTCAATATTTTCATAGCACTCCAGACATGTCCATATGTGCTCCGATCTCCTTCACAATATCTCAAACAACGTCCAGTGACTAACAATACCAGTTCAGTGTTGCTTGATGAGCCTACTCATATACCTGTGGTGTTCTTTTCTGGCCACTCCAATCTAAGCTCTTGCAATCTAGTAGTTGGCATGGATTGGTTTAAATGAAAATCCTCTTTGTGGCCATACTATACAAGGGCATTAAAAATATCAATTCTATCCATTGGCTGACTTCATGAGATGGTGGCAGAGTCAGAAAGCGTGTTCGCTCTCTCACTGCCATCGGCACAAAGATGAGTGCAATTCTGCAAATTGTTGATGCATTGACCCAGCCTCCACTTTCCGGATCCTACTCAATAAATCAGTTAGAATGCACACAAGAGTGTAGTTTTGTGGACTGTAGTCATAGTAGTGTCTTAGTCACCACCAGTACTTTCATTGTCATGCTGCTTATTGTCATAATAAATGCACCACTGGCTTACTTGACCGTTCTGCCATACAATTTGCAAAGACCCATGTTGACTTTTCGTGGAGAACTACCGATCCATCTGTGTCTATCACAACATCCCCTTCATTGCAGTTTTCATTAATGATGACCTTGACATCTGCATCCTCTCTCTCTCTCTCTTTAGCCTGTTTCGCCCTTGGCGTTTAGGGCAGCAACAAACGTACAACATTCTTCCCTGTTCATGGCCTTCCTCTGTTTGTGTTCCACTATGATTCATTTCCTTCAGTTCTTGCTCTATCGTTCTCCTCCAAGTCGTCTTGGGTCTTCCACGCTTTCGCCTACCCTCTGGAGTCCATCTCAGTGCAGTTTTCGTGTCGGAGCCAGTCTCCATGCGCATCACATGTCCAATCCATCTCCAGCGTTGTCTTCGGATGATAGTGCCCATATTCTCTTGTTGGCATCGTGCAAGTAATTCTTGGTTCGAGATAGTAGTCGGCCAGTACACGCGTAAGATTTTTCGCAGACAAGTTGTATGAAAGGTGGAGAGTCTGGACATATCCTGTTCTGTCATTCTCCAGCATTCCGATCCGTACAGCAATGTTGACAGCACACAGCTGTTATACATCTGCATCCAATGCCAAGGAATTTCATGGGAGATTAAGTACAACTTATGATGTATCCCAGTACAACTTATTAAAATCGACATATCTCAAATATAATACAGCTGACTCTGACAGTGACTCAAGGTGGACATATCTCAAATATAATACAGCTGACTCTGATAGTGACTCAAGGTGGACATATCTCAAATATAATACAGCTGACTCTGACAGTGACTCAAGGTGGACATATCTCAAATATAATACAGCTGACTCTGGCAGTGACTCAAGGTGGACATATCTCAAATATAATACAGCTGACTCTGACAGTGACTCAAGGTGGACATATCTCAAATATAATACAGCTGACTCTGATAGTGACTCAAGGTGGACATATCTCAAATATAATACAGCTGACTCTGGCAGTGACTCAAGGTGAAAATATTTAAACTGAAAACCCATTTGATATATTTCTTTTATTCTCTGTTTAACATTTGATAATAATTCAATTTAAATAAAGACTGGGTAAAGATATTTAATTTGTGAATTTGTCATGTATATCACTAATAATGTCTCTCTATCTTTCTCTCTATCTTTCTCTCTCTCTCTATCTTTCTCTCTATCTCTATCTTTCTCTCTATCTTTCTAGTTTTGTTTTTTTAACAATGACCAAAGTGAGTGATCAACATTGAAGAAAATCATGAATTCATGTAGTAGATTGAACTTATATCAACAAGAGAAATCATGAATTCATGCAGTAGATTGAACATATCAACAAGAGAAATCATGAATTCATGCAGTAGATTGAACTATATTTTTTTCAACAAGAGAAATCATGAATTCACGCAGTAGATTGAACATATCAACAAGAGAAATCATGAATTCATGCAGTAGATTGAACATATCAACAAGAGAAATCATGAATTCATGTAGTAGATTGAACATATCAACAAGAGAAATCATGAATTCATGCAGTAGATTGAACTTATATCAACAAGAGAAATTCTGGTTAGGACAGATTACAATGTGAGTGTGTGCACGCGAGAGTATGTGTGTGAGTATGTGTGCAAGTTCAAAATAGAAAGGCAGTAAAACTTCCCACAAATGCAAGTATACCTTGCCCACAATGTACAAGAACATTTCAAGCCCGTATCGGGCTCACTAGTCATCTACGCACACACAGACAAACATAACGCAACTACAATCCCTTGGATGAAAATTTGTGTGGTCATCATCACCCGTGATGGACGAGCATCATGTGTGCGAGTATGTATTTCTGAGTATGTGTGAATGTGCATGAGTGTGTGTGTGTGTATGGGAGATCGTAAAAAGAGAACTTCAGATAAATAATGAACTATTTTTTAAAAATCCAATAACAACAATTTGTAACATCTCATCGTCATTACAACCAGATTGATATATTATTAACGTGTGGGTGTGTCTGTGGGTGGGTTGGTGCGTGAGTGTGTGTTGCAGTATTATTGCTGTCAGCAACTAACATTTCTATTTGTCATCATTATTTCAATACCAATTTTATTAATCATTTCTTAACTCTTAGTGGACCAGGCATTTGTTTTTACTATAAAAAATGATATTTAGTGTGGTGTCCACAAGGAATAGGATATTAACTGTGTGAACACATAATTTCTTAAGGATATTAACTGTGTGAACACATAATTTCTTAAGGATATTAACTGTGTGAATACATCATTTCTTAAGGATATTAACCCTGTAACTGTCTCGGTACTAAGAAAATCTCATTTATAAATGAGATGGCTACATAACTCGGAACTAGCCGTATTTGTGTGTTATTTATGCATTTAAATGCATATAATATATGTTTTATAATGCAAAACATATGATATTATCATAATAAATTAACCAAAAAAATATATTATTTATATTTAAGATGTCTTATCTCGTTGATTAAAGCATGCTTATTTTGTTGTTCTTCTTCTTCTGGATTTGCCCGCTTCGAAATCATGCGTAGTCAGGGAGCCTGATATGGCCATATGACTGATTTTTGCGTGAAAGCCTACTTACCATTTCTATGGTGCCCCTAGCCATTCAGGCGAACCATCACCAACTTCAGTGGTAAGAGTATACTTTTATTACACCGACATTTCCAATCGGCCGCCATTTTGGATAATCTCTGCAGACTTTTTTTTGCTTGCTCTTGTAAAAAATCACACATTTGCTTACAAAATGGCATCTAATGACTCAGATTACCGTCCTGATCAGGACTATAAGCATTAGTTCTTTATAGGCTGCTTACTAGACCAGTTCTGCATCATTTTCTCTAATTATTTATTATTTATTAAGGGGATTCTGGTCTGGAAACTTTTTTCGTTGCTTTCATATTAAAGTAAAATTTGTATTACAATTTTGAGATATTATGACTTAAAAGAGTAGAAAACATTTAGTTTTCAAAATATGTAACGTTGCCATGGAAACAATAAAAATGGCAGCCAAACACAAAATTTTAAATCCCTAAGGCTCTGAAAGTAATGAATATAAATGAATTCTGTTTTCACTCTAAGGTGAGCAATTGTAATATCTAAAAAAATTACACATGATTTTTAGGATATATTAAATATTACATTTTTAATGAATTTTTGGGTAAACACACCCCCTAAAAACAGCTTTTTTGGACCAAATTTTGAGGGAATTTTTACCCAAAAATTTATAAAAAATTATATATTTAATATATCCTAAAAATCATGTGTAATATTTTAGATATTACAATTGCGCACATTAGAGTGAAAATAGAATTCATTTACATTCATTAGATTCAGAGCTTTAGGGATTTGAAATTTTGTTTTTGTCTGCCATTTTGTATTGTTTCCATGGAAACGCTTTGACTTTTTTTTTTTACTAATTTTTTTCTACTATTCTAAGTCATAATCTTTCAAAATGGTTATACAAATTTTACATTAATGTGAAAACACCGAAAACAGCTTCATGAACCCCATACCACCAAATCCTCCCATAATTGGTGTCACCAAAATATGGAAATATTTAAAAGTTCCAAATTTCTTGATTACTGTCTTATATATTGTCCAAACAACTTCATGTTTGGATATATTGTGTAAATATGAAGGTACTAAGAGACTATGTTAATAGTTTTCATGATATATTTCATAGTTATTTTTTTCCTCCTTTGTGACTGTAATTATTTGAAATTTGGAGGAAAATCTATTTTTAGTATCATCAAAATTAGGTCACTGATACCACATATTACGTGACATTGATATTAAAAGCACATATCTTGATAGTACATTCAATTAGCTTTCCAACCATATATAACATGCCTATTTTTAATTCATTGAGTACATATGGCTTCTAGTAATAGAGTAGGCCTTCACAAATAACAAAAAAACCTTAAAAACCCATGAACAGTTAAGAGTTAAGGATATTAACTGTTGGGACACATCATTTCTCAAGGATATTAACTGTTGGGACACATCATTTCTCAAGGATATTAACTGTTGGGACACATCATTTCTTAAGGATATTAACTGTTGGGACACATCATTTCTTAAGGATATTAACTGTTGGGACACATCATTTCTCAAGGATATTAACTGTTGGGACACATCATTTCTCAAGGATATTAACTGTTGGGACACATCATTTCTTAAGGATATTAACTGTTGGGACACATCATTTCTCAAGGATATTAACTGTTGGGACACATCATTTCTTAAGGATATTAACTCTGTACCACAAACAACAGGCAACCATTAAATAGGAGGTGAAATAGCTGAATGGTTCAAGATTCAAAAGGGGGTAAGACAGGGATGTATTTTGTCACCATACTTATTCAACATATATGCAGAGAACATCATGAGGAATGTAAAAGACGATGCCAACTATGTGAATTACGACCCTCTCACTATAGGCAGCAAACCCATACCAGACCTTAGATACGCATACGATACAGTATTATTATCCGCCAGCAAAGAGGGTTTGGAAAAACCTAGACCAAGAAACATAGTGAAGACCAACATCTATATTTGAATACACAAAAATTATATCAACTGACAAAGCAAAAGGCTCACCTAACATCCAAATAAACAATGAAGAACTCCGATGTGTAGAGAGCTACGAATATCTGGTCTCCATAATTAACAATAACAGTGACTGCTCCAAAGAGATCTCAGAAAGATTGGCAATAGCAATCAAGAAGTTAAATACTATGAAGAACATGTGGCAAAGAGATCTCAAGAAGATTGGCAACATTAATCAAGAAGTTAAATACTATGAAGAACATGTGGCAAAGCAATAGCAATCAAGAAGTTAAATACTATGAAGAATATGTGGCAAAGCAATAGCAATCAAGAAGTTAAATACTATGAAGAATGTGGCAAAGCAATAGCAATCAAGAAGTTAAATACTATGAAGAATGTGGCAAAGCAATAGCAATCAAGAAGTTAAATACTATGAAGAACATGTGGCAAAGCAATAGCAATCAAGAAGTTAAATACTATGAAGAACATGTGGCAAAGCAATAGCAATCAAGAAGTTAAATACTATGAAGAACATGTGGCAAAGCAATAGCAATCAAGAAGTTAAATACTATGAAGAATGTGGCAAAGCAATAGCAATCAAGAAGTTAAATACTATGAAGAATGTGGCAAAGCAATAGCAATCAGAAGTTAAATACTATGAGAAATGTGGCAAAGCAATAGCAATCAAGAAGTTAAATACAATGAAGAACATGTGGCAAAGCAATAGCAATCAAGAAGTTAAATACAATGAAGAATATGTGGCAAAGCAATAGCAATCAAGAAGTTAAATACAATGAAGAACATGTGGCAAAGCAATAGCAATCAAAATTAAATACTATGAAGAACATGTGGCAAAGCAATAGCAATCAAGAAGTTAAATAATATGAAGAATGTGGCAAAGCAATAGCAATCAAGAAGTTAAATACTATGAAGAATGTGGCAAAGCAATAGCAATCAAGAAGTTAAATACTATGAAGAATGTGGCAAAGCAATAGCAATCAAGAAGTTAAATACTATGAAGAACATGTGGCAAAGCAATAGCAATCAAGAAGTTAAATACTATGAAGAATGTGGCAAAGCAATAGCAATCAAGAAGTTAAATACTATGAAGAATGTGGCAAAGCACCAGCAAAATTCTTATTCTTCCTCACCTTTCAACTCCCAACAGAGCACAGGTCTTCAACAAACTTCTTCCAGCTCTTCCTCTCTCCTGCCATCCCTTCCAATTGTTCCCATGTTTTACCTATCCTTTTAATATCAGCCTCCAGCTCTTTTCTCCAGGTCTGTCTAGGCCTTCTCCTACTTCTCTTTCCCTGCGGGTTCAAAAACAGTGCCTGTCTTGCATTGCTTCTGGTTGGTCTTCTCAATGTATGTCCTATCCAACCCCAGCGTCTCTTCCTGAGTTCTTTCTCCACTGGTATCTGCTTAGTTCTTTCTCTACTGTTATCTGCTTTGTTCTTTCTCTACTGGTATCTGCTTTGTTCTTTCTTCACTATCTGCTTTGCTCTTTCTCCACTGGTATCTGCTTTGTTCTTTCTCCACTGGTATCTGCTTTGTTCTTTCTCCACTGGTATCTGCTTTGTTCTTTCTCCACTGGTATCTGCTTTGTTCTTTCTTCACTGGTATCTGCTTTGCTCTTTCTCCACTGGTATCTGCTTTGTTCTTTCTCCACTGGTATCTGTTTTGTGCTTTCTCCACTGGTATCTGCTTTGTTCTTTCTCCACTGGTATCTGCTTTGTTCTTTCTCCACTGGTATCTGCTTTGTTTTTTCTCTACTGGTATCTGTTTTGTTCTTTCTTCACTGGTATCTGCTTTGTTTTTTCTCTACTGGTATCTGCTTTGTTCTTTCTTCACTGGTATCTGCTTTGTTCTTTCTCCACTGGTATCTGCTTTGTGCTTTCTCCACTGGTATCTGCTTTGTTCTTTCTCCACTGGTATCTGTTTTGTGCTTTCTCCACTGGTATCTGCTTTGTTCTTTCTTCACTGGTATCTGCTTTGTTCTTTCTCCACTGGTATCTGCTTTGTGCTTTCTCTACTGGTATCTGCTTTGTTCTTTCTTCACTGGTATCTGCTTTGTTCTTTCTTCACTGGTATCTGCTTTGTTCTTTCTCCACTGGTATCTGCTTTGTTCTTTCTCTACTGGTATCTGCTTTGTTCTTTCTTCACTGGTATCTGCTTTGTTCTTTCTCTACTGGTATCTGCTTTGTTCTTTCTTCACTGGATCTGTTTTGTTCTTCTGAATTGTCTGCAAAATCAAATACTACAAATTTAAATATTGGACATGTCATTTCCCATGGGTTATTAGGTTGTGTCATGGACTATAACAGAAGTTAAGAACGAAGATCTACACTCTTCAAACTAAATCTCATGAAATGATCCTCACGATTACCTGGCAAAGACAAAAGAATCTGAAAGAATCTGAAAGAGATGTCTATAAAGATACTACGAAAATTGAGATGATTTTGTGTGACAACATCAATTTGCAAAAGATATTACAGTGGACAGGACGAAGACAGAGCAAAAGAACATGCATACAAGATATTAAAGAACACATGAACATGACTATTAATAATGTGGAACTCAAGAGACAGAGGAATTCAGATGTGGCTCAAAGAAAGCTGATGATCCTTAAAGGATACGTTGTGATGATTACTGTGATGGACACATTCTTCCAAAGATATTAACAGTATGGACACTCATAGCATAGGTTTATAATGTGGACTCATGGAAAGGATATTCCAATGTGACCACATAGAAGTTTATATAATGGACACATCATGACCAAGGTTATTAAATGTGGAATGATCACTCCAAGAAATGTGATATTTAAATGTGTATATATTACGTATGGCCCTACTCTTGCCTCCTATAGTTTATGTGTATGGGCCCTCTCCTTGTCTCCTATAGTTATTATGGACTAAGCACTTCTTGTTCATATTTTATGTCACCTACTGGGCTCTTCCTGTCCACACATAGTCAATTAGATAGAGCTCCTCTTGCGTTGTCTATAGTGACTATATTATATGCAACCATCTCTTCTCTATGTTATGATGCCACTATTTTCTCCTATAGTTAGTAATGGCTTCACAAGTCTCTATAGTTATATGTCACTTTCTCTTATTGTGCACTCATTCCAATTAGATCTTCTACATTGTTGTCTTGTATATGATCTTGCAATCTCTGTCATGTGATTTTTCTCTATATATAATCTTCAGCAATCTCTGGTCATGTGTTTCTTATCTGTATATAATCTTCAGCAATCTCTGGTCATGTGTTTCTTCTCTGTATATAATCTTCAGCAATCTCTGGTCATGTGTTTCTTCTCTATATAATCTTCAGTAATCTCTGGTCATGTGTTTTCTCTTATATAATCTTCAGGAATCTCTGGTCATGTGTTTCTTCTCTGTATATAATCTTCAGCAATCTCTGGTCATGTGTTTTTCTTGTATATAATCTTCAGCAATCTCTGGTCATGTGTTTCTTCTCTGTATATAATCTTCAGGAATCTCTGGTCATGTGTTTCTTCTCTGTATATAATCTTCAGCAATCTCTGGTCATGTGTTTCTTCTCTGTATATAATCTTCAGCAATCTCTGGTCATGTGTTTCTTCTCTGTATATAATCTTCAGCAATCTCTGGTCATGTGTTTCTTCTCTGTATATAATCTTCAGCAATCTCTGGTCATGTGTTTCTTCTCTGTATATAATCTTCAGCAATCTCTGGTCATGTGTTTTTCTCTGTATATAATCTTCAGCAATCTCTGGTCATGTGTTTCTTCTCTGTATATAATCTTCAGGAATCTCTGGTCATGTGTTTCTTCTCTGTATATAATCTTCAGCAATCTCTGGTCATGTGTTTCTTCTCTGTATATAATCTTCAGCAATCTCTGGTCATGTGTTTCTTCTCTGTATATAATCTTCAGGAATCTCTGGTCATGTGTTTCTTCTCTGTATATAATCTTCAGCAATCTCTGGTCATGTGTTTTTCTCTGTATATAATCTTCAGCAATCTCTGGTCATGTGTTTCTTTCTCGTATATAATCTTCAGTAATCTGGTCATGGTCTGTTTTCTTCTTCTGTATCGTATAATCTTCAGCAATCTCTGGTCATGTGTTTTTTCTCTGTATATAATCTTCAGTAATCTCTGGTCATGTGTTTCTTCTCTGTATATAATCTTCAGAATCTCTGGTCATGTGTTTTTCTCTGTATATAATCTTCAGCAATCTCTGGTCATGTGTTTCTTCTCTGTATATAATCTTCAGCAATCTCTGGTCATGTGTTTCTTCTCTGTATATAATCTTCAGCAATCTCTGGTCATGTGTTTCTTCTCTGTATATAATCTTCAGCAATCTCTGGTCATGTGTTTCTTCTCTGTATATAACTCTTCATGCGAATCTCTGGTCATGTGTTTCTTCTCTGTATATAATCTTCAGCAATCTCTGGTCATGTGTTTCTTCTCTGTATATAATCTTCAGGAATCTCTGGTCATGTGTTTCTTCTCTGTATATAATCTTCAGCAATCTCTGGTCATGTGTTTCTTCTCTGTATATAATCTTCAGCAATCTCTGGTCATGTGTTTTTCTCTGTATATAATCTTCAGCAATCTCTGGTCATGTGTTTCGTCTCTGTATATAATCTTCAGCAATCTCTGGTCATGTGTTTTTTCTGTATAAATCTTCAGCAATCTCTGGTCATGGGTTTCTTCTCTGTATATAATCTTCAGCAATCTCTGGTCATGTGTTTCTTCTCTGTATATAATCTTCAGTAATCTCTGGTCATGTGTTTCTCTCTGTATATAATCTTCAGCAATCTCTGGTCATGTGTTTCTTCTCTGTATATAATCTTCAGCAATCTCTGGTCATGTGTTTCTTCTCTGTATATAATCTTCAGCAATCTCTGGCATGTGTTTCTTCTCTGTATATAATCTTCAGAATCTCTGGTCATGTGTTTTTCTCTGTATATAATCTTCAGAATCTCTGGTCATGTGTTTTTCTCTGTATATAATCTTCAGCAATCTCTGGTCATGTGTTTCTTCTCTGTATATAATCTTCAGCAATCTCTGGTCATGTGTTCTTCTCTGTATATAATCTTCAGCAATCTCTGGTCATGTGTTTCTTCTCTGTATATAATCTTCAGCAATCTCTGGTCATGTGTTTCTTCTCTGTATATAATCTTCAGCAATCTCTGGTCATGTTTTTCTTCTCTGTATATAATCTTCAGTAATCTCTGGTCATGTGTTTCTTCTTCTGTAATAATCTTCAGCAATCTCTGGTCATGTGTTTTTCTCTGTATATAATCTTCAGCAATCTCTGGTCATGTGTTTCTTCTCTGTATATAATCTTCAGTAATCTCTGTCATGTGTTTCTTCTCTGTATATAATCTTCAGCAATTCTGGTCATGGTTTCTTCTCTTATATAATCTTCAGTAATCTCTTGTCATGTGTTTCTTCTCTGTATATAATCTTCAGCAATCTCTGGTCATGTGTTTCTTCTCTGTATATAATCTTCAGCAATCTCTGGTCATGTGTTTCTTCTCTGTATATAATCTTCAGCAATCTCTGGTCATTTGTTTCTTCTCTGTATATAATCTTCAGCAATCTCTGGTCATGTGTTTCTTCTCTGTATATAATCTTCAGAAATCTCTGGTCATGCGTTTCTTCTCTGTATATAATCTTCAGGAATCTCTGGTCATGTGTTTCTTCTCTGTATATAATCTTCAGGAATCTCTGGTCATGTGTTTCTTCTCTGTATATAATCTTCAGGAATCTCTGGTCATGTGTTTCTTCTCTGTATATAATCTTCAGCAATCTCTGGTCATGTGTTTCTTCTCTGTATATAATCTTCAGCAATCTCTGGTCATGGGTTTCTTCTCTGTATATAATCTTCAGCAATCTCTGGTCATGTGTTTCTTCTCTGTATATAATCTTCAGCAATCTCTGGTCATGTGTTTCTTCTCTGTATATAATCTTCAGCAATCTCTGGTCATGTGTTTCTTCTCTGTATTTAATCTTCAGCAATCTCTGGTCATGTGTTTCTTCTCTGTATATATCTTCAGCAATCTCTGGTCATGCGTTTCTTCTTGTATATAATCTTCAGCAATCTCTGGTCATGTGTTTCTTCTCTGTATATAATCTTCAGCAATCTCTGGTCATGTTTTTCTTCTCTGTATATAATCTTCAGTAATCTCTGGTCATGTGTTTCTTCTCTATAAATACATATCTTCATGTGTTTCTCTATATTTGTCATGTCTGTTTCTTCTCTGTATATAATCTTCAGCAATCTCTGGTCATGTGTTTCTTCTCTGTATATAATCTTCAGCAATCTCTGGTCATGTGTTTCTTCTCTGTATATAATCTTCAGCAATCTCTGGTCATGTGTTTCTTCTCTGTATATAATCTTCAGTAATCTCTGGTCATGTGTTTCTTCTCTGTATATAATCTTCAGCAATCTCTGGTCATGTGTTTCTTCTCTGTATATAATCTTCAGGAATCTCTGGTCATGTGTTTCTTCTCTGTATATAATCTTCAGTAATCTCTGGTCATGTGTTTCTTCTCTGTATATAATCTTCAGCAATCTCTGGTCATGTGTTTCTTCTCTGTATATAATCTTCAGCAATCTCTGGTCATGTGTTTCTTCTCTGTATATAATCTTCAGCAATCTCTGGTCATGTGTTTCTTCTCTGTATATAATCTTCAGTAATCTCTGGTCATGTGTTTTTTCTCTGTATATAATCTTCAGCAATCTCTGGTCATGTGTTTCTTCTCTGTATATAATCTTCAGAAATCTCTGGTCATGCGTTTCTTCTCTGTATATAATCTTCAGTAATCTCTGGTCATGTGTTTCTTCTCTGTATATAATCTTCAGCAATCTCTGGTCATGTGTTTCTTCTCTGTATATAATCTTCAGCAATCTCTGGTCATGTTTTTCTTCTCTGTATATAATCTTCAGCAATCTCTGGTCATATGTTTCTTCTCTGTATATAATCTTCAGCAATCTCTGGTCATGTGTTTCTTCTCTTTATATAATCTTCAGTAATCTCTGGTCATGTGTTTCTTCTCTGTATATAATCTTCAGTAATCTCTGGTCATGTGTTTCTTCTCTGTATAGTATCTTCAGCAATCTCTGGTCATGGGTTTCTTCTCTGTATATAATCTTCAGCAATCTCTGGTCATGTGTTTCTTCTCTGTATATAATCTTCAGCAATCTCTGATGTGTTTCTTCTCTGTATATAATCTTCAGTAATCTCTGCATGTGTTTCTTCTCTGTATATAATCTTCAGAATCTTCTGGTCATGCTGTTTCTTCTCTGTATATAATCTTCAGCAATCTCTGGTCATGTGTTTCTTCTCTGTATATAATCTTCAGTAATCTCTGGTCATGTGTTTCTTCTCTGTATATAATCTTCAGCAATCTTGGTCATGTGTTTTTCTCTGTATATATCTTCAGCAATCTCTGGTCATGGTTTCTTCTCTGTATATAATCTCTCAGCAATCTCTGGTCATGTGTTTCTTCTCTGTATATAATCTTTCAGCAATCTCTGGTCATGTGTTTCTTCTCTGTATATAATCTTCAGCAATCTCTGGTCATGTGTTTCTTCTCTGTATATAATCTTCAGGAATCTCTGGTCATGTGTTTCTTCTCTGTATATAATCTTCAGCAATCTCTGGTCATGTGTTTCTTCTCTGTATATAATCTTCAGCAATCTCTGGTCATATGTTTCTTCTCTGTATATAATCTTCAGCAATCTCTGGTCATGTGTTTCTTCTCTGTATATAATCTTCAGCAATCTCTGGTCATGTGTTTTTCTCTGTATATAATCTTCAGCAATCTCTGGTCATGTGTTTCTTCTCTGTATATAATCTTCAGCAATCTCTGGTCATGTGTTTCTTCTCTGTATATAATCTTCAGCAATCTCTGGTCATGTGTTTCTTCTCTGTATATAATCTTCAGCAATCTCTGGTCATGTGTTTCTTCTGTATATAATCTTCAGCTAATCTCTGGTCATGTGTTTTTCTCTGTATATAATCTTCAGCAATCTCTGGTCATGTGTTTCTTATCTGTATATAATCTTCAGCAATCTCTGGTCATGTGTTTCTTCTCTGTATATAATCTTCAGGAATCTCTGGTCATGTGTTTCTTCTCTGTATATAATCTTCAGTAATCTCTGGTCATGTGTTTCTTCTCTGTATATAATCTTCAGCAATCTCTGGTCATGTGTTTTTCTGATAATCTTCAGCAATCTCTGGTCATGTGTTTTTCTTATATAATCTTCAGCAATCTCTGGTCATGTGTTTCTTCTCTGTATATAATCTTCAGCAATCTCTGGTCATGTGTTTCTTCTCTGTATATAATCTTCAGAAATCTCTGGTCATGTGTTTCTTCTCTGTATATAATCTTCAGAAATCTCTGGTCATGCTTTCTCTCTGTATATAATCTTCAGCAATCTCTGGTCATGTGTTTCTTCTCTGTATATAATCTTCAGCAATCTCTGGTCATGTGTTTCTTCTCTGTATATAATCTTCAGTAATCTCTGGTCATGTGTTTCTTCTCTGTATAGTATCTTCAGCAATCTCTGGTCATGTGTTTCTTCTCTGTATATAATCTTCAGCAATCTCTGGTCATGTGTTTCTTCTCTGTATATAATCTTCAGCAATCTCTGGCATGGTTTCTTCTCTGTATATAATCTTCAGTAATCTCTGGTCATGTGTTTCTTCTCTGTATATAATCTTCAGGAATCTCTGGTCATGTGTTTCTTCTCTGTATATAATCTTTCAGAATCTCTGGTCATGTGTTTCTTCTCTGTATATAATCTTCAGCAATCTCTGGTCATGTGTTTTTCTCTGTATATAATCTTCAGCAATCTCTGGTCATGTGTTTCTTCTCTGTATTTAATCTTCAGCAATCTCTGGTCATGGTTTTTCTCTGTATATAATCTTCAGCAATCTCTGGTCATGTGTTTCTTCTCTGTATATAATCTTCAGCAATCTCTGGTCATGTGTTTCTTCTCTGTATATAATCTTCAGTAATCTCTGGTCATGTGTTTCTTCTCTGTATATTATCTTCAGCAATCTCTGGTCATGTGTTTCTTCTCTGTATATAATCTTCAGCAATCTCTGGTCATGTGTTTCTTCTCTGTATATAATCTTCAGAATCTCTGATGTTTCTTCTCGTATATAATCTTCAGAATTTCTGGTCATGGTTTTTCTCTGTATATAATCTTCAGTAATCTCTGGTCATGTGTTTCTTCTCTGTATATAATCTTCAGAATCTCTGGTCATGTGTTTTTCTCTGTATATAATCTTCAGCAATCTCTGGTCATGTGTTTCTTCTCTGTATAGTATCTTCAGCAATCTCTGGTCATGTGTTCTTCTCTGTATATAATCTTCAGCAATCTCTGGTCATGTGTTTCTTCTCTGTATATAATCTTCAGAAATCTCTGGTCATGCGTTTCTTCTCTGTATATAATCTTCAGGAATCTCTGGTCATGTGTTTCTTCTCTGTATATAATCTTCAGTAATCTCTGGTCATGTGTTTCTTCTCTGTATATAATCTTCAGTAATCTCTGGTCATGTGTTTCTTCTCTGTATAGTATCTTCAGCAATCTCTGGTCATGCGTTTCTTCTCTGTATATAATCTTCAGCAATCTCTGGCCATGCTTTCTTCTTGTATATAATCTTCAGCAATTTCTGGTCATGCGTTTCTTCTCTGTATATAATCTTCAGTAATCTCTGGTCATGTGTTTCTTCTCTGTATATAATCTTCAGTAATCTCTGGTCATGTGTTTCTCATTTAATCTTCAGCAACTCTGTCATGGTTTTCTCTGTCATATCTTCAGCAATCTCTGGTCATGTTTCTTCTCTGTATATAATCTTCAGCAATCTCTGGCATGTGTTCTTCTC
Organism: Arion vulgaris; assembly: GCA_020796225.1. NCBI lineage: Eukaryota > Metazoa > Mollusca > Gastropoda > Stylommatophora > Arionidae > Arion > Arion vulgaris. The sequence continues at coordinate 90,346,040 of CM036756.1, forward strand.
TGTATATAATCTTCAGAATCTCTGGCATGTGTTTCTTCTCTGTATATAATCTTCAGGAATCTCTGGTCATGTGTTTCTTCTCTGTATATAATCTTCAGTAATCTCTGGTCATGTGTTTCTTCTCTGTATATAATTTCAGCAATCTCTGGTCATGTGTTTCTTCTCTGTATATAATCTTCAGCAATCTCTGGCATGTTTTCTCTCATATCCGCAATTGTCAGTTTCTCTGTATATAATCTTCAGCAATCTCTGGTCATGTGTTTCTTCTCTGTATATAATCTTCAGCAATCTCGGTCATGTGTTTCTTCTCTGTATATAATCTTCAGCAATCTCTGGTCATGTGTTTTTCTCTGTATATAATCTTCAGCAATCTCTGGTCATGTGTTTCTTCTCTGTATATAATCTTCAGCAATCTCTGGTCATGTGTTTCTTCTCTGTATATAATCTTCAGCAATCTCTGGTCATGTGTTTCTTCTCTTTATATAATCTTCAGCAATCTCTGGTCATGTGTTTCTTCTCTGTATATAATCTTCAGCAATCTCTGGTCATGTGTTTCTTCTCTGTATATAATCTTCAGCAATCTCTGGTCATGTGTTTCTTCTCTGTATATAATCTTCAGAAATCTCTGGTCATGTGTTTCTTCTCTGTATATAATCTTCAGTAATCTCTGGTCATGTGTTTTTTCTCTGTATATAATCTTCAGTAATCTCTGGTCATGTGTTTCTTCTCTGTATATAATCTTCAGCAATCTCTGGTCATGTGTTTTTTCTCTGTATATAATCTTCAGCAATCTCTGGTCATGTGTTTCTTCTCTGTATATAATCTTCAGCAATCTCTGGTCATGTGTTTCTTCTCTGTATATAATCTTCAGCAATCTCTGGTCATGTGTTTCTTCTCTGTATATAATCTTCAGTAATCTCTGGTCATGTGTTTCTTCTCTGTATAGTATCTTCAGCAATCTCTGGTCATGTGTTTCTTCTCTGTATATAATCTTCAGCAATCTCTGGTCATATGTTTCTTCTCTGTATATAATCTTCAGAAATCTCTGGTCATGCGTTTCTTCTCTTTATATAATCTTCAGTAATCTCTGGTCATGTGTTTCTTCTCTGTATATAATCTTCAGTAATCTCTGGTCATGTGTTTCTTCTCTGTATATAATCTTCAGCAATCTCTGGTCATGTGTTTTTCTCTGTATATAATCTTCAGCAATCTCTGGTCATGTGTTTCTTCTCTGTATATAATCTTCAGCAATCTCTGGTCATGTGTTTCTTCTCTGTATATAATCTTCAGCAATCTCTGGTCATGTGTTTCTTCTCTGTATATAATCTTCAGTAATCTCTGGTCATGTGTTTCTTCTCTGTATAGTATCTTCAGCAATCTCTGGTCATGTGTTTCTTCTCTGTATATAATCTTCAGCAATCTCTGGTCATGTGTTTCTTCTCTGTATATAATCTTCAGCAATCTCTGATGTGTTTCTTCTCTGTATATAATCTTCAGTAATCTCTGATGTGTTTCTTCTCTGTATATAATCTTCAGAAATTTCTGGTCATGCGTTTCTTCTCTGTATATAATCTTCAGTAATCTCTGGTCATGTGTTTCTTCTCTGTATATAATCTTCAGTAATCTCTGGTCATGTGTTTCTTCTCTGTATATAATCTTCAGCAATCTCTGGTCATGTGTTTCTTCTCTGTATAGTATCTTCAGCAATCTCTGGTCATGTGTTTCTTCTCTGTATATAATCTTCAGCAATCTCTGGCCATGTGTTTCTTCTCTGTATATAATCTTCAGTAATCTCTGGTCATGTGTTTCTTCTCTGTATATAATCTTCAGCAATCTCTGGTCATGTGTTTCTTCTCTGTATATAATCTTGGTCTGTGAGATTTTTGACACTAGAAATAATTCCGGTATGTTTGATATTGTAACCATGACTACGATATGAGCCCACATTGACAAGATTTGTATGTTTGATATTGTAACCATGACTACAACATGAGCCCACATTGACAAGATTTGTATGTTTGATATTGTAACCATGACTACAACATGAGCCCACATTGACAAGATTTGTATGTTTGATATTGTAACCATGACTACAACATGAGCCCATATTGACAAGATTTGTATGTTTGATATTGTAACCATGACTACAACATGAGCCCATATTGACAAGATTTTGATATGAGAAATCATTGAAACACTTATTGGCTAGATAGTTCATATGTACGGTTTCAACTTCACTGCAAGGGTCACCCCATAATTGCTCGCTCCTGTGCCAACGAAAATCACACAAAATGCTAACAACTGTCTCCTGTGTCGTGAACTAATTCCAGAATGAAACAGCCGCGTACCGCCACAAAAAGCAACCAGCCTCGCATAAATGCATATGGCCGTCGCTAAAGTGTAAACACAAAACTGTTCATTACTTGAATTGCAATTCATGTCGAAGGGAACATCAATCACGATAAAATCCAGCTTTCTGCACACAAAACACTGCATACGGCAGATTGAGTTGGTTCGTCATTACCACTGTCCGCCATTTTCTGAATACCCACAATCACAACAAACGCACAGTTGAAACAGCAATAAGTATTCCATTTAACATTCATAGCTCACAGCGTTGCTCAAGCACTAACTCAGTAGCTCGGCAAATGAAACCGAAAATACCGACCAAACATGGCGGAAATGCGCTAGCAAAGTCGTGTCCAGAATCAAACAGTTTTGATTCTGAATGGTCCTCCCTTATTCCGCCATTGCTGGCAATATTTTTTCTTTTATTGGCTAGAAATTATTCTCTCTATTTCTGATTTCATACCATCATCATCAAATAGCTCCAGCCCTTGTGTCTTTTTATATGTCCAAAATACCTCAAATTGCTCTCCTTCTTATTGGTAGCATTAGTCAGTTTTCTTTGATTTCAAGTTCTTTTTAGATAGATCTATTTGTTCTCTTCTCTATCCATGATAGATCTATTTGTTCTCTTCTCTGTCCATGATAGATCTATTTGTTCTCTTCTCTGTCCATGATAGATCTATTTGTTCTCTTCTCTGTCCATGATATACAGATTTCATTTACTCTGTTCTTATCCAGATCTGATGCAAACCACTTAGTTTTGATTTAATTGTAGTTGATATCAATTATTTAGAAGTACCAACATTATAGAAGACCTTCATGAAAGGAGACATACCGGTAAAGAGAATGAAAGGAATTATAATTTGGATGTTACAAATGTGGGAAAGAGCAGGACTACTCTTGTTATTATAACTTAGATGTTACAAATGTGGATAGTTGTTTGGTTGTTAAAGGACTATAGGTTTCCATGTCTGTGTTGAAATAATACAAGGGATCCTTAACCTTACTAAGGTCATAACCATCAGTGACAAGATCCACTTTTCGTTGCTTGAATGTGCCAGTGATGACTGCTTGTTCCAGCAGACGACAAAAGGGGTCGAGCATACGATGGAAGTTCTCTGACCACATGCTCATACAAGTCCTTCAGTTGTTTGGGGCCCAATTGATATCCATCCCGGAGTGTTAGAGCAACCATCCCTGCCCGACCTTCGCTGCCTGTTGTTGATATACAAAAGCAACAAGAATGAATGATACACAAGGAAACAAACTAGCAATCAGACAACAACATCATGACATAAGTGAAGAACATCAGATTAAGAGAGCAGTGAAGGACATCAGCAATCAAGAAACAAAACCCGCCCGCCTGCCCAGCGTGTTCGTAGCGCGTTGGACGACAGGTGACAAGCTTCCTGTGAGTGTGGTTCAACTCCGCGGACTGGCAGAAAAGCCCCATAGGTTCTCCAGATTTACGGTGTTCCTAGCACCGAACCGAAGGGTTACGATATCCATGGCACCGAGTCAAAGAGCTGAAAGCTCAAGTGCTTCTGGATTGGTTGAAAAAAGAAACAAATCACACAGAGATAATAAGAGAGAAGACTAACACGGGACATGATTACAGAGATATCAGGCTGTGACCTCAAATCATGATAACATTACCTGACGGCGCCTTTCTGTTTACGAGTGCATTTTTTCCAGAGACCCCTAGGATTTTTGCTGGAGCTACGGAGTTCATGCTTGTGCAATACTCTCGGCAAGTGGCGTGCCATTTCTGCGGAGAGGGGCCGAGCCTTATAGGGTAAAACCCGGTGCAATGAAGACAATCCTTCGACTTTAAAACCCTTTAGGTGAATACCCTCTTTGCGGCCACACTCTATGAGCAGGGTTGCCAATTTGGCTTATTTTAAGCCAGATTTCTGCTTTTTTTCAAGTTGGTTGGCTGTGGAAAATTTGGTTTGGCTTACTGGCTTAAATTTGGCTGTTTTTCATGTTGTTTGGCTTAAAGAATTTTGTCTGACTGTTTGGCTAAAATCTGACTTATTTTGGCTTTTTCAACGAATTGTGTGGTTTAAAGTCAAATTTTCTGTTGGCAACACTGTTTTTGACATCGAAATACAACTTGCTAATTGGACAGGGGAGAGAACAATGAATGTGTGTGGGTACCAGCAGCCAGAATGATATTGTAACCTACATACTTGTTAATTATTGAATGCTATTATGGAGACAGTTACTATTCAGGGGATATGTCCATCCAGCGATGGGCTGAAAGAGACATGTTTACGCAGGGCGGGACGAGTTCATTATGGGGGGACGCGGCTGACTTGACAAACAAAGACTATCTGGAATGTTAACAGTTTGCCTAAGGGTGTAGGTTAGTGCCAAGAGCAATTTATAGGTCGGAGACATTTCTCAGATGAGTCAATTTTTAGGGGTAACCATAATAACAATGTGATGCTGGAGAGATATAAATTGTTTCACTGCAAGTCATTTTTAGGATGGACTAGGAATGGTCATGGAGTGTAGAAAGCAAGTAGATAGATATATAGACATTCAAAGAACCAAATAAACAAGTCTTAGTGAGAGAAGTGCTAGAAGATAGATGTGCTAGATTTAGAATTTCCATAGAATTGTGTTTTACTTATCACCCAGATAACCATGTCAACAAAGAAGTGGAAAGCTATGTACGATAGTAATAGAAAGTACTGTTCCAAATGGGAAGAAACATTTGTATGGATTAAACAGGCGGCCGATGGGTCTGGTGATGCCTACTGTAAACTTTGTCGTTGCAACATTCTACCAAGAATTAGCAACCTCTCTCAGCATGAGAAATCGGAGAAACATAAACGGAGTATACCAGTGCAAGGTCAGGCGCTACTTAATGTGACAAAAACTCATAGACAGTCTAACGATAAGGTGAAGGCGGTAGAGCTGCAAATTGCTGTAGGCATTCTCTGTCATTGTGCGATACGTGCAGTTGATCACCTCAGTGAGATTATGGTAGCACATGGACATGGAAGTACACTGGAGCACATACAATTGCACAGAACGAAATGTGCTTGCCTAATTAAGAACGTCATTTTGCCAGCTATGAAAGCTGAACTTCTTTGCGACCTCCAGAATAAGAAATATGCCATTATTATTGACGAATCAACGGACACTTCAGTACATAAGCACCTGTGTATTTTAGTGCGATTTCTTAGTGACAGAACAAAGAACATTGCAACTGGATTTATAGGTTTAATTCCTGTGCAAGAGGCTACAGGAGAAAACATCTTCAACTTAATTGATGAAGAAATAACAAGAAGTGGTCAAAACCTGGTAAACTGTGTTGGTTTTTCTTCGGATGGTGCATCAAATATGATTGGCTGCAACAACTCAGTGTGGTCTAGACTAAAAGAAGTCTCTCCAAACTGCGTGCAGCTTAATTGTATCTGCCATTCGCTAGCATTGTGCATTCAATATGCAGTATCCAAATTACCATCAAATATTGGGTTCCTACTCTCAGAGATACCTAATTGGTTTCGCCATAGTGACTTACGACGAGAAGCTTACAAAGATTTATTTAAAGCTATGAACAGCAGTACAGAGTTTGAGCCAACCCGAACTGCCCCACTTCCTTTTGAAAAGCCATCGTTTACTCGGTGGCTTGTACGTGGGAAGGTTATGTATAACATTCTGATGAACTGGCAAGAGTTGAAAGCTTATTTTGCTTCTGCTGAACTAGACCAATCAAAACTTGACACAAAATTCAAAGCAAGACTATTAAAAGAAATGTCAGATTTCAAAAACCACCTTTTCTTTGAGTTTGCAATACCAGTTGTGCAAGAATTTGAAAGACTGAACAGCATGTTTCAACAGACAAAAGCAGATCCTCATGAACTGTACCAACAGCTATTTCTACACCAGACCAGTCTCAAGAACAGGCTGTATGATGGAAGGAGACAGAAAAGAGATCTTCATCAAGTTGATTTTGGTATCAAATTCATAACCGCATGTAATAAGTTCTTGCAGCAGAACAACAGTACTGAGGCTCATCAGGAAATACAATTTGTCAAGGAAAGATGTATGTCTATGCTAGAAGAAGCTCTCAGCCAAATTACAATTAGAGTCCTACAGGCCAGAGATACATTTCAACGTTTAGCAAAATTGAGCCCTACTGTGATCTTAAATCAAATTTCGAGGCCCATGTTTTCCGATTTACCTTTTTTACACCACGCTGGAGAAAACATTAGCACAATTGAGGAACAATACAGACAAATGCTTTTTGTGGACTGGAAAGAGGAGGCTCCATTTAAAAAAAGATGGACTCCCTACAGATACTGAGCAGTTTTGGGTTGGTGTGCTTCAGCATTCGTCTTTAAACAGCTGCAACCTTTGCTCTAACGTGCCTGACTACCCCTGTCAGCAATGCTGTGGTTGAGAGAATATTTTCTCTGGTATCCTCTGTAAAAACAAAAGCGAGAAACAGAATGCAGATTAAACTTCTTGATGCTATTGTCAGAATCAGGACAGAACTGATACTTTTAAACAAATGCTGCAAAGACTTTACAGCATCTCCAGAAATGGTAAAAAAACTTCACACTGGACAAAGTTTATGCTGCCGATTCAGCTACTTCCAGTGGGGAGGATAATGACATGGATCTGGAGCTTTTTATGTGATGTGAGTATGTGAATATGAATTTTTAAAATTTTAAATGTGGTTTGGCTTATTTTTGGCTTATTTCTACGAAAAGTTTGGCTTAAAGTCAAAATTTTGGTTGGCAACCCTGTCTATGAGGTCGTTCAGAATGTGACCTCTATCCTTTGACTGATTCAGCCAGCCTGTCTGCTCTCTGCTTGCCATCGACACACATGTGTTCTGGAATAAAGATTCATGTATTTCTGGAAATTGTTGATGCTTGTAGTGATTCAATTCATTATTTGCGAACCGAACGAGTAGACTTTTCATGGCAAACTACCGATCCATCCGTAAATCAAGACATCTTCATTCTCTCTCTCTCTTTTGCCTTTACCGGTTGGGGCATAGGCCCTCAACCAACTCATGCCAAGTCTTCCTATCTCTAGCTATCTCCTGCAGCTCCCTCAGCTCTTCTTTATATTGTTGATCTCTGCCTCCAAATCTCGTCTCCATGTATTTCTCGGCCTCCCCTTCTTTCGCTGTCCTGCGGGTTCCAGGCAAGGACCCTTCTTGTTATATTCCCTCCGGTTTTCGCAAAGTGTGTCCTATCTAGCGCCAGCGTCTTTTTTAACCTCTTGGCTCACTGGAATCTGTCTTGTTCTCTCCATAAGCTCCTCATTTGTGACCCTATCATACCATCTTATTCCCTCTATTCTGCGGAGACACCAGTTGATGAATGTTTGCAATTTATGCGCTATTGTTTTAGTTGTTCTCCATGTTTCTGACCCATACAGTAGAACTGCTTTAACATTAGAGTTAAATATCCGAATTTTGTTCTAGATTTGATTTCTTTGGACTTCCAAATGTTTCCCAGTGCAATGAAAGCTCCTCTTGCCTTCTGTATTCTTATTTTAACATCTCTATCTGTTCCACCCTCTTTGTCTACGTTGCTGCCCAAATATGTGTATGATTCTGCCTCTTGAAGTGGGATTTCCAGGAGATCGAGTTGTCGGTTGTTTGGTTAATTCTCAATATCTTTGTCTTTCCCTTATGAATGTTCAGCCCTAGTTGCTGGGACCTTTGATTCAATGTGTTTAGCTTATCCTGCATCTGATTTCGTGTATGTGACAGAAGGGCTATATCATCAGCGAAGTCCAGATCCTCTAGTTGCTCTGTCAGAGTCCATTGGATTCCATTTCTGGTGTTAGTTACTGTGGTCTTCATAATCCAATCTATTGTCAGTAAGAACAACAAAGGTGATAGAAGACATCCCTGACGCACTCCTGTTTCTATTTCGAAAGTATCTGTTAGTTTACCTTCATGAAGAACTCTACATTTCATATCTGTATATATTGCTTTTATTAGGTTAATAATTTTTTTGTGGGATTCCATAATGCCTCATTAATTTCCAAAGGGTTTTCCTATCAATACTGTCAAAAGCCTTCTCATAATCAACAAATCCGATATAAAGTTGGGATTTCCATTCAATACTTTGCTCTATTATTATACGTAATGTGGCTATCTGGTCAGCACAGGATCTATTTGGTCGGAAGCCTGCCTGTTCATCTCTTAGCTTTATATCGATGGCATCTCTCAGTCTCTCCAGGATGACTCTGCTTAGTATTTTCCCAGGTACTGACAACAGCATTATTCCTCTATAGTTTTCGCACTTCTGAAGGTCCCCTTTTTTTGGTAGCTTCACCAGGTATCCTTCTCTTCAGTTTGCTGGTATTTCTTCGGTCTCCCAGATTCTGCTAAATAATTTATACAGTATTTCTGTGGATGTGTTTATGTTGGCTTTAACCGCCTCCGCTGGAATACCATCTGGACCGCCGCTTTTCCATCTTTTAAAAGTTTAATGGCTTTACTAATCTCCTCCTTGGATGGTTTCTCACAGTTGATGTCCAAGTCAATTTCTGCCGTTGGATATCTGGGGGGTTTGTAGGTGCTGGTCTGTTCAGGAGTTCTTTGAAGTATTCCATCCATCTTTCCATTTGGTCTCTAACATTAGTGATAGTTTTCCCACTACTATTTTTGATCAACCCATTTGATGGTCTGTATTTTCCTGCTAGCTTTCTAGTGATATTGTAAAGATCCCTAAGGTTTCCTTTTCCTGCAGCTACCTCTGCTTCTCTTGCTAGATCTTCTATGTATTGTCTTTTATCTAACTTTATTTGTTTCTTCACTTTCTTGCTAGCTTCTGTGTACTTTTCCTGGGCTATGGCTTTGGCAGTTCTAGTTTTGCTATTATTTAAATCTGCTTTCCTCTTTTTCCTTTCTTCTATTTCCTTGAGAGTTTCTGGAATTATCCATGCCTTATGATTCCGCTCCTTCTTTCCTAATACCTCTGCATGTTTCATTCCAAATATTTTTGGCTTGCTGCCAGCATTCTTCCGCACTCACCTCATCTTCTAATTGCCGAAACACCTCATACTTATTAGAGACTGTGACCGTGAACTGTTCCTTTGTTTCTTGACTTCTGAGGTATCCTACATTATATTGGTGTCTATGTTCATGGGATGTTATGTATCGCTTAAGCTTCAGTTTAATTTTACTTATCAGCAAGTGGTGATCCGAATCTACATCTGCCCCCCTTAGGACCCTTACATCTTGTAGACCTGAATTTCTTGTTTATGCATATGTGGTCAATTTGATTTTCTGTTCTGTGATCTGGTGATACCCAGGTTGCTTTATGTATTCTTTTATGTGAAAGACACTTCCACCTATGACATATTGATTCCGCATGAAATTAGTGAATAGTTCTCCATTTTCGTTCATTATTCCTAGTCCGTGTTTCCCCATGATCTCCTAGTAGCCTATGTTGTCCGAACCTATTTTGGCATTGAGGTCACCCATCAGAATTTTGATGTTCCCATTTCTCTGATTACCTATAGTATTTTGAAGTTTTATGTAAAATTTCTCTTTTACTTTTTCCTCTTTATCATTGGTAGGTGCATAACACTGGGTCACATTCAAGAATACTTTCTTTTGGTGGTTCTGAATGTTGCTGTGATTATCCTAGGACTCACTGCTTCCCATTTTATTAGTGCCTTCTCCGCTTCTTTAGATAGCATTAAAGCCACTCCTTCACTATGGGGGCATTTTCTTCCATATGGCCTGAGAACAGCATTGTTTCTCCTGTGTTTAAACGTTGTTTGCCTGCACCATTCCACCTAGTTTCACATAATCCCAAGATGCCAATCCCGTGAAATTTCATCTCATTTACAACCTGTGCTGTCTTTCCCATTTGATACATACTTCTAACATTCCAGGTGCCAATTCTGGAGCTTTTCCTAGGTGAAAGGAAGATAATCTGCTGTGTAGACTCCTTGCGGCTTTCTCTGCATCGCTTCATACCTCTTCTAGAAGAGCTTCCTTTCCTCTTGGTTGGCACAGTTTTTATTTTATTTTTATGTGACTTGTTCATGGTTGGTTGGATTTTGTGGCTAAAATTTTCTACTGGATAGGGTAGCCAGCCCTACGCCAAACCCCACCTTAGTCGCCTCTTACGACATGCCTTGTAGGTCGCAGTGCTGCTACTCTTGCTCCCCTTGCGGGCCCCGGCAGCACACGGGCGGACATCTTCATTAGTTTTCATTAATGATGGCCGTAATGTCTACATCCAACGCCATGGGATTAATCTCTCAGCACCCTTTGTCAAATTTAATGATAGTTCAAAAGTTGTTCCCGTATATTGAAGGTACCGGTATCCATTCTTCCCCATGGTCGATATTTGTGAGCCCACATACCAACTAAACAGTGTCTATAGCACAGCCAAACCATGACTTGTCCCACTTTAACTTATTTCCACTACTTACGCTGAGCAGCTCATGCAGTAGGTGATCCTTTTAACTCTTACAATACGAAACGCCACCTGACAGACCATAAAGTTAGTTCCCATTTTACGAAAAGCCACTTCACGGACCATATGATTCTAACCACTTGTTTTAACTTCCTAAATACATTTAATGCTTTAAGTGTATTTTTAAAATTCAAATACAGCAAGTGGGTGTTTGTAATAAATCTTTCAATTGCGCACACTTTTGTGTATGCAGTTTGTATCTGCTGTTGAATACAAGAAAGTTATAACAAATTTTGTAAGGACACCTGCGCCTTAAAATTTGTTCCTCAAAAACAGTACGTAAAAAGGCGGTTTTAGTATGCGTATTGTAAGAGCTAAGCACTTATTTTAAGATATGCATGTGCTCTAGCTATCTTGAGTCTATACTTCATGGTCGGGAAATCCAGGAGATACCTCATCGCACACACGGTGTATCCCTAGTGCAACCGAGGATGATACGCATGGCTTCATTCTGTATTCTTGCCAGTCGTTCAGTTTGTGTCTTACTAACAGTAAGTCTGGTCAGTGCATGATACAGGATGACAGGCTTACTAACAGTAAGTCTGGTCAGTGCATGATACAGGATGACAGGCTTACTAACAGTGAGTATGGTCAGTGCATGATACAGGATGACAGGCTTACTAACAGTGAGTATGGTCAGTGCATGATACAGGATGACAGGCTTACTAACAGTGAGTATGGTCAGTGCATGATACAGGATGATAGGCTTACTAACAGTGAGTATGGTCAGTGCATGATACAGGATGACAGGCTTACTAACAGTGAGTATGGTCAGTGCATGATACAGGATGACAGGCTTACTAACAGTGAGTATGGTCAGTGCATGATACAGGATGACAGGCTTACTAACAGTGAGTATGGTCAGTGCATGATACAGGATGATAGGCTTACTAACAGTGAGTATGGTCAGTGCATGATACAGGATGACAGGCTTACTAACAGTGAGTATGGTCAGTGCATGATACAGGATGACAGGCTTACTAACAATAAGTCTGGTCAGTGCATGATACAGGATGACAAGCTTACTAACAATAAGTCTGGTCAGTGCATGATACAGAATGACAAGCTTACTAACAGTGAGTCTGGTCAGTGCATATTTGATGGTTGAAAGAACCAGCACATGGTACAGGATGACCAGGAACCGTTGTTTGATGTTAGCAGCTACCCAGACTCTCATTGCCACCAGACCTTTAAGTGCCTTGACAATGACATGCTCAACATGGTCCCCTGAAACGCAGGCTGCGTCATATTTTCACACCCAAATATTTGCATCATTTTAGCGCTTCTACATTTATTATCAGGTGTTTATCAGGTGTTTATCAGGTGTTGGGGACTCTGCTATATTATCAGGGTTGAGGTACTGGCTATATTATCAGGTGTTGAGGGACTCGGCTGTATTATCAGGTGTTGGGGGACTCTGCTATATTATCAGGTGTTGGGGGATAGCAACATACTAGATTGTTCAACATTATGACATGAGAGAAAGTCATCAGATAGCAACATACTAGACTGTTCAACATTATGACATGAGAGAAAGTCATCAGATAGCAACATACTAGACTGTTCAACATTATGACATGAGAGAAAGTCATCAGATAGCATCATACTGAACTGTTCAACATTATGACATGAGAGAAAGCTCCAGATAGCAACATACTGAACTGTTCAACATTATGACATGAGAGAAAGTCATCAGATAGCAACATACTAGATTGTTCAACATTATAACATGAGAGAAAGTCATCAGATAGCAACATACTGAACTGTTCAACATTATGACATGAGAGAAAGTTATCAGATAGCAACATACTAGACTGTTCAGCATTATGACATGAGAGAAAGTCATCAGATAGCAACATACTGGATCTGTTCAACATTATGACATGAGAGAAAGTCATCAGATAGCAACATACTAGATTGTTCAACATTATGACATGAGAGAAAGTCATCAGATAGCAACATACTGGACTGTTCAACATTATAACATGAGAGAAAGTCATCAGATAGCAACATACTGAACTGTTCAACATTATGACATGAGAGAAAGACATCAGATAGCAACATACTTGATTGTTCAACATTATGACATGAGAGAAAGTCATCAGATAGCAACATACTAGATTGTTCAACATTATAACATGAGAGAAAGTCATTAGATAGCAACATACTAGATTGTTCAACATTATGACATGGGAGAAAGTCATTAGATAGCAACATACTAGATTGTTCAACATTATGACATGAGAGAAAGTCATCAGATAGCAACATACTGAACTGTTCAACATTATGACAGGAGAGAAAGTCATCAGATAGCAACATACTGAACTGTTCAACATTATGACATGAGAGAAAGACATCAGATAGCAACATACTAGATTGTTCAACATTATGACATGAGAGAAAGTCATCAGATAGCAACATACTAGATTGTTCAACATTATAACATGAGAGAAAGTCATTAGATAGCAACATACTAGATTGTTCAACATTATGACATGAGAGAAAGTCATTAGATAGCAACATACTAGATTGTTCAACATTATGACATGAGAGAAAGTCATCAGATAGCAACATACTAGATTGTTCAACATTATAACATGAGAGAAAGTCATTAGATAGCAACATACTAGATTGTTCAACATTATGACATGAGAGAAAGTCATTAGATAGCAACATACTAGATTGTTCAACATTATGACATGAGAGAAAGTCATCAGATAGCAACATACTAGATTGTTCAACATTATGACATGAGAGAAAGTCATCAGATAGCAACATACTGGACTGTTCAACATTATGACATGAGAGAAAGTCATCAGATGGCAACATACTGAACTGTTCAACATTATGACATGAGAGAAAGTCATCAGATAGCAACATACTAGATTGTTCAACATTATGACATGAGAGAAAGTCATCAGATAGCAACATACTAGATTGTTCAACATTATGACATGAGAGAAAGTCATCAGATAGCAACATACTGAACTGTTCAACATTATGACATGAGAGAAAGTCATCAGATAGCAACATACTAGATTGTTCAACATTATGACATGAGAGAAAGTCATCAGATAGCAACATACTAGATTGTTCAACATTATGACATGAGAGAAAGTCATCAGATAGCAACATACTGAACTGTTCAACATTATGACATGAGAGAAAGTCATCAGATAGCAACATACTAGATTGTTCAACATTATGACATGAGAGAAAGTCATCAGATAGCAACATACTAGATTGTTCAACATTATGACATGAGAGAAAGTCACTGGATAGCAACATACTGAACTGTTCAACATTATGACAGGAGAGAAAGTCATCAGATAGCAACATACTAGACTGTTCAACATTATGACATGAGAGAAAGTCATCAGATAGCAACATACTAGACTGTTCAACATTATGACATGAGAGAAAGTCATCAGATAGCAACATACTGGACTGTTCAACATTATGACATGAGAGAAAGTCATCAGATAGCAACATACTAGACTGTTCAACATTATGACATGAGAGAAAGTCATCAGATAGCAACATACTAGACTGTTCAACATTATGACATGAGAGAAAGTCATCAGATAGCAACATACTGAACTGTTCAACATTATGACATGAGAGAAAGTCATCAGATAGCAACATACTAGATTGTTCAACATTATGACATGAGAGAAAGTCATCAGATAGCAACATACTAGACTATTCAACATTATGACATGAGAGAAAGTTATCAGATAGCAACATACTGAACTGCTCAACATTATGACAGGAGAGAAAGTCATCAGATAGCAACATACTGAACTGTTCAACATTATGACATGAGAGAAAGTTATCAGATAGCAACATACTGAACTGTTCAACATTATGACAGGAGAGAAAGTCATCAGATAGCAACATACTAGACTGTTCAACATTATGACATGAGAGAAAGTCATCAGATAGCAACATACTAGACTGTTCAACATTATGACATGAGAGAAAGTTATCAGATAGCAACATACTGAACTGTTCAACATTATGACATGAGAGAAAGTCATCAGATAGCAACATACTGAACTGTTCAACATTATGACATGAGAGAAAGTCATCAGATAGCAACATACTGAACTGTTCAACATTATGACATGAGAAAGTCATCAGATAGTAAATATACTGAACTGTTCAACATTATGACATGAGAGAAAGTAATCAGATAGCAACATACTGAACTGTTCAACATTATGACATGAGAGAAAGTCATCAGATAGCAACATACTAGACTGTTCAACATTATGACATGAGAGAAAGTTATCAGATAGCAACATACTAGACTGTTCCACATTATGACATGAGAGAAAGTTATCAGAAAGCAACATACTAGACTGTTCAACATTATGACATGAGAGAAAGTCATCAGATAGCAAACTATACTGAACTGTTCAACATTATGACATGAGAGAAAGTCATCAGATAGCAACATACTAGACTGTTCAACATTATGACATGAGAGAAAGTCATCAGATAGCAACATACTAGACAGTTCAACATTATGACATGAGAGAAAGTCATCAGATAGCAACATACTCGATGTTCAACATTATGACATGAGAGAAAGTCATCAGATAGCAACATACTAGACTGTTCAACATCATGGCATGAGAGAAAGTCACATCATAGCAACATACTGAACTGTTCAACATTATGACATGAGAGAAAGTCATCAGATAGCAACATACTAGACTGTTCAACATTATGACATGAGAGAAAGTCATCAGATAGCAACATACTAGACTGTTCAACATTATGACATGAGAGAAAGTCATCAGATAGCAACATACTGAACTGTTCAACATTATGACATGAGAGAAAGTCATCAGATAGCAACATACTAGACTGTTCAACATTATGACATGAGAGAAAGTCATCAGATAGCAACATACTAGACTGTTCAACATTATGACATGAGAGAAAGTCATCAGATAGCAACATACTGGACTGTTCAACATTATGACATGAGAGAAAGTCAATAGATAGCAACATACTAGACTGTTCAACATTATGACATGAGAGAAAGTCATCAGATAGCAACATACTAGACTGTTCAACATTATAACATGAGAGAAAGTCATCAGATAGCAACATACTGAACTATTCAACATTATGACATGAGAGAAAGTCATCAGATAGCAACATACTAGACTGTTCAACATTATGACATGAGAGAAAGTCATCAGATAGCAACATACTAGACTGTTCAACATTATGACATGCGAGAAAGTCATCAGATAGCAACATACTGAACTGTTCAACATTATGACATGAGAGAAAGTCATCAGATAGCAACATACTGAACTGTTCAACATTATGACATGAGAGAAAGTCATCAGATAGCAACATACTGGACTGTTCAACATTATGACATGAGAGAAAGTCATCAGATAGCAACATACTGACTGTTCAACATTATGACATGAGAAAAAGTCATCAGATAGCAACATACTGAACTGTTCAACATTATGACATGAGAGAAAGTTATCAGAGAGCAACATATTAGACTGTTCAACATTATGACATGAGAGAAAGTCATCAGATAGCAACATACTGAACTGTTCAACATTATGACATGAGAGAAAGTTATCAGATAGCAACATACTAGACTGTTCAACATTATGACATGAGAGAAAGTCATCAGATAGCAACATACTAGACTGTTCAACATTATGACATGAGAGAAAGTTATCAGATAGCAACATACTAGACTGTTCAACATTATGACATGAGAGAAAGTTATCAGATAGCAACATACTAGACTGTTCAACATTATGACATGAGAGAAAGTCATCAGATAGCAACATACTGAACTGTTCAACATTATGACAGGAGAGAAAGTCATCAGATAGCAACATACTAGACTGTTCAACATTATGACATGAGAGAAAGTTATCAGATAGCAACATACTAGACTGTTCAACATTATGACATGAGAGAAAGTCATCAGATAGCAACATACTGAACTGTTCAACATTATGACATGAGAGAAAGTTATCAGATAGCAACATACTAGACTGTTCAACATTATGACATGAGAGAAAGTCATCAGATAGCAACATACTAGACTGTTCAACATTATGACATGAGAGAAAGTTATCAGATAGCAACATACTAGACTGTTCAACATTATGACATGAGAGAAAGTTATCAGATAGCAACATACTAGACTGTTCAACATTATGACATGAGAGAAAGTCATCAGATAGCAACATACTGAACTGTTCAACATTATGACAGGAGAGAAAGTCATCAGATAGCAACATACTAGACTGTTCAACATTATGACATGAGAGAAAGTCATCAGATAGCAACATACTGAACTGTTCAACATTATGACAGGAGAGAAAGTCATCAGATAGCAACGTACTGGACTGTTCAACATTATAACATGAGAGAAAGTCATCAACAGAATTTATCAACAACAATAATATAGTAAAGACAGTGTACTTTGATGATCTCGACACCAGATGACATGAAGAAATATTATTAATGAGACAGAAGACAGCCAACTAAGACACACTTACCTAGGATTATCACTCCGTAGACATTAGCATCTTCAATAAATTCAAGGGCAGTGATAATATTTGCCAATTCAGTAGTTGATACATTCTTCCTTCCACCTGTAGTTTGTGATAATAATTAGTCATATTATTGACTTGATGATATAGAATAACATTTCTACATCAGTGCTGCCTCACCTGCATATATTTATAATATGCTCACCTGCATATATTTATAATATGCTCACCTGCATATATTTATAACACACTCACCTGCATATATTTATAATATGCTCACCTGCATATATTTATAACACACTCACCTGCATATATTTATAACACACTCACCTGCATATATTTATAACACACTCACCTGCATATATTTATAACACATTCACCTGCATATATTTATAACACACTCACCTGCATATATTTATAATATGCTCACCTGCATACATTTATAACACACTCACCTGCATATATTTATAACACATTCACCTGCATATATTTATAATAAGCTCACCTGCATATATTTATAACACATTCACCTGCATATATTTATAATATGCTCACCTGCATACATTTATAACACACTCACCTGCATATATTTATAACACATTCACCTGCATATATTTATAACACACTCACCTGCATATATTTATATGCTCACCTGCATATATTTATAACACACTCACCTGCATATATTTATAATATGCTCACCTGCATATATTTATAACACACTCACCTGCATATATTTATAACACACTCACCTGCATATATTTATAACACACTACCTGCATATATTATAACACACTACCTGTATATATTTATAACACACTCACCTGCATATATTTATAACACACTCACCTGCATATATTTATAACACACTCACCTGTATATATTTATAACACACTCACCTGCATATATTTGTAACACACTCACCTGCATATATTTATAACACACTCACCTGCATATATTTATAACACACTCACCTGCATATATTTATAATATGCTCACCTGCATACATTTATAACACACTCACCTGCATATATTTATAACACATTCACCTGCATATATTTATAATAAGCTCACCTGCATATATTTATAACACATTCACCTGCATATATTTATAATATGCTCACCTGCATACATTTATAACACACTCACCTGCATATATTTATAACACATTCACCTGCATATATTTATAACACACTCACCTGCATATATTTATATGCTCACCTGCATATATTTATAACACACTCACCTGCATATATTTATAATATGCTCACCTGCATATATTTATAACACACTCACCTGCATATATTTATAACACACTCACCTGCATATATTTATAACACACTCACCTGCATATATTTATAACACACTCACCTGTATATATTTATAACACACTCACCTGCATATATTTATAACACACTCACCTGCATATATTTATAACACACTCACCTGTATATATTTATAACACACTCACCTGCATATATTTGTAACACACTCACCTGCATATATTTATAACACACTCACCTGCATATATTTATAACACACTCACCTGCATACACACTGCTGTTGCTATAAACCCTCACAGAAATACAAGTTTTTATTCTCTTTATTATGTAGCATTATCTGTAGGTGTTGTCTCTATAACTTTCTCTTTATATATATAAATAGATGAGACTGTAGTCAAACTATTTGATTGGCAAAACATGTAATCACAAAGTACTGTAGTTTTACAAATTACCAAAAATAATGACAATATACAGCAACGTTTCGACCAACAAGGCCTTTATCAAGCAAACAAACAACAGGAGTGACAAATTTAAAAAAACATATGGACTAGATACAAACGCTTCTAATGAAAATCTGGGAATAAAAACGAATAACGAAATAAATGTAACATAAAAACACACATAAAAACTAGAAATAGAACGGAAGAGAAGCAAAGGAAGCAAATCTCTGGAGAATCGGTTGATTTCGTTGTATGGTCAACCTCTGCAACAAGCCCAGAAAACATCACCAGGGTTGCAAACCAACAAAAAAAGCTGGAAGTCTCCAAATTGAAAAGCTCCGCTGTCACCGAAAGTTTAATAAGAGACCTGGACGACAAGTTGAAGGACCTTCAGTTTGGCCAAACCAGCGTGGACGAGGACTGGACTGCCCTCAGAGACACTGTGTACCTATCTACCTCTGAGCTCATAGAACACTCTGTACGCAAGAGCCACGACTGGTTTGACGTAAATGACGAAGAAATAAAGTCTATTCTCCTCGTGAAACATGGGACATACCGAGCCCATCAAAATGACCCATCATTGTCATTAAAAAAAACAGCATTCCTAGATGCTCGGAGAAGGGCTCAAGAGAGAATTAGGAAATTGCAGGACGCTTGGATAAGCAAAAAATCTGATAAAATTCAGATGTTTGCAGACAGACATGATTCCAAACGTTTCTATGATGCCCTGAAAACTGTTTATGGCCCTCAACATTCTCACCCCACCCCTATACTCGACGCAGATGGAGCAAGGCTATTAACTGACAAGCCTAATATACTAAACCGCTGGGCAGAACACTTCCGTTCTGTCCTCAACCATCCATCCACTATATGTTATGAAGCCATAGAGCGCATGCTCCAGGTCCCAATCAATGCCAAGCTTGATATTCCACCTACCTTAGAAGAGGTCAAGAAGGCAACAAGCCAGATGACCAGTGGGAAGGCATCGGGTGCGGACTCAATACTAACTGAAGTCTACAAAGAAGGATGGCCCATGCTGATGCTGAAATTGACAGAACTATTTACATCCATTTGGTGCAACGAACAGGTGCAACAGGAACTAAAGGATGCCACTATTGTCCACCTGTACAAATGCAAAGGAAACCGCCAGGCCTCGATAACCACAGGGATCTCCTCCTGTCAATTGCAGGCAAGATACTGGCCAGAGTCCTCCTCAATCACTTAACTGAACACCTGGAACAGGACTTACTCCCTGAGACCCAATGTGGCTTCAGAGCGGGTCGTGGAACAGCAGACATTTTTGCTGCTCGCCAATTACAGGAGAAATGTCAAGAGCAGCACCGTAACCTCTACATAGTCTTTGTCGATCTGACCAAGGCTTTCGACACGGTTAACAGGGAGGGTCTATGGAAGATCATGGAAAATTTGGATGCCCAGTGAAATTCATCAAGATCGTCCAACAGTTTCACGAGGCATGATGGCACGTGTACTTGATGATGGGGAGCTGTCGGAAGCCTTCCATATCACCAACGGCGTCAAACAGGGCTGTGTTCTGGCCCCAACACTCTTCAGCATGATGTTTGCTGCCATGCTCACGGATGTCTTTTGGGAAGGCGATGAACATGGGGTAAAGATTAGATACAGGACAGACGGTAACCTATTCAATCTTCAGAGGTTAAAATCCTCCACCAAGGTAAAAGAATCAACTATCTCAAACCTGTTGTTTGCTGATGACTGCGCCCTCGCTACCAACTCTGAGGAAGAAATGCAGACTTACATGGACAAGTTCTCAATGGCCTATGATAAGTTTGGCCTCACCATTAACACCAAAAACAGAGGTCATGTTCCAGCCCGCCCCTAGAGAACAGTACTATGATCCAGTCATCAACATTAAACACCAGCGTCTCCAGTCAACGGACAACTTTGCTTATCTTGGCAGCCTCCTATCCAGATCGGCAAACATAGATTCTGAGGTCAACAATAGGATATTCAAAGCCAGTGCTGCGTTCGGAAGGTTACGTGTCGCTGTGTGGGAGAGGAAGGGGATAAACATAGCCACAAAGCTGAAAGTTTACCTGGCCATAGTGCTAACCACATTGCTGTCACTAGCGAGACATGGACAGTGTATAGCAGACACGCAAGAAAATTAAACCATTTCCACACAAGCTGTCTACGCAGAATACTAAAAATAAACTGGCAGGACAAAATTCCAGACAGCGAAGTCCTACAAGAGCAAAGATCCCAAGCGTCAACACCCTGTTGCAGAAGGCCCAAATGAGATGGGTCGGTCACTTTGCTCGAATGCCTGATAAACGCATCCCAAAACAGCTGATGTATGGCGAACTTGAAGGTGGCAGACGTTTAGCTGGTGGACAGAAAAAACGCTTAAAAGACACTCTTAAAGTGTCTCTGAAATGCTTCGATTATAGACACCACATGCTGGGAATCCTTGCAAGATCAGAAAATTTGGCGCTTAACAACAAAGAGGAACCCGAATAGCTGAGAATCATCGTATTGTTGAGTCACAGAGAAAACAAGCAGCACGAAAAGACAGAGCACACAACACGCACATGTCTAACCTTGATTATGTATGCCCCACCTGTGTAGGGGATTCTGTTCTAGGATTAGACTCTACAGTCACCTCCGCACACATCAGAGAGGTGCAACAGCACACGTCTGAGATTGTTGTATCATCGCTTGCGATGGCGGCTATTATGGTACCTTCACCACGTGGGCTCAACATTTTACATTCATATGCTTCTTAGTACTTTCTCTTCCCATGCCTTGTAATTTATATGGGCATATATTGCATGTATTCAAGTTATATACTTACTAGATTTTTCATTGTTTCTCTTCCTTTCTATTTCTAGTTTTTATGTGTGTTTTTGTGTTACATTTATTTCATTATTCGTTTTTATTCCCAGATTTTCATTAGAAATGTTTGTATCAGTCGTCCATATGTTTTTTTAAATTTGTCACTCCTGTTGTTCGTTTACTTGATAAAGGCCTTGTTGGTTGAAACGTTGCTGTATTTTGTCATTGTTTTTGTAATTTGTAAAACTACAGTACTTTGTGATTCTGTTTTGCTTTTTCTTTCAATACCCACATAACCTCAAAACACTTAGTATGATCGGCAATGCAATGTAATGCCAGGGGACTTCTAATAAACAGTTGGTATGGTGGGCAATTCAGGGGGATGTGAATACTCATACATCATTGACTCACACCTTTATATACCTGGTATAACACAGTCTGACTTGTACAACATTGACCCATACCTTTACATACCTGGTATAACACAGTCTGACTTGTACATCTTTGACTCACCTTTTTTTTTTTTTTCGATCCAGAAGCACTTGAGCTGAAAGCTATTCGGCTCGGTGTCATGGACATCATAACCCTTCGGTTTGGTGCCACGAACACCGTAAATCTGGGCAATCTGTGGCTTTTCTGCCAGTCCGGGGAATTGAACCCGCACTCACAGAGGACTTGTCACCCGTAGTCCAACGCGCTACGAACACGCTGGGCAGACGCGCAACTCACACCTTTACATACTTGGTATATCACAGTCTGTACATCTTTGACTCACACCTTTACATACTTGGTATAACAGTCTGCACATCTTTGACTCACACCTTTACATAATAGCCATCCATCGCAAGTGATGATGTCAACAATCTCAGACATGTGCTGTTGCACCTCTCTGGTGTGTGCGGAGGTGACTGTAGAGTTCAATCCTAGAACAGAATCCCCTACCACAGGTGGGGCATACATGATCAAGGTTAGACATGTGTGTGTTGTGTGCTCTGTCTTTTTGCGCAGCTCGTTTTCTCTGTGACTCAACAATACAATGATTCTCAGCTATTCGGGTTCCTCTTTGTTGTTACAGCGCCACATTTGGCAATCTCGTGCAAGGATTCCAGCACGTGGTGTCTATATTGAAACATTTCAGAGACACTTTAAGAGCGTCTTTAAAGCATTTTTTCTGTCCACCAGCTAAACGTCTGCCACCTTCAAGTTCGCCATACATCAGCTGTTTTGGGATACGTTTATCAGGCATTCGAGCAAAGTAACCGACCCATCTCATTTGGGCCTTCTGCAACAGGGTGTTGACGCTTGGGATCTTTGCTCTTGTGAGGAGTTCGCTGGCTGGAATTTTGTCCTGCCAGTTTATTTTTAGTATTCTGCGTAGACAGCTTGTGTGGAAATGGTTTAATTTTCTTATGTGTCTGCCATACACTGTCCATGCACGGCCTTCTCTATAATGGCCGCAGTGCAGACAGCAATATTGCCATGTGACGTCACAGGCTGAGGCGGTGTATTCGCACAGACTAACTATTGTCTGTTACTATTGGGAAACGCCGATCTAGACAATACATCTTGAAGATGTTAGAAACTTGTTGTTGGATGCATGTGTGTATTACAGAAGAAGTTTTATGATGAGTAGCTATAGTTGTTACTCTCACATACTATTTTAGTTTAATTTTATACAGAATACTTCAGAGTGAGGAGTAATTTTATACAGAATGAGGAGTAATTTATATATGATTACTAGTGCACTTACATCAGCTTATGGTAGTCTCTCATCAGTTATCCATGAATAAGTAAGCCACATGTTTGTACAACACCACAGCTTCTGGTTTGTCGTGGCCAAGAACTTTTTGTACATTATGTTGAATAAGATCAATAGTCTACATGACAACTTTTGTTACATTATGTCGAAGGAGATCAAGTCTACATACCAACTTTTATTACATTATGTCGAAGGAGATCAATAGTCTACATACCAACTTTTATTACATTATGTCGAATGAGATCAATAGTCTACATACCAACTTTTATTACATTATGTCGAATGAAATCAATAGTCTACATGACAACTTTTGATACATTATGTCGAAGGAGATCAAGTCTATGTGACAACTTTTGATACATTATGTCCGAAGAGATCACTAGTGATACAGGATAACAATGGAAAACAAAATGCTGTGCCAATCAATTTTCACCACACTTCAACTTGATTAGCACATAAACTAAACAGTATTACACAAATATATTTATCTACTACTGAATTTTGCTCCTTTCCTTTTTGTGAAGAAGCAGCTTGCTGAACATTGCATTGAACATTCCTGATTTTATATCATTGTTGAGAAAATGTTGGAACCGAGACAATAAAATATTTCTTTTTAGCTCCAGAATATACAGTACTGTCTAATGAGAATTTCATGTAACTGGTAGTTACAATTTGTATGACAATCTCCTTATGGTTTGTCGTGGCTAAGAACTTATCTTCATATCCAGATGATATGAGGACAGATCAGGTTCAATTTAATATGTCATAAATGTAAAACACTAAGTTTTATTGATATACCATTTTCTGTTATCTGGAGTTTTGACCAGATGCAACTGTTCAGGAGGAATTTTAGTTTTTCTCTGGTACAAAACTAGTGCTTATTGTGTGGATGATAAACTAATTGCTTCAACCAGATTATCATGTGCCATTGTCATGTAATAGTCAACAGTTGGTGCTCTTCTAAATCTTTGCATGATTTACTTGTTAAATTAACTTAAATGCTACATATATAATTATAATCGTAATTTGATCTACATTTTGGTACACATTACTTACTAGCTTAGCTAGGCATCGTTATTTTGTTGTTATGTTTACAACACTGACAACAGTTACATTTACTGAAGAAGACACTTGTTAAATTAACTTAAATTATACATATATAATTATAATCGTAATTTGATCTACATTTTGGTACACATCACTTACTAGCTAGGCGTCGTTATTTTGTTGTTATGTTTACAACACTGACAACAGTTATGTTTACTGAACAAGGTACTTGTTAAATTAACTTATATTATACATATATAATTACAATCGAAATATGATCTACATTTTGATACACAGCACTTACTAGGCATCGTTATTTTGTTGTTATGTTTACTAAAGAAGTCCGTTTGAGTCCGTATGTTTACTAAAATGTCCAAATGTTTACTAAACACGTTTGAATAATCCGCCTCACCCTCCATCTTGAAAAATATTGCACGAAGGCCAGTATTTACGATGGCCGTGGTCCATGTCTCACTTGCGTACAGCAGAGTGGTTAGCACTATGGCCTGGTAAACTTTCAGCTTTGTGACTATGCTTATCCCTTCTGCTCCACACAGTGACACATAACCTTCTGAATGCAGCACTGGCTTTGGATATCCTATTGTTGACCTCAGAGTCTTTGCCGATCTGGATAGGAGGCTGCCAAGTTAAGCAAAGTTGTATGTTTACAGGAGACGCTGGTGTTTAATGTTGATGACTGGATCATAATACTGCTCTCTAGGGGCGGGCTGGAACATGACCTCTGTTTTTTATTTTTAACATTCTTTATATACCTGGTATAACACAGTCTGAACATCTTTGACTCACAACTTTATATACCTGGTATAACAGTCTGTACTACTCATCTTTGACTCACACTTTCACATACCTGGTATAGCACAGTCTGAACATCTTTGACTCACACCTTTACATACCTGGTATAGCACAGTCAGTCTGTACATCTTTGACTCACACCTTTACACACCTGGTATAGCACAGTCTGTACATCTTTCACTCACACCTTTACACACCTGGTATAGCACAGTCTGTACATCTTTGACTCACACCTTTACATACCTGGTATAACAGCCTGTACATCTTTGACTCACACCTTTACATACCTGGTATAAAAGAGTCTTACCTGAAAGTATCACCAATCCTATCTTGAAAATACAGGAAATAATCCCTGTCACAGTAGAAGACATCACCGTAGTTGAAATACAAGTCTCCTTCTTGAAATGCATCTCTCACTAACTTTTGCTCGTTGGCTTCTGAAGAGCTGCGGTACACTTCAAACTTGCCATTTTTGATGAGTAAATCTGGTACACGGGATATGAAAAGACCAGGCTCACCTGTAGAAGGTATCATGAACAGAAATATGAACTTTTGTTTAGTAAACACTAGTCTACAGGAAACAATGGACATGCAACAATGTACGACTTGTACAAAATACATACAATAAAAGTCAAGCTCTCAGGTAAAACATATTTACTCAAGAATCAAGTTCTCATGAACGATTATAAGAATCAAGTTTCAAAAACAGATTCTAAGTACTCATGTAAAACAGATTTATTCAAGAACCAAGTCATCATGTAAAACAGATTTACTCAAGAATCAAGTTCTCATGTAAAACAGATTTACTCAAGAATCAAGTTCTCATGTAAAACAGATTTACTCAAGAATCAAGTTCTCATGTAAAACAGATTTACTCAAGAATCAAGTTCTCATGTAAAACAGATTTATTCAAGAATCAAGTTCTCATATAAAACAGATTTATTCTTCTTCTTCTGCATTCTCACTAGATTGGGATTTCAGATTCTCTAATAAAGCAGCCGTCTGCCTCAGATTGTCAGCCACGCCATAGTTTGTCTTGGATGCTGGTGTAAGTGGGCCACCTCTTTCTTCTCAGGTCTGCATACTGGGGCAGTTCTGTAGGATATGTTCTGTTGTCATACTTGCCAAGCCACAGGGGCACAGGTCGTTGGTGCCTATTTTGAATTTAGTGTACAGGTGGTGTTTCATTCTGTTGTGACCCTTCCGGAGGCGAAGTATGGCTGTCTGGTCCCTTCTGGACAGTTGGTAATATCCATCATTCTTGTTGTGTTTTGGGTGTTCTTTATCCCATTTTGCTTTGTAGTGCCCTTTGGCGATGGCTTTTGCTTCTTCATAGTTAACCAGGTTGTCATCTTGGGACATTCCTGCTCCCTCTTTAGCCAGTCTGTCAGCATCTTCATTCCCTTGATCTTGCAGTGTGAGGGTATCCACTGGATTACTACCCTCTCAGATTCATGGGATAACTGGGCTAAGGTTGACCTGAGATCACTTAGTTCTGTGTTCCTTTCAGATTTCAGTGCTGAGATAGCAGACAATGCGTCAGTCAGGAGAACTATTTTTCCATGTATTTAGTTCATATTTTGTAGTGCCATTTTGCAGCTGCACTGAGGGCCTCTACCTCAGCCCTGAAATTGGTTGAGAACTTGCCGGTGGTCAGAGCTAAGGTTAGTTCTACTCCATTTTTTAGTCTGAGGACAACTCCCCTCCTCCATTGTGGGTGGCATCTGTAGCAGAGCCATCCATGTATGCATGTGTCCATGAGTCCATTGGGTAGTTTTCGTTTATGTGTTTTTCTGCAATGAGCCTTCTCTCCAGGTCTGTCTGTGTTCCTTTCTTGCCAATGCTCTTATTTCTTCTGAGAGCTCTGGGAGACTGCATGCCCAGGGAGGGGAGGTGCTGGCTGATTGAATGTGTCTTGGTTGAGCCAGTGCCAATATTGCATCTTTGTGAACAAGTTCTTTGGAGTTTGCCACGAGTTACTTCTTTTTAATCTGCCCCTACCGTAGCTGTTGATTCGGAGGTGCATTGGATGGTTCGTCAGTCTCTTGAATTTTCTCCTTGTTGAAGAACCTTCACGTCCCGCCTGTCCTCCATTGGTTGGAGCCTGTCACAGTATCCAGTACTTCTATGGGGGTGGACTTCATGGCTCCAGTGATGATCCGTGAGGCCTGGTTTTGAACTCTGCTTAGCTTTACAAATTGTGTCTTGGAGGTTGTGGCCCAGGCTGCTATGCCATACTCAAGTACTGGTCGGACTCTTCCAGTGTATAACCTTTTCAAAATGCCACAATCTGCACTCCAGGTGGTGCCTGCTAGTTTATTCATGATCCTCATTCTCTGCTTTGCTCTTTTTCCAGCTTTGTCTATCTGTGTTTTCCAAGTCATTCTGCTGTAGATTTATTCAAGAATCAAGTTCTCATGTAAAACAGATTTACTCAACAATCAAGTCATCATGTAAAACAGATTTATTCAGGAATCAAGTTCTCATGTAAAACAGAGTTATTCAAGAATCAAGTTCTCATGTAAAACAGATTTACTCAAGAATCAAGTTCTCATGTAAAACAGATTTACTCAAGAATCAAGTTATCATGTAAAACAGATTTATTCAAGAATCAAGTTCTCATGTAAAACAGATTTACTCAAGTACTCATGTTCTCATGTAAAACAGATTTACTCAAGTACTCATGTTCTCATGTAAAACAGATTTACTCAAGTACTCATGTAAAACAGATTTACTCAAGTACTCATGTTCTCATGTAAAACAGATTTACTCAAGAATCAAGTTTTCATGTAAAACAGATTTACTCAAGTACTCATGTAAAACAGATTTACTCAAGAACTCATATTCTCATGTAAAACAGATTTACTCCAGAACTCAAGTACCCATGTAAAACAGATTTACTCCAGAACTCAAGTACTCATGTAAAACAGATTTACTCAAGTACTCATGTAAAACAGATTTACTCAAGTACTCATGTAAAACAGATTTACTCCAGAACTCAAGTTCTCATGTAAAACAGATTTACTCAAGTACTCATGTAAAACAGATTTACTCAAGTACTCATGTTCTCATGTAAAACAGATTTACTCCAGAACTCAAGTTCTCATTATCTCTCTAGCCTGTGACACATTGGTAGCAACACATTTCTTCTCTATTCGTGGCCATCTTCTCTATTGTGTTCTAGCTGTGATTTGTTTATTTCAGTTCTTGTTCTACTCTTCTCCTCCAGGTTCGTTTTGTGTCTTCCACGTTTTCGTTTACCCTCTGGTGTCCATCTCAGTACAGTTTTCGTGACAGAGTTAGTCTCCATGCGTATCAAATGTCCGATCTATCTCCAGCATCTCTTCTGGATCATGGTGTTCATATTCTCTTGTTGAAACTGTGCATGCAGTTCTTGGTTAGAGATTGAATGATAGATTGATTGATAGGACCATCATCATTGCACCTCGGTGAGTAACCATGCATGCTCAATCTCTTTCTTAAAAGGAAAATCTCACCTGTGGTGCAAACTCTGTAGCACCGTGAGGATCCCAAAGTAATAGTATTAGAGTAGTAGTGGTAGTAATAGAGCAGTAGTAGTAGTTAGAGTAGTAGTAGTAATAGAGTAGTAGTAGTAGTTAGAGTAGTAGTAGTAATAGTAGTAGTTAGAGAAGTAGTAGTAGTAGTAGTAGTAGTAATAGAGCAGTAGTAGTTAGAGTAGTAGTAGTAGTAGTTAGAGTAGTATTAGTAGTAGTAGTAGTAGTAGTTAGAGAAGTAGTAATAGTAGTTAGAGAAGTAGTAGTAGTAATTAGAGTAGTAGTAGTAGAGTAGTAGTAGTTAGAGTAGTAGTAGTAATAGAGTAGTAGTAGTAATAGTAGTTAGAGAAGTAGTAGTAGTAATTAGAGTAGTAGTAGTAGAGTAGTAGTAGTAGTAGTTAGAGTAGTAGTAGTAATAGAGTAGTAGTAGTAATAGAGTAGTAGTAGTTAGAGTAGTAGTAGTTAGAGTAGTAGTAGTAATAGAGTAGTAGTAGTAGTTAGAGTAGTAGTAGTTAGAGTAGTAGTAGTTAGAGTAGTAGTAGTTAGAGTAGTAGTAGTAGTTAGAGTAGTAGTAGTTAGAGTAGTAGTAGTAGTAGTAGTTAGAGTAGTAGTAGAGTAGTAGTAGTAGAGTAGTAGTAGTTGAGTAGTAGTAGTAGAGTAGTAGTAGTAGTAGAGTAGTAGTAGTAGAGTAGTAGTAGTTAGAGTAGTAGTAGTAGTAGCCGCAGCTGATGTTGTGATGTATTAGTACTGACTTCAAAGTAAGAATATCACTGCTGCAGCTAATATTTGACCAGACACAAGTAAGATCTTTCACAGACAAATTGTATGGAAGATGGAAAATTTGGATATATTTTGTTCTGTCATTTTCCAGCATTCTGATGCTGTATTGTAAAGTTAATAGCACACAGTTGTGTTATATATTAATGTGAAATCTGATGCTGTATTGTAAAGTTAATAGCACACAGTTGTGTTATATATTAATGTGAAATCTGATGCTGTATTGTAAAGTTAATGCACATTTGTGCATATATTAATTGAAATCTGATGCTGTATTGTAAAGTTAATAGCACACAGTTGTGTTATATATTAATGTGAAATCTGATGCTGTATTGGGCTGATTTTTCAGACCATCTGAAGCAGTGCTGTCCAACCTTGATGTATACTGGGGCACATGTGACTGATAGTTGGGGATGTACTGGGGCACATGTGACTGATAGTTGGGGATGTACTGTGACTGATAGTTGGGGATGTGCGGACATCATGTGACTGATAGTTGGGGATGTGCGGACATCATGTGACTGATAGTTGGGGATGTACAGACATCATGTAACTGATAGTTGGGGATGTGCAGACATCATGTAACTGATAGTTGGGGATGTACGGACATCATGTGACTGATAGTTGGGGATGTGCAGACATCATGTAACTGATAGTTGGGGACGTGCGGACATCATGTAACTGATATTTGGGGATGTGCAGACATCATGTAACTGATAGTTGGGGATGTGCAGACATCATGTAACTGATAGTTGGGGATGTGCAGACATCATGTAACGATTGTAATAATAATACAAAGAATAATGTTAGTAATAAAATAATATTAATTGTATTATTCATAAAACTTATTAAAAATTGTACTTATATTTT
This sequence comes from Arion vulgaris, assembly GCA_020796225.1. Lineage (NCBI taxonomy): Eukaryota > Metazoa > Mollusca > Gastropoda > Stylommatophora > Arionidae > Arion > Arion vulgaris. The sequence goes on from CM036756.1 coordinate 90,376,735, forward strand.
ATATAATTAGTTAGGAAATTTGGCACTACATATTAGCTGCAAGTTGGAAATTCTGATTTGTAACTGGAACATGCTGCTCTTGGTGCATCATCTAAGTTCGAATCTGTCAGGCAAGATTGGTTTTTATCTTTGATAATGTTCATAGATAAAAACGAGACTTTATGTAGATATGTTGAGCGAAAGCACAAATATATTTTCACACCAGCGATACTTTATGTAGATATGTTGAGCGAAAGCACAAATATATTTTCACACCAGCGATACTTTATGTAGATATGTTGAGCGAAGCACAAATATATTTTCACACCAACGATACTTATCATTGGATATTTAATCTTGTCCACCAAAGCCCAGAAATTGTCATATATGCCATGTACAGATTTCAAACGTCTTCTTCTTGCAGATTTCAGACATGTCATCTTCTTGCAGATTTCAGACATGTCATCTTCTTGCAGATTTCAGACATGTCATCTTCTTGCAGATTTCAGACATGTCATCTTCTTCAGAATTTCAGACATGTCATCTTCTTGCAGATTTCAGACATGTCATCTTCTTGCAGATTTCAGACATGTCATCTTCTTGCAGATTTCAGACATGTCATCTTCTTGCAGATTTCAGACATGTCATCTTCTTGCAGATTTCAGACATGTCATCTTCTTCATTCAGACATGTCATCTTCTTGCAGATTTCAGACATGTCATCTTCTTGCAGATTTCAGATTTCAAATTCTAACTCTTCACTAGATTATATCTAACTCTTCACTAGATTATATCTAACTCTTCACTAGATTATATCTAACTCTTCACTAGATTATATCTAACTCTTCACTAGATTATATCTAACTCTTCACTAGATTATATCTAACTCTTCACTAGATTATATCTAACTCTTCACTAGATTATATCTAACTCTTCTGCAGATTACATTTTTTTTTAAAACGTCATAGACCCTACTTCCAAGTTCAGTTTCATCAACGGGGTCAAAGGCGCATAGTGACAATGGCGCACCAGGATTAGTGAGCTGGCACTAATCACGATCCTACCCCACCTCTACATGGTGACCCTGGAAACAGACAACGGTTCCTGTCTGGCCAAGAGGTAAGGATCGAGGGAGAGCTACAGGTAGTGATAATAGTGCAAGCATGGAAAAGTAATGCAGGTCCAAAATCCCTGAACCAAATGCACGCATCTCCTTGCCGAAGTCGATGAAAGTCACCCAAATGCACACATCTCCTGGTCGAAGCCGATGAAAGTCACCCAAATGCACGCATCTCCTGGTCGAAGTTCGATGAAAGTCGCCCAAATGCACACATCTCCTGGTCGAAGTCGATGAAAGTCTCCCAAATGCACACATCTCCTGCTCGAAGTCGATGAAAGTCGATCAAATACACGCATCTCCTGGTCGAAGTCGATGAAAGTCTCCCAAATGCATGCATCTCCTGGTCGAAGTCGATGAAAGTCACCCAAATGCCCGCATCTCCTGGTCGAAGCCGATGAAAGTCGCCCAAATGCACGCATCTCCTGGTCGAAGCCGATGAAAGTCGCCCAAATGCACGCATCTCCTGGTCGAAGCCGATGAAAGTCACCCAAATGCACACATCTCCTGGTCGAAGCCGATGAAAGTTACCCAAATGCACACATCTTCTGGTCGAAGTCGATGAAAGTATCCCAAATGCACACATCTCCTGGTCAAAGTCGATGAAAGTCACCCAAATGCATGCATTTTCTGGTCGAAGTCGATGAAAGTCACCCAAATGCACACATCTCCTGGTCGAAGTCGATGAAAGTCACCCAAATGCACGCATCTCCTGGTCGAAGTCGATGAAAGTTGCCCAAATGCACGCATCTCCTGGTCGAAGTCGATGAAATTCACCCAAATGATTGTTGAAATGTAAGGAACAGTAGCGTATGATCGTCTGTGAGCGAATGCCAACTCCTTGGAGTAAATGGCTGCACAAAGGGATGAGGGGTGCATCCAGAGAAGAGATGTGGGCCCACAATGGGCAAAACTCAGAGCCCTGAGGTGAGGACCCAAATTGAGTTGCATGTCCTGACAGTCATAGTAATAGTGACGAGGCATAGTAAATGTGAGCAAGGTGAGAAACCCGATAAACAAGGTGAGAAACCAGATAAACAAGGTGAGAAACCAGATAAACAAGGTGAGAAACCAGATAAACAAGGTGAGAAATCAGATAAACAAGGTGAGAAACCAGATAAACAAGGTGAGAAGCCAGATAAACAAGGTGAGAAACCCGATAAACAAGGTGAGAAACCAGATAAACAAGGTGAGAAGCCAGATAAACAAGGTGAGAAGCCAGATAAAGCAAGGTGAGAAGCCAATAACAGGTGAGCAAAAAACAAGGTGAGAACCAGATAAACAAGGAACCAGATAAACAAGGTGAGAAACCAGATAAACAGGTGAAGCCAGATAAACAAGGTGAACGTAAAAGTGAAAACCAGATAAACAAGGTGAGAAACCAGATAAACAAGGTGAGAAACCAGATAAACAAGGTGAACAGGCACCAAAGCAGAGCGAATAGGCACCAAAGCAGAGCGAATAGGCACCAAAGCAGAGCGAACACGCACCAAAGCAGAGCGAACACGCACCAAAGCAGAGCGAACACGCATACGGAAGATACACAGTTGAGCCCACTGGTGGGGCAGACATGCACAGTGCTGATGATGGAGTGACGAAAAGGCTAGGAAAACGCCTTTGGAGGAAGAGATGCAATATGAAGTGACTACACAGGGAAAGATTGCAGTTAACAAGAGGCCAAGCGCAGATATATCTATTGGGTAAAGTAGGCCGAGTGCAAATAATAAAGTTGCGTTTTAGCACCTAACAGAACTGCCTTCCCTGAAACAACCGGGTATGGTACTGTTGTTCTTACAACTATCATCCCCGGAGAAACCGGGCGGGTGATGTTTGGAGCGCAAAATCTAAGTTGCGCTGATAGCGCCTAATGAAACGACCCTCTACATTATTTGTGCGCAGCTCCAGTTCAGTGTTTCCTGGGGCCAGGTAAAATGCAGAGTAGAAACTGCAAATTGTCAAGTGACGACACGAGCCTAGAAAAGGCTGAGAATGTTTCTACACCGGAATAAACTCAAAGTGGTCAGAAAAGTAAGGCCGACATTGCAAAGATTTGACAGGCTGTCTAACTCCGAACAATGGCGAAGGCCGACACTTTTCACGGTGTGTTGCACGAGTAAGATGTCGTCACAGGACAAGCTTATGTGCCCCAAAAGACTGAGAAATGTTCTAATCCGGAACATAGTCAGAAAGGCTGCACAGCTCTTTGGTGTAGATCATAAAGCCCAAATATACGGCGAAAGATGATCGTAAAAGAGCAATCTTAGGGCAAGCTACACTAGTAAATAAAATGCTGGCACTAAATCGGATGTGCTGGTCTAGTCACCATAGGAGCATAATTTGGCACAAAATAAAAACGTTCTTGTCAAAGATCAATTATATATCACAATAAGAATGATAAAATTGGCTGCGAAGAATGAACGCAAAGGAGAAGAAGAATTGCATCAACAGAAGTGATTTAATTATTGATAAATATTATAATTGGTTCAAGGATCTAAAACTGACAAAATCTGTGATCAAATTCAACAGTAAGAAGTTCAAGATGTTTGACAAAATGAAGCAGATCACATACACTGTCATTGATAGATTCAGCAATAGATTTCAAATATGGAAAGTGAGTATGTGATTTTCTGTCGTTCTATATTGCTTTTCTTACTAATAGTTATGACGCTACCACTGCACAATAAAAACACATATTTGCCTTTGTATTCAATGAAACAATATAGATCCTCTCCTTCAGAGTTAAAAATATAGTTCCGTTGAAATTTAGCCATATTTTTAAATGACAGATGATATTAACGCCTTACATACACAGTTATTTCCTCAGTTGTACACAATTAAAGGGGGCAAAAAAGCATTTTTTTAAAGTGCAACTGCTCGTTAATAAATAAACATATATATATATCTTATTATATACTAATTTAAGAAAACTGGACAACCTATTAGAATAACAAGGTTAGAAAGTAGTAGGAGTAAAAAATAGTAAAAGTAAAACTAGAAAGACTTGCATAAGGTGAAACAACTCAAATGACACAGTGTACGGAGAATGTCATTCAACAGAATATGCTGTGGTGCAGTGTGCAGTGATTGGCATGGGAAGAGTTAATTAACAAATGTTGCACTCATCTCACAGCTAGCACAGATCTAGTTATAATATCAAATGTTGCACTCATCTCACAGCTAGCACAGATCAAGTTATAATATCAAATGTTGCATTCATCTCACAGCTAGTAACGATCAAGTTATAATATCAAATGTTGCACTCATCTCACAGCTAGCATAGATCTAGTTATAATATCAAATGTTGTACTCCTCTCACAGCTAGCACAGATCAAGTTATAATATCAAATGTTGCATTCATCTCACAGCTAGTAACGATCAAGTTATAATATCAAATGTTGCACTCATCTCACAGCTAGCATAGACCAAGTTATAATATCAAATGTTGTACTCATCTCACAGCTAGCACAGATCAAGTTATAATATCAAATGTTGCACTCATTTCACAGCTAGCACAGATCAAGTTATAATATCAAATGTTGTACTCCTCTCACAGCTAGCACAGATCAAGTTATAATATCAAATGTTGCATTCATCTCACAGCTAGTAACGATCAAGTTATAATATCAAATGTTGCACTCATCTCACAGCTAGCATAGACCAAGTTATAATATCAAATGTTGCACTCATCTCACAGCTAGCACAGATCAAGTTGTAATATCAAATGTTGCATTCATCTCACAGCTAGCACAGATCAAGTTATAATATCAAATGTTGTACTCCTCTCACAGCTAGCACAGATCAAGTTATAATATCAAATGTTGCATTCATCTCACAGCTAGTAACGATCAAGTTTTAATATCAAATGTTGCACTCATCTCACACCTAGCATAGACCAAGTTATAATATCAAATGTTGCACTCATCTCACAGCTAGCACAGATCAAGTTATAATATCAAATGTTGCATTCATCTCACAGCTAGTAACGATCAACTTATAATATCAAATGTTGCACTCATCTCACAGCTAGCATAGATCTAGTTATAATATCAAATGTTGTACTCCTCTCACAGCTAGCACAGATCAAGTTATAATATCAAATGTTGCATTCATCTCACAGCTAGTAACGATCAAGTTATAATATCAAATGTTGCACTCATCTCACAGCTAGCACAGATCTAGTTATAATATCAAATGTTGCACTCATCTCACAGCTAGCACAGATCAAGTTATAATATCAAATGTTGCATTCATCTCACAGCTAGCACAGATCAAGTTATAATATCAAATGTTGCATTCATCTCACAGCTAGCACAGATCTAGTTATAATATCAAATGTTGTACTCCTCTCACAGCTAGCACAGATCAAGTTATAATATCAAATGTTGCATTCATCTCACAGCTAGTAACGATCAAGTTATAATATCAAATGTTGCACTCATCTCACAGCTAGCATAGACCAAGTTATAATATCAAATGTTGTACTCATCTCACAGCTAGCACAGATCAAGTTATAATATCAAATGTTGCACTCATCTCACAGCTAGCACAGATCAAGTTATAATATCAAATGTTGTACTCCTCTCACAGCTAGCACAGATCAAGTTATAATATCAAATGTTGCATTCATCTCACAGCTAGTAACGATCAAGTTTTAATATCAAATGTTGCACTCATCTCACACCTAGCATAGACCAAGTTATAATATCAAATGTTGCACTCATCTCACAGCTAGCACAGATCAAGTTATAATATCAAATGTTGCATTCATCTCACAGCTAGTAACGATCAAGTTTTAATATCAAATGTTGCACTCATCTCACAGCTAGCATAGATCTAGTTATAATATCAAATGTTGTACTCCTCTCACAGCTAGCACAGATCAAGTTATAATATCAAATGTTGCATTCATCTCACAGCTAGTAACGATCAAGTTATAATATCAAATGTTGCACTCATCTCACAGCTAGCATAGACCAAGTTATAATATCAAATGTTGTACTCATCTCACAGCTAGCACAGATCAAGTATATATCAAATGTTGCACTCATCTCACGCTACACAGATCAAGTTATAATATCAAATGTTGTACTCCTCTACAGCTGACAATCAATTATAATATCAAATGTGCATTCATCTCACAGCTATACGATCAAGTTATAATATCAAATGTTGTACTCATCTCACAGCTAGCACAGATCAAGTTATAATATCAAATGTTGCACTCATCTCACAGCTAGCACAGATCAAGTTATAATATCAAATGTTGCATTCATCTCACAGCATAACGATCAAGTTATAATATCAAATGTTGCACTCATCTCACAGCTAGCACAGATCAAGTTATAATATCAAATGTTGCATTCATCTCACAGCTAGTAACGATCAAGTTATAATATCAAATGTTGCACTCATCTCACAGCTAGCATAGATCAAGTTATAATATCAAATGTTGTACTCATCTCACAGCTAGCACAGATCAAGTTATAATATCAAATGTTGCACTCATCTCACAGCTAGCAAAGATCAAGTTATAATATCAAATGTTGTACTCCTCTCACAGCTAGCACAGATCAAGTTATAATATCAAATGTTGCATTCATCTCACAGCTAGTAACGATCAAGTTATAATATCAAATGTTGTACTCATCTCACAGCTAGCACAGATCAAGTTATAATATCAAATGTTCATCATCTCACAGCTAACAGTCAGATTATAATATCAAATGTTGCATTCATTCACAGTAGTGATCAGTTATAATATCAAATGTTCACTCATCTCACAGCTAAAGATCATTATAATATCAAATGTTGCATTCATCTCACAGCTAGTAACGATCAAGTTATAATATCAAATGTTGCACTCATCTCACAGCTAGCACAGATCAAGTTATAATATCAAATGTGTATCATCTACAGCTAGCACAGATCTAGTTATAATATCAAATTTGCATTCATCTCACAGCTTAACGATCAGTTATAATATCAAATTTACTCATCCACAGCTACATAGACCAAATTATATATATCAAATCACAAATAATATAGATTATAAATAACACATTGTTCCTACACTAAACGAAATTCATGCACCCCACCTTCAAGCTTAACTCAAGAGGTGGCAGATAGATCAAAGAATCGGCTCTGACATATTAGTTGTGTGAAGATATAAGTTGAAAGATGAAATCAGCACTTTGTTCAGTTTAAAAGCAAAAGAAGGAATTACTAGCAGTAAAAGCAGGTTACCAAAGAAAACAAGATTGCAAAGGAGAGAAGACAGTGTTCTCGGGAGTGCTATGACAAAATAATGAAACATTCTATTATTCAGAAATGCTTTTTTTCCCTTTATTAAAGTCCTGATTAACGTTAAAGCCAGCGGAGTAACTCGGGGTAACCAGAAATGCATAACGAGGGCACTGCGTTGGATATTCCTGGTCGGAAGCGTCATAAATGCATGTCAAGTTGCAGTGTTAAACAGATTTAATCAAGTTCTCATATTCAACAGTCAATGCATGTTGTAGTTAATAAATGTATCACAAATACCCTCTTTACCCAAATCCACTTTGATGCACCGACCATTCTTGTCTCGAATAGGCTGAGCTGTGCATAGTCAATTGACTAAGTGACAGATCAGTTTTTCGAAAGCAATACAAAGTGCAACCGTTTAGTGAGCTATCTTTCTATTTTTAGTGGCTGTCTTATCTAAGTGAGTATTTATTTTATCTATCTTCTTATATGAGCTATTATTTTATAGCTATTATATAGTGACTAGACTTGCTTCTTAAGTCTATCTATCTTATAGTGAGCTATCTTATCTTATCTTTATATAGTGAGCTGTCTTATCTTATAGTGAGCTATCTTTATAGTAACATCTTATCTTATAGGATAAGACTATCTTATCTTATAGTGAGCTATCTTATCTTATAGTGAGCTATCTTATCTTATAGTGAGCTGTCTTATCTTAGGCTATCTTATCTATAGTGAGCTGTCTTATCTTATAGTGAACTATCTTATCTTATAGTGAACTATCTTATCTTATAGTGAACTATCTTATCTTATAGTGAACTATCTTATCTTATAGTGAACTATCTTATCTTATAGTGAACTATCTTATCTTATAATGAACTATCTTATCTTATAGTGAACTATCTTATCTTATAGTGAACTATCTTATCTTGTAGTGAACTATCTTATCTTGTAGTGAACTATCTTATCTTATAATGAACTATCTTATCTTATAGGAGCTATCTTATCTTGTAGACTATCTTATCTTATAGTGAGCTATCTTATCTTATAGTGAGCTATCTTATCTTATAGTGAACTATCTTATCTTATAGTTAACTATCTTATCTTATAGTGAGCTATCTTATCTTATAGTGAGCTATCTTATCTTATAGTGAACTATCTTATCTTATAGTGAACTATCTTATCTTATCTTATAGTGAACTATCTTATCTTATAGTGAGCTATCTTATCTTATAGTTAACTATCTTATCTTATAGTGAGCTATCTTATCTTATAGTGAGCTATCTTATCTTATAGTGAGCTATCTTATCTTATAGTGAGCTATCTTATCTTATAGTGTAACTTATCTTATCTTATAGTGAACTATCTTATCTTATAGTGAACTATCTTATCTTATAGTGATTTCATCTATCTTATAGTGAGCTATCTTATCTTATTAGTGAACTATCTTATTTATAGTAACTATCTTATCTTATAGTGAGCTATCTTATCTTGTTAACTATCTTATCTTATAGTGAGCAATCTTATCTTATAGTGAGCTATCTTATCTTATAGTGAGCAATCTTATCTTATCTTATAGTGAACTATCTTATCTTATAGTGAGCTATCTTATCTTATAGTGAGCTATCTTATCTTATAGTGAGCTATCTTATCTTATAGTGAGCTATTTTATCTTATAGTGACTATCTTATCTTATAGTGAACTATCTTATCTTATATAACTATCTTATCTTATAGTGAGCTATCTTATCTTATGTAA